>JAPMOQ010012849.1:4136397-4234824 GCA_026543055.1 Argiope trifasciata | reverse complement strand
GCATAAATTGCTAACATTAATTTTACATCATTTATTAAAAACTAAATTGTCTAATTTTTAAAATTAAAATTTTTTATATTGAAGAGATACATATGTAAATGTTAGAACGCAGAAATATATAATTCAAAGATATATAAAAATCAAAATTTAATATGCTTTTCTCCCTCTTTTTATTTCATAAAATTTAGCCGACGTTAGTAAAATTGAAATAATTATGACGTCATGTGTTAGTATGATTAATTTATTAAAGTAGATTAATTTTGAAGAATACATTTTATCACAAAAGAATTATTTTCATCAATATGACAAAAGAATTATTTTAAACTGTTCTTGAACAGTAGTGATTGGACATTCTAAGATTTTAGCCATGTAATTCAAAGTGGCAAAATTTTCTGGTGATGCTTCTATGGTTTTGAAATTTCGTTCTTTTAACTTTTTCTTTTTTCTAAAAATTTCGTTCTTTTTTCTTTCTTTTTTTCTGAAAATTGTGTTCTTTTTTTTCTTCCGTTATTATTATTATTATTCCTTCTTCGTTTAAAAGAACAAAGTGTATAAACAATATTTTCATTTGTCCTAACTTCTTATTCTTGATGACTTTGATTGTTAGTTACATAAATTTTTTCGTTTTAACGAACTTCAAAATAATAATGATAATCCTTATGATACAAGCATTTAAACTAGCCGAACATGCGAGTCACAACGTGTTCTGATACTCGCCACCTCACCCAGCTTGCTAATCTATACTAATATCATAAATGTGAAAGTTTGGATGGATGGATGCTTATTACTCAATCACGCCAGAACGGCTGAATGAAATTGGATGAAATTTTGCTCAAAGATAGATTATAGTCAGGAATAGAACATGGATTGCTTTTTATTACGGTGGTTAAATGTTTATTCATTCAACTTAGTGGTTCATTTTTTATTCATTAAAAACTAATTTTCGCGCCAAAATGCTGAGGCCAAAACCCGCCAAAGATGAGTAAGGCTTCGGGTATTTTTCCCCCAACATAAATGAGGTTAGGGTTAGGAAAATTTCGACCGATTATTTCAAACGATTCTGTTTATTTTCTTAGTGTTTGATGTATTTAAAATCAAATGTTAATGAATCAATCTTTTGGATTCATTCTGAAGTACTTTTAAATTAAAAGAAAACAAAATAAAGGAAATAAAAAAAAAACTTATAATTACATTGCTTTACCCCAACTGGCGTAGGAAAGTCAGACTTGTGCGTTACACTAACTGGCGTATAAAGTTCGCGGGTGATTGTTGACAACTGTGTTTTCATTTAAATTAAAAGTTTAAAAATTATGTATCTATCTCAACTTCGATCAATAAATAAAATAGATTTGACCTGATTTTATGGAAATACGGACTTGATTTGCTGTTTTGTTTTATTTTGGGTACACAATGTAAATAAATTGTTTTTACGTTAGTTGTGTGTTTTTGTTATTAAATTGTATTTATGCTATATATTTTTCGTATATGCTCATACTTTTAAATGTATCGTTTTAGGCTAGGTTTATTATTATTATTTTTATTTGTAATTATTTGATAGTTTTTCGTACATATACATCAGAATTTCCACGTGAACAAAATCGCAGGTAATAGCTAATGCTATATAAATACTAAAATATGGCCTCCAACTTCATATCCCTCCGAAGATGATCACAGCAAGTATTGACCATAAAGTACTTAGCAGTGTATCATTACCGGGAATAAGCCTGTAAGTGGTGTAGGGGTCCTTTTAACTACACTCTTGAGCCGTTATCAAATAAGCAAAAACAAATTCGGTCTGATTTTGTATTCGCATAATCTTGTATAAACCGTTCGTTTCTTAATCCTAAGATGACTCCTTCTCGACGATTCTATCTCATTAAGGGATAAGACATGGAAGGATGGGCCCATTTCCGAATTTTACATTATTATTAAATGTAAATATCTGCTTTCTTGGAGATTCGAACTCGGGGCCATTATGTCCGTAGACGTGTAACATAATCGCTAGACAAAAGTGTACACTCGTACCCGGAAGTTTTTATGTGGCTTATGAGCTTACCACAACGTTAATCCCCCTCCAGTGAGTTTCGGTGAAACGAACGATGTTATCGCAACAAGTGATTTTGGAGGGCGATGAACATTTTTATCGTCGTAATGCTTGGCGTTACGGCGACTTTTGTTGCTGGTAGTGGGAGCCACGAAGGTTGTATTTGTTAGTTAAAAACTACGGTCACCAATGTGCTTTCTTGAGTTTTGATCTCGGGACCATTGGGTCGTAGCCTCGTAATACAATCGCTAGACAAAAGTGTGCACTCTTGTCTTAAGGTTATTATGTGGCTTATGAATTTACCACTACTATCCTCTCCTCCTTTCTTTTTCCTTCTCACTCCTGTGGCCTGATGGTAAGGTCTAGGATTCGGAACCAGAGGGTTGCAAGTTGGAGCCCCGATTCCACCCGAGAGCGGCCGCGTAAGTGGGTTTGGTGCACGCTAAATCCGTCGGGGCCAAATGTCCTCCCGCTGGTGTGGTGTGAAAATTGGAGAGGCGGTGTGAGCTCAAGTGTCGTCCTTGTCATCTAATCGCAATTCAAAATTACGAGGTTCGTCCCCAAATATCCCTAGTATTGCTTCAAAAGGGGAAGTTAATATAACTAAACTAAACTTCTTCTCACTTCTATTTTGTCGAATTAAATCCGTGCATGCCCACAAGCATGGGGGGTTTTAGAATCTGTTGGCAAAGTGTATATATTGATATTAATCTAATTTTTCTTGCCTTTTCCCAATATTTAACTGATGATAAAGGAATTTCATATAAAAATATAATTAATTCAAGAGTTCAATTTTTATTAATCTGTAAAAATCCTCTACTTATATATTCCTTATTTCTCATCACTAGGAAAAAGCAGAGGAATCTCATTCTAACCACCTCATATTTGTGTACGGAACTCTGAAGAGAAATGAGCCCAACCATGATGTGGTCACTGATTCTTCCAAAGGCAAGGCCACTTTCGAGGCACTGGCGCGCACCGTCCAAAAATACCCTTTAGTGATTGCATCCAGATACAATATTCCTTACCTTATTCACAAGGAAGGAGTGGGAAAGGTATCCTTTTTTCCTCAGTTAAATTCTATCAAATTGTGTGAATAAAAGCACGGTTTTCTCCACCTTATTTATTACCTAGCAAATTTTCAAAATCTATTGTTATTGATTACCTATCCTAATCCGTCGGGTTCTGTTTACCTGGGTTAGACGAGGGTATATTGGGTTAGAGAAGATGATGATGACACAAAATGATTAATCCTTCAGTAGACGACACAACACAGACGTTTATTTACAGGACGAAGACAGGACAGCACAAAGACGAGAAATATTTACAGCACTACTATGTACAGAAGATAGCTATAAACAGCCGAGACGAACACACAGAACAGCACACTGCAGATAGTAGTCCACAGGCAAAAATTCCGTAGTGACAACTTCCACAGCTCACAAAGCGACCTGACAGAATTCTTCAGGAGAGGGAATTTTTAAGGGATTCTGTCTACACTCACGTAGGTCTCTCTGGAACAGGCTGAAACTATTCTTCTGTCTCATCTTCCCTTCGCTGCGGACTCACTACTTCACACAACGGGACTACTCCTCAGTTCAGGACAGCTCCATTCCCGACGACGACACAGGCTTCGTCAGAATACGCCACATAGACCTCTCTATTTAGGTCTACTCGGTCAACCATCCCCGTACTTCATTCAGGTTCCGAGACCTTTCAGTTCAGGTCTTCTCTATCCAACACTGCCGAGCTTCTTGTCTTCTCGATTGGACACCAGACCGTTCAGCTTGTCTTCTCCCTTCCACACCGCAGACTGAAAACCTTATATATAGTGGTGGGGGCGGGGCTAACATCTTCTGGGCCAATCAGAAGCATTCTGGACGTATCTCGGCTCCTAATGGACGGATCGGGAAAATTCTCGATGTTTCGGCTATTATCCATTTTGTCACCAAGTCGTCAGAGGTCGCCAAGCCCTGGGACTTCTGACGTCACACCCATTCACTATTCATTACTGTAAATCTCTCTTCCTTACGATGACAGTATCTGAGCGGGAAAGCAAAACTACACGTTCGTAACACTATTATAAACTATGAATTTCATTAGAAATATAGTCATTTGAATATTGACTACATTTCTATATCCAGTCCAGCTGCCCTTACACAGGATCAATTGTTTTCAAATTCTTGTTGAAATATTATAAAAATCGTATATTACAAAAAGTTTCGCATTAATATTATTAGGAATTTTAACAAATCTACAACTATGTATTTCTCATATTTCTAAGCCCAAAATTAATACTTATATTCACATACATGTAAGAATGGATGGAAATGCCCATTCAACCACATTTAGATCAGTGTCTAGGGTCACTGATAAAAGAGAAACTTTTAAATGAAAACAGTAAATTTATTTACAGCAAATAATACAGAAAAGACATCAAGAATTATGACAGGACAGGCTATTTACAATAGAGAAAAAAGTATCACCTTTAGATGCCACCAAGGACGAAGCCTAATAAAGTGTTTCATGGCAAAACTATGTGCCCCCTGTTGCGTATTAAAGAATCATATTGCCGGATCGAACGACCCTCCTATGTCTCCGTTTCTCTGAATGTTCTCAGTTCGCTTTTTCTCAAACTTGAAGTCATGCGTCTTAGACTTTTGATCAGTGGTATTCAACGGAATCCATGGTGCCATCTTTTACAACAAAATGAAAGTTAATATGGAATAGTAATGGCCGCCAATTAAATTTCTACATACATATGGATAATAAAGCATCTCATTACTTTTCGAAGTGCAAACAGTTAAGAGGAAGTCCATCGATTTCCCATTTATAAAGTTTTAATTTATCTATTTCAAACATTTTCTTCTGGAATCGCGAATTTTTACTTAAAAAAAGTTTTTGTAGACTGAATAAAAGTATTGTATTTCAAACAAAAGTGTTCTCACGAAAGTACTATGTACAGCTAGTCAATGAACGCTTTTCAGTCACAAAGAATATAAATTAAATAAGAAAAAAAAAACTTTCGATGACTGTAGAAGTAATTTTAAAAAAAATGAAGTTTGTATATGAAAAATTACTAAACATTTGTTAGTGAGTTAGTTATACATCGTTTTGAATTTCTACTACAAATCCCTCTAGTAACTTGGAGCGAAATTCTTAATTTAAATTCAGTTTAGCTGTGGATTTTAAATAAGGAAATAAGTAAACTGCAAAATACTTTCCGCAAGATGTAAGAAGCAAAATGCAACAGATTAGGTAAAACAATGTTTAATTTCGGCAAGTATGGTATCTGCAATTTTTACAATTCTTGATTGCATTAATAGTCTCTCTATCTATGAATTTACTTAATTTTAATAATTAAATGGCTTATTTGGGAACATTTATTTTATTCTGATTCCTATAAGAGACCTTTGAGTTATTGAAGATTTTCTAAATGATTTCCATTGCCCTTTTTAGCATGTCATGGGAGAGCTGTACAAGATAGACGATGCCATGCTGAAGACCCTGGACGAATTAGAATGCAACGGAAAGTATTACAATAGAATTAAAGTCGAAGTGCAGCCTTTCATCCCTGAAGATGAAAACCATGTTTTGCCTATCGTGAAACCCTGGGTTTATTTCCTCATGAATTACCGACAGCACCTGTTAGATCTACCCCATCTCGAGAATTACTCCTCCAAAGGCCCCCACGGCTTGGAGTATGTCAGCAGGTATAATCGACCTCAAGGAGAGGATTATTATTTCGAGGTCCAAAATGTAATTAATATTTGTTATTAGTGCTATAAATTTAAGCAATTAGATCAAATTACAACTGGATGTAACTTCCTTATAAACCATAATAGAAAGAAAACAAAATATGTACACAATTTATCTATATCTATACTTATAATAAAGCTCAATGTGTGTGTTGGCGCTCCACAGGCCAGACCGTTGGACTTACAGCTACCAAATTTGGTACATGTATACCTTGGATATCGGGAATGTGCACCTCTGAGCCCTTTTTTTGAATTTTTAATTAGAATTTGAATTAATTAAAATTTAAGCGAAATTTCGATGTTTTTCCGCTGTAACTTCCGAAAATATTATCGCACAAACATGATTTTTACATCAATTTAAAGATTTAAAAAATTAGCTTTCTAATGGTATCAGTGTTTTAATGTATAACTTAAGCTTCTATTTTTAACGAATTTTTGAAGAAATATTTTAACTATGTTTTTTTTAGCACGTGACTGGATAAAATAAAAGAAAACAATGACGGAAGTTCAAATTAAAAAAAAAAAAACTATCATCGCAAATTAAATCTAAAGAAATGCAACTTTTAGCACGTGACTGGATTAAATAAAAGAAATATAAAATGTGATATTTTCTAAAAAAAATAAATGCAAAGTTAAGATTTCTATAATCGTTTGCAATATCTAAATAATTCAACAAATCTTCTTTATTTACGATAAACCTGATTGAATTTAGACAGGATCATACTTTGATCTGTGAGTCATATTTTACAAAACCTTTTTGTTAATATTTTAAATAAAAGTTGCTACATCAATCAGTCTTCTAAATAAATAATTAAAACTGACTGATTTATAAAATTAAAGAATATTATTAGGAAAACGTGTTCTTTTGGAACTTTTCGTCCATCATCTTAAAGAAAATATTAATTTCAGGCCAATCAATGCCCGGAATTAGTTCAAGGCTAATGAATATGTGATTTAATTGAAAATTTTAGAACGTATTACTCATGGCGAACCAGCTGGTCGCCAAAGACGGCTAGTACAGAATAAACTTTAAAATTCTGCTTCCATACTTAACACATTGTGTGCGGGTACATTTCGCAGCTGAATTGTACCGGGAGCGAGCGTTTTGATCGTAAATTTAGTTATTCAGTTAAATCTCAATAGATCGAAAATTAGTTCATTTTTTAACCAACTTTTCGTATTTGATATTGTACTATATAAACAATTATATAAACAACAGCCATAAGATTTTTGTAAACAAAAATATATTTTTTAGTGGATAAATTTATATTAAAATCGTAAATATGAAAAATCAAATAGAAATAGTAGTATATAGTTTTAATTTTTTCGAATTATGTTATATATAAACATTTTTACATTATAAAAAAAGAGCAATCATAAAACTAATAAGGTTTTACAGTGTGGTAACGTTTAAAGCATTTTCCTCTATGAAGAGGTGCACGGCAAAATTCACTCATTTTCGTAAGGATAAATAAAAAGTTACTTTTAAATCTAAATTGATTTTTTTAATCCGCCTTCCCATTCTGCATCGACTGATGTGGAAGTTTTTATTTGTCTCAAATTTTCCAGAATCTATGTAGTAGACAAGAACTTTCAGCTTCGTTTTTCTGTATATACCGTCATTTTTGTACCCACAAACAGACCATGTTGTTGCACTAACCCGTACTAGTCCGTGACCCGCGCTCAAGTATCAATCGTCAGAAAACGTACTAGTGCGTGTCCCGCATACAATGTGTTAATAATAACCTAATCGGATACAACTTGGTCTTATAAGAAATATCCTTACAATAGTGCATCCCAAGTAAGATGCTTTAAAGCAAATTAACAGCCATTAGTGTGCATCCGTTAGTTAAATACATGTTCTGCACATTGACGGATTTAGATATTTTATGGTTTTGGGCAATGCACCATATGAGGACCCCCTTTTAATAAATTGGTCTACTTTCACATTTCAACGCTTTTTATTTTACTTTATATTTCGTGGTTTTTAATTCTACAAAATTTTTAAAAATGCATTTGTTTTTATTTGTTTACTATGACTTTAGACTGTCCTACATTCATTTTGTGCACAATAATATTATTTTCATAATTATGTGAATATTGTGAAACAGTAAGAACCTGACCATTTATGCTTAATAAAGTGTTAGTGTTATCATAATATTTTATCATTCAAAGAATTATAATTTTTTATTAACTTATTTGACCACTAGGAAAATAAAGCTCTTTAACTGACCTGCTCATGGTTCCTTTTCGGTCTAACTGGAAATACGCCACTGATTTTAAATGCTAATGTCTAAATCTAGTAAGAGTCTCCAAATTGCCTCTTGTATCCCCATTTTATTGGGGTGCATCAGAAATTCATTTTTATCACCTTTGCGTGTTAAAAAAGTTCTTCAATTGATTTGCATGCCATTATGTTTTAATCTAATGGTTCTAGGTTCTCCCTAATGAGAAATTCGCCACGGATTCCTCCTGTGATTATTTAAAGTTAACAAATATCTCAAAATTATTTCTTGTGTCCACGTACCATTGGCATAGATATTATGACTTATCGCTATGCATGCAAAGGAACATGCATATTAAGTTCTTCAAGCGAGTTATTTGTGACTTCCTTTCGGCCTAATGACCTTAAATAGATACTTGAACGAGAATCAGCCTCTAGTTCTGTACGTGACTATCTAAATTCAACAAGTGTTTCCAAATTACTTCTCGTGTTTCTATTTCATTGGGATATATTAGAGATTCTATCTCAACGCCTTCTTTGTCAACCAAAAAGTATAAATAGTCCCATCCCTCTTTATGCAAATGGTCATGTAATTTTCCATGACATTGTTTTGATCACGTGATCGGAAGTCATCGGGTAGGGGGTGACTTCCGGTATGTTTGATATTCAACAAGATGCTCTGGCTTTGATGCCCTCTCTGAATAGAATGCTGTTATAGCTTTAACTCTGTTAATAGAATCCTCTGATGGTTAACTCTCTCGACTTAAACTCTGTTAATTTAATATTAGAAAGCATGTGTTATCTGCTCGGAGTATATTATTTTTCCTGTTTGTTAGATTGTCTTTATGCATGATAAATTGAAGTGATGATGGACAGTTTTGAAATAAAAAGTGATTTCTTCCGATGGCATTATTACTTTTTTTGTCACTTAATACACTGTGCAACTCTGCTGCCACGTAGTTGTGGCAAACATCCTTTGTATGCGAAATAATAACCGATCAAACACTAAGTTCGCTTAGAGTATTTTACAAATGGTAGTGAACTGGATTATTCCTTGAATATTGCCATTGTGACCAAAAGATACTAGATAGGCTTGTGGTGGTTCAAAACTTTCTAGTGATCGCCGGGATGACTTCACTTTCATTTCAACAGAATTTTTTTTTTTATCATTGAGCGCCATTATGATGGAATATAGATTATTATTATCTGTATTGGAAGTAACAGGATTTACGTTTTCAGGAATATTTCTTTAATAACCACATTCACACACTGAATAAAGACAAGATATTTACGCTCTCAGCTTATCAGTACAGTATCACATCTCATTCTCATTACACTGGCAATGCATTATGGGATGGGATATGGGATAGCCTATCAGGCATCTTCATCTAGTATCCAAAAGAAAAGATAAGAGTTATGTAATTGCTACAGGCTTAATGTTATGTACACAAACAGATCTTTAAGGTTCGTACTGTGTTGTGGTGGCATTTTTTACCCTCCTTATAGCTGTTTACAAAAAAAATATTCATAGCTGTTTAAAAAAATAATAGAAACCTGTAATTGATGCAATTATTTTAAACAGCTCTGTATTTTACCATTTGCAAGATCATTGAATAAGAAGGCTGTTATTTTAAAAATCATTTAACCTGATTCTTACATTAGAAAATGTATAATATTTTACATTTAAACAGTAAATTTCGATAGGTATCCCTTAATGATAGATATATTAAAATCGATCTCTTACTACGCTTGCTAAAGAAATGAGATAAAATTTGACATCTGTGGTTAGTCATTCCTTTACAGTAGTCTTCATGTAGGATTCATAACATTCTTTTAATATATTTTATTATGGTTTTGATTTCGCTGATGAACAAAGTCGTTCATATAATGTTTGTTAAAAATAGTTTTATTGCTCGTTTCTACCTGCAAATATGCAATTGTATAAAAGTGCAAATGAACTTTCCAAATAAGGTTATACGCTTCCATGAGAATTTAAGAATTGTTCCTTAGGGAAAATTAAATTCTGAGAAGCATGAACATCTCGATGAATTTAACTCTATTGTGATAAATTGTTTCAAAATTATTCAAAAATACATGCTTCTAATCTGAGGAACGGAAAGTTACACATATATATTTTGATTATGATTCGATATAAAAACCATGCTTTTTATTCGATATTTATAAATTCTAACTCTTGTTAAATATATTAAAATTCTTATTATTAATTGTAATGTAATGTTTTCGTGTATTTTATAGTGAGGATACTTCGGATCCGGAGCAAATTTATGAATGAATTTGTTTTGATTTGATGGAATTCGAAATTATATTTGAAAAGTATATTTGAAAAAATCGTTTGCTTCAAATTAATAATATAAAATTTTTTGCTTCAGATTAGTAATATAAACATGTTTGCTTCAAATTGTTAATATAAATATGCTTGCTTCAAACGTATTTTTGCTATTTTAGAAATGTTTTTCTTTTTCGATAATGTGATATGCTGATAAAATTTTTAAAATTGTTGTGTTGTTATTTATTAAATTTGTATAATATTTAATTTAAATGTTTTGTTTATCGCTGAGGATGAATCTGTTTGTATTGCTTACATTATTGTCAATTTATGATGAAAATTTACTTATATAAAGCAAAAATGTCAACTGATTATTGAAATTTTTAATATAGAATAATCATAGGTTTATTATTGTTAAGATATAGTAATATAATCAATATGTGATACATAATTTCATATACCAAAACTACTTAATTTCATACACATTTACCTTTGATTAAAATTCAATATTTAAAACATATTTTATTAAATGTTTTTTATGTGGATGTTTGTCAAACTATTCTGATTCCATAGCTGTTTTTATATATGAATTTACATTTTACATAAAGAAATGTTCTGTGCCATAAAATGGATGAACTGTCATCAAATATATTATGTTCTGTTTGAAAGTGAAAAATAATCGTATAATAAACCTGTATTTCTTCATTTTGATTATTTCTTCTGATTTTTATATATATATATATATATACACTGAAGTGACAAAAGTCATGGGATAGCAATATGTAAATATACAGATGGCAGTAGTATCGCAGTGAAAAAGTATAAATGCGCAGTTCGTTTTCCAGAGTTTTCATTTGTGTTCAAGTTATTCATGTGAACAGGTTTTTCGTGATTTATGGCGGCACGACGAGAATTAGCAGACTTTGAACGTGGAATGTCAGTTGGAGCTAGACGTATGGGTCATTCCATTGCGGATATCGTTAGTGAATTCAACATTCCGAGATCCACAGTATCAAGAGTGTGCCGAGAGTATGAAATTTCAGGCATCACATCCCATCATGGACAGCGCAGTGGGCGACCACCTGCACTTAACGACCGAGACCGCCGACGTCTGTGTAGAATGGTCAATGTTAATAGACACGCAACACTTCGTCAAATAACTGCAGGAATCAATGTGGGACGTACGAGGGACATGGCGCATCCGTGGGACGTGTCCGATAGGACTGTGCGGCGAAATTTGTCTTCCTTGGGCTATGACAGCAGAAGACCGACTCGAGTGCCTTTACTGACAGCACGACATCGCCTGCAGCGACTCTCCTGGGCTCGTGAGCATACCGACTTGTCCCTAGACCAGTGGAAAACCGTGGCGTGGTCAGACGAATCACGATTTCAGTTGTTACGAGCTGATGGTATAGTTCGAGTGTGGCGCAGACCCCACGAAGCCATGGACCCAAACTGTCAGCAAGGCACTGTTCAAGCTGATGGTGGCTGCATAATGGTGTGGGCTGTTTTTACATGACATGGACTCGGTCCTCTGGTGCAACTGAACCGATCATTGACTGGAAATGATTATGTTCAGCTGTTTGCAGATCACTTGCAGCCATTCATAGACTTCACGTACTCACACAACGATGGGATTTTTATGGATGACAATGCGCCATGTCACCGAGCCAGAAATGTTCGCGATTGGTTTGAAGAACATTCCGGACAATTCCAGCGCATGATCTGGCCACCTAGATCGCCCGATATGAATCCCATTGAGCATTTATGGGACATCATCGAAAGGTCCGTTCGTGCCCAAACTCCTGCACCATCCACACTTTCACAATTATGGACGTCTATACAGACAGCATGGCTCAATATTCCTGCAGAGGACTTCCAACGACTTGTGGACTCCTTGACACGTCGAGTTGTTGCACTTCGCCGGGCAAAAGGACGACCGACACGATATTAACAGTCATCCCATGACTTTGTCACTTCAGTGTATATATATATATATATATATATATAATAAAGCTCAATGTGTGTGTGTATGTGTTGGTGCTCTACAGGCCAGACCGTTGGACCTACAGCTACCAACTTTGGTACATGTATACCTTGGAGGTCGGGAATGTGCACCTTGGAACATTTTTTTTTTTGAATTTTTAATTACAATTTGAATTAATTAAAATTTAAGCGAAATTTCGACGTTTTTCCACAATAGCTTCCGAAAAAATTATCGCACAAACATATATTTTCCCCTCAATTTAAAGATTAAAAAATTAGCTTTCTTATGGTATCAGTGTTTTAATGTATAACTTAAGCTCCTATTTTTAACGCATTTTTAAAGAAATATTTTAATTATGTTTTTTTAACACGTGACCGGATAAAATAAAAGAAAACAATGACGGTTCAAATTTAAAAAAACTATCATCGCAAAAGAAATCTAAAGATATGCAACTTTTAGCATGTGACTGGATAAAATAAAAGAACTATAAAATGTGATATTTTCTAAAAAAATAAATGCAAAGCAAAGGTTTCTATAATCGTTTGCAATATCTATATTGTTACCTCAATAAATCTTCTTTATTTACGGTAAACCTGATTGAATTTAGACAGGATATGCATTGAAATCCCGACTTAATGGCATATTTCTATAATCGTTTGCAATATCTGTATCATTAATTTAATACTTTTTTTTCCTTTTCCGCTTTCTTTAAAAAAACATATTTAACATTTTGGCAACGTCACCGAAGAAACATTTTTAATATTTTGGAAGCATAACCGATAATTAAAACCTGACTGATTTATAAAATAAAATAAAATATTAATTTCAGGTCAATCAATGCACGGAATTACTTCAAGGCTAATGAATATGTGATTTAATTGAAAATTTTAGAACGCATTATTCATGGCGAACCAGCTGGTCGCCAAAGGCGGCTAGTATATATATATATATATATATATATATATATATATATATACACACACACACACTGAAGGAAAAAAAATCCCAACACTAGGAAGGAGCTGTGCTAGATAAACGAAATTTGGTAGGCGTGTTTATACATCTGAAAGATGACGTCGATTCAAATTTCGAGCTACGCGCGTAAGTGTGGCGCTAGTAGCGACACTATGAACATGCAAATGAGGTTTGCTTCAAATAAGCGCTGTAAGGTTCGAGATCGTAATTTACAGTTGAGATTTGACGTAGTGGGTTAATGTTAGTCAAGGATGCCTCTGAGAAGACGAAGAAGCCATTATCAACAGCTCACTGAGTTTGAACGAGGTCGTGTTGTAGGACTACGAGAAGGTGATATTGAAGGTCCGCGATATTGCTGAAAGACTTAGCAGGAATATATCCACTGTGCATGAGTATTGGCGGCAGTGGTCATGGGAAAGTACTGCCTCAAGAAGACCAGGTTCCGGGCGGCCACGTGGTACTACTGAGAGGGAAGACCGTCGTATTCGGCGTATGGCTGTGGCTAATCGTACTGCGTCTGCAGCTGAAATTCGAGCTGCAGTTGGCGCCACAGTGACACAACGAACTGTTACAAATCGGTTACTTCAAGGACAGCTCCGAGCCAGACGCCCTATGCAGTGCATTCCTCTGACTCCAAATCATTGCCGTTTGCGACGTGAGTGGTGTCAAGCTAGAGCTCATGGGAGGACGGAGTGGAGATCTATTGTGTTTTCTGATGAAAGCCGGTTCTGCCTTGGTCGCATTGATAGCCGTTTGTTGGTTAGAGGGAGGCCAGGTGAATGCCTGCTAGTGACCTGTCTGCGGCCTAGACACACAGGGCCTACTCCTGGAGTTATGGTTTGGGGAGCAATTTCGTATGACAGCAGGAGCACTCTGGTGGTTATCCCACGCACCCTGACTGCAAATTTGTACGTCAGTCTAGTGATACAACCTGTTGTGCTGCCATTCATGAACAACATTCAAGGGGGTGTTTTCCAACAGGATAACGCTCTCCCTCATACCGCTGTTGTAACCCAGCATGCTCTACAGAGTGGCGACATGTTGCCTTGGCCTGCTAGATCACCAGATCTTTCTCCAATCGAGCACGTATGGGACATCATTGGACGACAACTCCAGCGTCATCCACAACCAGATCAACCGTCCCTGCATTGACCGTCCAAGTGCAACAGGCATGGAACTCCATCCCACAAACTGATATCCGACACCTGTACGACACAATGCATGCATGCTTTCATTCAAAATTCTGGCGGTTACACCGGTTACTAATGTACCAACATTTCACATTCGAAATGGCTCTTCTCGCCAATGGCTCTACCTGCGATCTTGAAACTTTAATCAATTAAGTATGTTACCTAGACAAATGTATTCCTAAAATTTCATTACTGTACAATAATTTGTTCTTGGTGTTGGGATTTTTATATATATATATATATATATAGTCTTTTTAACCCATTCAGGACAATGATCTGGCGACCGTCTATGGGACGAACCTTTCCAATTCAAGGGGCCCACGATCATGGGACTCTGATTTCAATTTGGAACGTTTTATTGAAATTTTTAAATGATACTTCTTCTTGCATACAACCGACCACCCCGCCACCACTGAACATAGCAGTATCGACAGGATACTTTTAAACGACACTAGACACCCTTTTTTCCCCCCCTTCTTTTTACTTAAAACATGCAAGCAATCCGGATACTTAAAATATGTAAACAGCGGCACGTGTTCAGCTCCTTTAAGTGTTTCAGCATTTAAAGAGCTTTGATTGCTTTCTAGGTTTATCTATATATTTTTTTGATGGAATTGGGAAAAAAATGAATTACTGATTGGTTAATGTGGGTATAAATGTGTTGTTGGTATTTGGGGTTTGGTGGATAAGTTTTGTGAGTGTATACTTAGGTCATTTTATTTGAGTCATTATGGGGAAAAAATCGGAATATTTAAGTGAGACCGAAATTTCCAAATTGACGAATGAATCAAATTGTGAAATGTTATTTTTTCGAATATCAGCGGTAGTGAATTTGATTATTCAGATGACACTGAAATAACTAATTATGGATATAATTGAACAGATAATTTTAATTTCGTGTCATTGTCTGAGCATCAAATAATTTCTGGAAATAATTATATTTATAACCGTCAACAAAACTAGTTGCCATTGGGCGCCCAAACTATTCCTGCTAGGGAAAAACAAAACTCCTAAAGAAAGAAGCTTAATTTTCTTAAGGTATCTGACTACATTAGAAAGAAAACTTTTGAAAAATTGGATTTTTTAAAATCTATTTAAAATTACTGTTTTTAGATGTATTGTCAATTATAATACAAAATACTATAAATACTACGGCATCATTTGAAAATATAATATATTTAGAGAGGAGAGGAGATTTTGTGGTAAATTTCAATGAAAATTTACATAAAACGTTTAACACTCTTCACAAAAATGTAACGCAGCAATCCTATTTTTCTTTGTGCGCAAGTTATAGAATATAATGATGATGGAAATGAACCAAAATCCAAGAAAAATCTTTAGATGCAAAGAAATTATCTGTAAATATATACATTTTTTCCATAAATTCACAACTAAATTTTTCTAAAAATACCTATAAATGAAAAAGTATTTCATCATTAATAAAACTTTTGGTTCATTTCATTGCCTATATTGTTTCAAACACACGCTGACATTTTTATGCAATAACCTCAATTAGTTTTTGAGATATCATGTTAACGATGGAGAATTGTTATGAAAATTAAAGATCTGAGGAATTTGAAATTCAAGACAAATTTTAGCTGAAAAATATTCGACCCTAGATAATATGTCAGTCCTTTCTTTTCCTAGAAAGGACAAACTGTTTTGGAAAGAGAAAAGTTTAAACTACAAGAAATAACAATTTTTTAAAAATTCGCCGATATGGTCGATAATTAGTGTTTTTAACGTAGTCGAATACCTTATATCTTTTTTAAAGGAACATTAAAGGACATAACACACAAAATACAATACACGGACATATGATTACACAAACATTTAGGGAAAAGTATAATTATCGGGGGAATACGTCATGTTTACGCCATGACTCCAGAACACAGACTGAAGTTTACTTGAAGTAGCCGCTAGGTGGCGAGCTGGAAAAGTTGTTCCGTTACATACTATCTAGATAAACAGTTGAGAGACAGTTGAAGAAGAATTAGATTTGTTGTTTTTCATGAATGAGATTTTTGAAATCATAGTTGATAAAACAAATAATTTTTTAAAATTAATTTTTGAAAAACCAAAAACATTAAAATTTATTCCTAGTTCTTCAAAGATGTTAGATATTGAAAAGGATTGATTAATCCATAATATTATTTATCATAATCTGACTCTATGTAAGGGTTTGGAAGCAATCATTCTCCATTTATTCAAAATTTTATCTTTACACGACAACTAACGACATCGCGCACATTGTCATTGGGGTTGGTTTGGTTATATTAACGTTCCGTTTTAAAGTAATATTCGGACTATTTTGGGACGGACCTCGTCATTTTGTACCACGGTCAGATGACGAGGACGACACCTGACACACACACCCCTCTCCACACCAGCGCGAAGACGTTTGGCCTGACAGATTTAACGTGCAAGAGACCCCCTCACACGACGGTTCTTCGGTGGAATCGAGTCTCGAACCTGAAACCCTCCGGTTCCGAAGCCGAGACCTTACCACCAGGCCACCGCGTCCCCCATTGTCATTGGGAGATACTCTGGATGTATTCCTCCGCGCTCTCTGAGAAGCGGGAATACTGAGTCATGCTGCGCTTCAAAGCCATTTGATGATTAATGGAGGTGAAACACACGTCATACTTTGGCGCACTTTCTTCGAAAGAGAACGATAGCTACAATATTATCAAATAATTTTCTTACATAAGGTTTTCTAATATTTTCAATATTCGTATGCAAGTGTATTTCACTTTCAGAAAAAGTATATTATATATAACTTTTATTATTATCTAATCTATACTTATAATAAAGCTCAATGTGTGTGTGTGCGTGTGTGTGTGTGTGTGTGTGTTGGCGCTCTACAGGCCAGACCGTTGGACCTACAGCTACCAAATTTGGTACATGTATACCTTGGAGGTTGGGAATGTGCACCTCGGAGCCCTTTTTTCGAATTTTTAATTAGAATTTGAATTAATTAAAATTTAAGCGAAATTTCGACGTTTTTCCGCTATAACTTCCGAAAATATTATCGGATAAACATGATTTTAACATCAATTTAAAGATAAAAAAATTAGCTTTCTAATAGTATCAGTGTTTTAACATTTAACTTAAGCTTCTATTTGTAATGAATTTTTAAAGAAGCATTTCAACTATATTTTTCAACAATATATTTCGGACAAAACAATAAAATTTAATCTGCAGGAGCACGTTACGAGTGGAAGGGGAAAAATTATCTTTTATCAATAGGTTGCCATCAGATAGATAAAAACTCAAATTAAATAAATAAATAATTATTGCAAATTAAACATTTAAAAATGCAATTTTCAGCACGTGTCTGCATGAAATGAAATAAATATGAAATATGTTTTTTCTTTTTAAAAAAAAGAAAATGCAAAGAATTTTTTGTGACTTTTACAATATTATTAATTAAATAAATCAGCTTTGTTTAATAATAGAAATACATCTATAAAAAAGTCTAAATGAAGTAAATAGCTGCATAGTATGTAGCACGAGTCTATAAATGCTTTAAAAAATGAAGAATATTTAGCTTTTAATTAAAAAGAGATGAACTTGTGATATCAGTGTTTTAATGTATAACTCAAGCTTCTATTTTTAACGAATTTTTAAAGAAATATTTTAACCTTTTTTTTTTTTTTTTGAGCACGTGACTGGATAAAATAAAATAAAACAATGCCGGAAGTTCAAATAAAAAAAAACTATCATCGCAAATCAAATCTAAAGAAATACAACTTTCAGCATGTGACTGGATAAAATAACATAAATATAAAATGAGATATCTTCTAAAAAAATAAATGCAAGGCAATGGATTCTATGATCGTTTGCAATAGATATATAATTAATTCCATAAATTATCTTTATTTACAGTAAACCTGGTTGAATTTAGACAGGATATGCATTGAAATCCCGACTTAATGGCATATTTCTATAATCGTTTGTAATATCTGTATCATTAATTCAATAATTTTTCCCCTTTTTCGCTTTCTTTAAAAAACATATTTAACATTTTGGCAACATCACCGAAAAAAACATTTTTAATATTTTGGAAGCATAATCGATAAATTGTTAGAGCATTAAACTCAAAAATTTTTTCGAATAAAGTTACCGACTCTTTAACTACTAATAACTGAATCTTTTAACTTTAACTATTTCTTAAATTTTGGCTAATGAATATGTGATTTAATTGAAAATCTTAGAACGCATTACTCATGGCGAACCAGCTGGTCGCCAAAGGCGTCTAGTACTATAATACGAGGAATGGTTGCCAAGTCGAAAATCGCCCCAGAATTAATAAACTCCGGTAAACTTGGGGGTCTGGGGTTTTTAGCCACGAGGAATCGATTGGCGCCGGTTTTGAAGAGCTACGGTCGAGCAGTTCGGAGTTACAGATAGGATATTTTCAAACTTTATTAGTTCGCCATAATGACTACTTAAATTTTCAAGCGGTAACGTGCTGCCATCTATAGCCAATATGGCGAACTAATAAAGTTTTATGTTTATGCTGTTATAGGTTTATAATATGTTTCTTATGTATGTATATATGTTTGGTTTTTCTAAATAAATTTGTCAAAAATATTGAACTTCAACACACTTCAATCTTTACCTTTGTATAGAATAGTTCCCTTTCCAAACTCTAACTTTGTTTAGAATAGTTTACAATGGTGCACTTTAACCGGTTATCTTTTCACCAATGGTTTCACAAATTTTCTTATGGCATGTATTGTTTTGATAAATCACAATTGAAAATTTAAATCTTCGAGTTAGCTTCGATACCTGTTTTCTCCGAGCGGAGCTCGGTCACCCGCTGGTTATTAAAACGAAAACATGGGTTTTTTTTTTTTTTCCAATTCGAACAAGACCCACATTTGTTTTTTTAAATATCGCAACAATTTTATTACAGTATATTCAGATATATTAATGATAATAAATTGTAAATGTCACCGTATTTAATACGAGTAAAGATTTTCTATCAGTTTTTAAATAAAATTAGGCTTAGCTGGAAAAATCGTCATGACCTGCGAGTGTGTACCATCTTGAGGAAATGATTCTTTCTCCTTTTGCCGGTTCAGGACGAGTTATTTAGTTTATTTATGTGTTAACGCAGATTAACACGTGCTGATAAGTACAAATTTTTTTTGAATTTGAACGTTACGAAAATTATGTGTGTATATATATTTGTAAAAATAATTATACAAAATTGTGTGATGGATAAGGAATGGTTGTTTACGCGTCTTATATGTAAAGAACAATATAATATAAATAATCATATTTTTATAGAATACCAGCTATTATCCGCGATTCTGTTCGCGTGGAAATTTTAATGTATATGTACGAAAAACTATCAAATAATGACTTATAAAAAAATTAAACATAACCTGAAAACGATGCATTTAAAAGTACAAGCATGTATGAAAAATATATAGCATAAATACAATTTAATAACAAAAACACGTTACGTAAAAACAATTTATTTTCATTGCATACTCAAAATGAAACGAAACAGCAAACAATTCCGTATTTCTTTAAAATCAGGTCAAATCTACTTTATTCATTGATTGAGATTGAGATAGCTTCAACAGTATTTTACACATCATTTTTAAACTTTTCATTTAAGTGAAAACACAATTGATGTTGCAACAATCACTCACGAACTTTCAACGCTAGTTGGCGTAACGCACATGTCTGACTTGCGCCAGTTGTGGTAATGCAATGTAAATTAGAATTTTTTTTATTTCCTTTATTCTGTTCTCTTTTGATTTAAAAGTACATCAGAATGAATCCGAAAGATCGATTCATTAACAACATTTGATCTTAAATACATCAAACGCAAAGAAAATAAATATAATCGGCCGAAATTCTCCTAAGCCTAAATTCAACTATGATGGGGGAAAAAACTGGAGCCTTCCTCATCTTGGGCGGGATTTGGCCTCATCTTTTTGACGTGAAAGGTAGTTTTTAATGAATAAAAAATTAACCACTCAATCAACATCAATAAAAAGTAGCCTTTTTTCTATTCCTGACTATAATTTGTCTTTGTGCCAAATTTCATCCAATTCTATTCAGCCGTTCTCGTGTGATTGAGTATCAAACATCCATCCATTCATCCAAACTTTTACATTTATAAGTTAGTATAGATTAGTATAAATTCTTTTACAGCAGACCTTTTAAAACTTTTTCCTATCATACATCCTTTGCCAAATGATAAATGTAGACAAATGTAAACTTAGTTGAAAATAGTTATTTGACTTCTTTTAATCAAATTATTTTAACTTCATTCGATTTAAAACTCATAATTCTTGTGTGTATGCTCCTTGTTTCACTCCACAATTTTGTCCAAAAAAAGCAGTTATTTTGATCACTACAAGATATGCCTATCTAGAAGGGTTGATATAATATTAACATTATAATTACATCTGAATTGTAATAGAAAATCTCGTGTATTTTTTTGCTTCTTCGGACGATAACTTCTTCGCTCGTCTGACATTTTTCCTTTATTAGTCATACAGGAGAATCGGATTCATGACTGATATTCATGCCAAGTTGTAACTTTTTATTGGCGATAATTCGACAAATGCGACAACCTTTTTTTTTACCTTTTTCGAATAACAATAAAAGAGAAAAATTGATGCCAATTTTCTGCCCGTGCATTTTGAGGCTTCAAAAACCCTGAACAAAAACAATATCATGTTCTCATATGATAAAATTTTAAAAATAAATTATTTGTATTGATCATTTTTGAATTTAAAAATCCTCACTTTTGTATTCAGAAAGCGTTTATTTAGTCAAAATAAAATGAAAGGAAAATTGGAAGGAGGAAGCTGTACGTGAATTAAGAGGTGTAAAAACTACAGGTTATTCGTATTAAAATTGTAAAAAGATATTAATTCACAAAACATACTTTAAAGCAAATTTAATTATTATAAGGGGACTGACTACATAATAAATTAGAATGAATAAATAGAAGATTGGGCTCTTAAAATTTACTAATTCATTATTTTACAAATTAATCATAATTTTATTACGTTAAAACATTTTTTTATTTGTTATTTATTTTTCATAACATGTTAGGAGGCCGCGGTAGCCTGGTTGGTAGAGCGTCAGTCTCGTAAACGAAAGGTCGCGGGTTCTGTCCTCGTCTTGGCCTAAGACCGCCGTGTTGGCTAATGGCAGTTGGGGTACGTTAACAAGGTCGAGACTGCAGAGTCCTCCAAGTTCCCATCACAAAACGATACCTCTGGGGGTACTGAATCAGGGATGAGTCGGTCACTGATTTGGACCTAAATTCCGACTTGCTGATGGATGAATGAATGTATGAATGAATTCGACCACCCCCTAAAAAGGGTTGTGTCGTGTGTGTGAGCTAGAAGTCAGACTTCTGCCCTCTGGGTGCTCAGGGGTCTTTACCCTCAGAAGCTACTGCACCCCCTTTCCGTGCGAAACACGGACACGACAACAACATAACATGTTGGGATAAAAGGAGATACATAATTTCAGTTACATTTAAAGATAAGTAAAACATTCTTCACGCCACTCCTTTAATTTTTCTCCGTTAGGATTAGCCTTATAAAAAATCAATACGCAGTTTGAGTTAAAATATGTAATAAAATATGATACAATACTCATGTACACGTGGAAGAAGAAGAAGAAGGAAAAAAAAAAAAAAAAAAAAAAAAAAAAAAAAAAAAAAAACCTCAATGAAAAAGTATCTAATGGGTTGGAAATCAAGGTCAAAGAATTCTGGAATTTTTTTCATCCTTCCGTCTCTCAACCCTTAGAGAGGTAGAATGGTTGAAAAGTGTTAGTCTCGGAATACTAAACCGAGCAGTAGTCTGCCTTCCGTGTAGAAAACATTAATTATTTTTATTTTCTTACGATGGCACTTTCACCATGGATAATGTTCATGACGATTTAAATCAAGATTAATTACTAAAACAGATAATGATTCATTAATAGAAAGAAAGAAGAAATGATATATGAGCAAAAGAACTGGATTTAATAAAAGTAATAAATCTCACCAAACCTAAACACTCATAATTAAAATAAGCATGATTAAATGAACTATAAAAAGAATAAAATTGTACAAAAAAAGGGGGGGGAGCTTGAGAAATTATTACATAAAAGAAAAGTAGTCGACCTGAAGAATGATAAAATTCAATTTTGAAAATACTGAAATCCGCATTTCTGTAGAAATGCAATACTAATTACAAATGCAAATTAAAAAAAAAAAATGTTTGCAATAACTTACATTTGAAGTGTGAATGTTATATATTCGCAAATCTCAGTTTATAAACCTTTGCTAGAATCTAATCTATAAATGGAGGCTTCTTAATAAGATTAATCCTTTGCGCTTAGAAATGCTAGCATTTGTTTATCGCTCCGAAAAATACATACTATATATTTGCATTAAGTTGGATTTCTCCGAAACAGTCTACACCTTTATATCATTCAGTAGGCATTTTCGGCAATCGAAATTGAAAAATATATATAAATAAAACATCAAAATGATGCATCGTCTTGAATGGTGCGTGAAAGGCATCACCTAAGGCCAAAGGGTTAAAACTGAACATTATAATTAGATTGAAATAAATGGCTATCGATATGCTCATTCATAAACACTAACAGGCTGAATTAAAAAAATATTAGCCCTGCTTGCTTTTATTAATTTTATACATAAAAAAAGGAGAGGGAGTGAGGTCCCAGAGCAGGGTTAAGGATATTTCTAGTTCAATTCTTCTATATTTATAACTAGCCTCCTTTGGCGACCAGCTGATTCGCCATGAGTAAAGCGTTCTAAAATTTTCAATTAAATCACTTATTCACTAGCCTTGAAGTAATTCCGTGCATTGATTGAGCTGAAATTAATATTTTCTTTAAGATGAGGGACGGAAAGTTCTGAAAGTACACCTTTTCTTAATAATATTCTTTAATTTTATAAATCAGTCAGTTTTAAGCATCGGTTAGGCTTCCAAAATTTTAAAAATGTGTTTTTTCGGTGATGTTGCCAAAATATTAAATATGTTTTTTAAAGGAAGCGAGAAAGGGAAAAAAAGTATTGAATTAATGATACAGATATTGCAAACGATTACATAAATATGCCATTAAGTCGGGATTTCAATGCAATATTTAAATCATTAATTCAATAAATTATCTTTTTTTAAACAGGATATGCATTCGAATTCCTGTCCAATGGTCAATTTGTAAAATATTATTAATAGGTATATCTATTGTTTAATACTATAAATTTAATGTAAATGAAGTGAATAATTACATTTTATGTATCTTGAGTCAAACAATGTATTTAGGAATAATGAGTTTGAGCCTTTTTTAATGGAATGCATTATCCCACTTTATATTGATAACATGGAAATATAAAGAAAAAAAAAATGTGATGTTTAACAAATACTTCGCATTATGAATAAGATTCAGGAATGAATTATAGTCGCAGACTCCACTGTAATTCAATCCATCAATCAAAACGTGTGGTGAATGATTTTCGCACAATTGAACAAATAGCGTTCTACATATTAGTGAATTCGTGTTATAATTTTTGACTTGCCCGTATATTATATACAAGATAACGTAAACCCGTATGCATTAGTGGCAAAACACTGATATAAACTTACCTTCCATTTCAATGAACTCTTTTTCATTTATCTCAAGATCCTGTAGAGAAATTTAGATATATTTCCCTAAATTTATTATCTACCATTCGAAGACTTTTGAACATTTGTTAACACAGGGGCGTAAGTTTGAGTGGCATTACATCATTATGATTCCAAAAACCACAGTTTCCTTTAAAATCTTCGCTGTCATCAGTTGAATAAATCTCGTTTTTTAAGCCATCTGTTAATAGTTATTTAAATACGATTTTCTGTTATTTTTTAAGTGACTTACATGGATGTAACTTTAATTTATCCATTTACTGCAACAAATACAATAATAGTTGAACTGATTTGTAATCTATCCTTCACTGTAATCGGTCAATAGCGGTATTGTAAAATCAATATTACTATTTCTGTATCATATAAATCAGTCTCCAAGATGAGAAACCAATATGATAGCTATTAATACAATATCATTTCAACGAAAATTCTGGTCGGACGAGATTACTTTTAAATTTAAAAGTGGTACAAAGAACAAAATTGTAAACACTACCTTACCTGTTGTTTCATGAGCCGGTATGTTCGAGCATTATCGGGGATAAACACAAAAATAGCACTGAATCTTCTCAGATTCATCAATACCATTGTCTAACTTACAAACATTAATTTTCAAAATTTTAAATCTACAATTTCCTCTACATTTAATTTCGAGCTACAATGAATGGTATAGTATAAAAATTATTATAACTCCATTGATGGTATTTGACCAAATTCTGTTTTCTTGCGTAAAAGGAAGAGGAGAAAATATACAGAATATCGTAGAATTCTCCTTAGTGAATATTGTGAGAGCAAGTGACGTGATTAAAGGCTTGGTTAGTCTCTAATGATACTATGCTTTCTGTAATGGGGTATATTTATTATACGCATTAGAGATCGTCAGATAAAGGAGATGGCACTTCAGAGATATGATTAATAAAAACTTTCAACGCTGGATAAGTAATATGTTGTTTGTTTTTTGTCACAAGATAATTGCATAGTTGTCTGGAAAATCATAGCATTCGCAAACGCACTGTGCTCAATCATGTACTGACTGCTCTAATTAAAAGATGTTCAAATACTGTGATAAATACGATTTAGGGAGTTTGACAACCAATTTCTAATCGAATCTATCTAATTAGCTAACTTTCAAAATTACACTTGCCAAAGTGTCCCTCAGACAAAATCTAGAGCCTTGATCTTGGACCTTGACATCAACAATAGTATTGTATTTGTCTGCAAGCCTATTTCGTTTCATGAAACACTGGAGTGTCTTTTTAATCCAAATATTTAGATTTCGTGGACAGAGGTTTAGGATCTGTTGAGTTACCAAAGCATGTAAGAATGCATGATTATATTTCATCACTCTAAAAATCAGTGCAAGTGCAAAATTTCAAAGTTGCTACTTTGATTGGAAAATAACCTTATTGTTGAAATTCCTTCTCTCCCACTTGTAAAGAATTACTTGCAAGAAATGTCTGCAGAGTTCATACATAAGATACATTTCTTCGAAATGCACAGCTAATGGTTAGTACCAATGACAAAGCTAACATAGTCCTTTTCTGTATTCCTTTTTTATGATATTCTGAAGATTGTAATTAAAAAAAAATCCAATTTGTTTGATCATGAAACCAGTATATAAAAACAAGACAACAGATTGAATTTTGACAATATTATGCAGAATTATGACAGCATTTCTTGCATTCGGAACTTTAATACACTTTGCAGCAGGCAAGAAATTAATCAAGAGATTAATATTGGTCCAGCCGTTAAAATGACCATACTATAAACAAAAATCTGTATTTACTAAGCAAACTATATCCAAAAGATAAACAGATTCTGGATCTCTTGAGCATGTGCATTTCTTTTTTTTTCAGTAATAGCCTGCCAATTATAGGCAGTGAAGAAAACATAGTTCCTGGTTCGATGCTAACACATATAATTTCACCTTAAGTATGAGTGCTGCTATATTTGCTGATTAATTATAATAAGCTAGTTCACATTTAATGTAATATTTCAGAATAAAGATCTGAAATGAGTTTTTTTTTTTTGTTACAATGTCAGTTCCTTTCTTTTAAAATTGGTTTTTGAATTTTAAAAGACACTTTCATCAACATGGAATGCATTTTTAAAAAGCAAAATTTAGAGAGTAAGCATTAAAATATTTTGCTTAGAATTTTTTATTGAAAGGAGAATAACTAATGCAAGGACAAAATTATCTAATTGGATCTCCTGTATATGGAAAATAAAAGAGAAATTGTTTTGTTATATTTTCAAACATTTCCCAAAGAATAAAGCAATATTTTTTAAAAACCTGTTACGAGGAAAAGCACACTCTGAATACTGAACAGCTATCTAAAACGTTAATATTAAATGTTAAGGCCGATCATGAAAAGTAGTAGGATAAAGCGTGAGATAGAGGTATAGAAGAAAAAAATAGGAAGACGCATTTATAAATGTGTTCTCCTTCGACCATCCAACAGGCGGCCCCGTGTCGCAATAGCGTGCTACATAGTAGTGGTGAAAGGGAAGGTACCAGACAAGCATTTGGCAGTGAGTTGCATTGGAAATTTCTGCATTTAGCAAAGTGTGATTATATCCGACCTCTTCGACGTGAAGCAGGCATGATAATTGAAGCTTGTCTCGCTGGAGATACGATTTACTCATGTCCAGAACAGTCAACCTTGTGGGTGTTTCAAGGATCCCTGCGCCAAGATTTATGACAGCCTACACAAACATGGGTAAGGTGTCTTCAGCGAAGCACAAAGTGGGCGAAGGTTATAGTTGAAGGTCTGTGATAAACAGGTGTTGAAGAGGGCAGTGAAAAGACTTGATCTTCTCCGATCAAATGAGAGGGTGACGTTTAAAGAAAATTTCTTTATTTACAGCCTTATGTAGATAAAAACAACTCGTTCTCTTCTAGTTTAAATGAAATGGTAATATTTACAACACAGTAGAAATTTAAACAAAAGTAGTTTTTCGGATAATTTCGGAGAAACAACTTCACAGGAACAGCTGTTAGCATACCAGGTTACTACAGATGTAGCTCTAGGAATCCACCGAATTCCTTTCGGATGAAGCTTTACTCAGAAGCCCAAATCTCACGAAGCTTCTCTGACATCTCCACAGAACGATTCTCCCCTCTGCTGTTCAGAAAATCTTGCATTTTATTTTCTCTCAAAACTCCACCGCTCATTTGCATATTGGTGCACTTGGGTTCCTGTTACCCTATACAGCTGAAATAAAAACTACAATGATCTGCAGTCGACAGTGGGAATGTCCGCTAATAATTCACCTCGTAGCTTACCCTTCACAACGACACAAAGATTTACATCTGAAGGGTGTGTCACTCCTCCCCTTTGAAGATATTTCTTTCCTTAGAACGACGAAAAATGCACTGGCACTTAACACAGTTGATTACACAACTGGCTGAAAATGCCAATTATGGTGCGGGAACCAAGGAACGTTGCAGTGGTCAACAGTCTCAGGACAAGGGAGCTGAACTTTTACAATAGTCGCCTGAAATTGCAAGACTACACTGCCGCAGATAACGTCCGAGATGAATATCCACCTTCAGAGTCCCGTACCCATGAAAACTATTCAACGCATGTTGCAAACATTCATGGCAAAGTAGCTATTTCAAAACCGTTGGTTTCGGTGCGGAATACGATGAAGAGACCACTTAAACTGCAATGGAAACAAGTAATCTGGTCTGACGCATCCTCATTTACATTATTCCAAGCTACCAGAGGTGTGTTAGTTTGGAGAATACCGACAGAAGGATTTCATGCTGACTGCCTGGAAACATGGAGGGGGGTTCAGATATCACCATTTTCTGAGCATTCTCGCAGATCATCTTCACTTTATGCTTCAGACTGCCTTGCCGGGAGAACATCCTCGGTTCTAAGATGACAACGTTTCTGCTCATACGTCTCGCTGTGTTCAAATATGGTTACATGAGTATAATGAAGAAGTGGAGCATCTAACATGATGACCACAGTCCCCGTACCTTAATATTACCGACCTTTGTGGGATTTTTAAAACTAAGCCAGTGCTCAGTTTTCTTCTCCACGCATACTATCTGAACTCCAGACAGCTCTGCACGAAGAATGGGCGCGAATTCTGATGAACAGTCTTTATTATTTGTCTTTCAAGATTTTTATCTGTCAATCCCACATCGAATGCAAGCTGTCATTCAGGACAAACGTGGCCCAACCCCTTACTAAAGAAAAAATTTCATTTTTTCACAGATATTCCTATTATTTTGTCCTATACCTGCATTTGGCAGGGATTTTAAATTTAATTTATTACTTAATGTAATGGGATATTGGTATTTGTCAATGAGGAAGATTAATCATTGCAATTACAAAATTCTTAAATAAGCAAAGCTAATGATACAATGCAAGAATAAAACTTAATAAGCTATCTTTTAAATCCATTCTCAAGAAGAAATTTAAAACCCAATTATGTTTTGTATGTTGAGCTATAGAAATCTTCAATTTGATTCTTTTGAACAAATAAAATTGTCATTTGAGAGCTAAGGTTATGAGGAAATTAGTATAAACAGTATTTCACACCTTCAGTAGATCGATAAACTGAGAACCAAGCATATTCGAGAACTAAACATAAAGGGTTCCACGTTAGGCTGACTACCTAACTGGGACATATGCCTTGCACCGCAGGGCCCCCAATGCAGATATGGGCACTGTACATCTTGGCCTGTCACACCACTAAGTTTAATATTAACATGCAGGCAACTAGTTCTACCAATACTGGGATGGTCAGAGTTGGCTGTGGACGATGCTGAAATTGTCGTCCAATAAAATCCCATACATGCTTAATTGGAAACAAACCTGGTGATCTAGAAAGCCAAGGTAACATGTTGGCAATTTGAGTAGAATATGTTGCATCACACCAGCGGTGTGAGGGTAGGTGTTATCCTGTAGGAAAACTCCCCCTTGAATGCTATTCATGAATAGCAGCACTACATGATAGATCACCAGACTGATGTTCAGATTTGCAGTGAGTGTGTTTGTGATAACCATAAGTGTTCATGTTGTTAAAGAAAACTGCTCCTCAGGCCATGACTCCAAATGTGGGGCCAGAGTGTCTAGATCACATGCAATTTGGTTGCCATCAAGACAGAGCCTGCTTTCTTCAGAAAATACAACAGATCTTCACTGTCATCCAGTGCGTTCTAGCTTGATGCCACTACAGGGTGTGTAGTGAGAAACTG
Source organism: Argiope trifasciata (assembly GCA_026543055.1). NCBI lineage: Eukaryota > Metazoa > Arthropoda > Arachnida > Araneae > Araneidae > Argiope > Argiope trifasciata. Next base: position 4,205,464 of record JAPMOQ010012849.1, on the reverse strand, counting down.
CAGCAAAAATTAAACACCCTTAGGCACTTTTGTATAAACATGCATATGTAACTGCTTAGTTTATAAGCAGTTTTTTTTCCCCGTTTTATAATAATGCATAATTTATAGTGAGTATGAATTCTTAAAACTCAATTTTAAATATTTATTTTTAAAATTTTAATAAATATTTCTGTATTTGTATATTCTTCTTTAACACTAGATAAAAGTTTAAATATATACTTGCCAGACATAAACACATTTCTCAACACCTAAAACATTAAAAATTTAGTTCAAACGTTTTTAGATTCGCAATAAGTGTGGCAATGAATGTATTTTGTACTGCTCCTTTCAGATAACTATTCCAGTATTTTAATAAATGGCGAAGCCCAATGTTGAAGAAAAAAGGGTCATACAGAAAAGGGAATTGCTAAGCATTATCATAATATGTATCGGAACCACTTGAACATTTCTTCAAATTATTCACTTTTGTTTGATTTCTTCTTTTAAATATACTTTTGGTAAAAATACCCTTTACAACCATGATTTAGAATTATCATATTCAACTTGTGGAGAAACAATGAAATCCTTTATTCATCTTCATGAGACTTTTAAGGTGTTTAAAAATGATTTTCAAATTTAAACACTCTTCATGACACTATGCACCCTGTATTAGCATCGGAAATGACAATAGCCTAGAGTTGGTGAATTGTATGCTACAAGGAGCCTGGCTCGAAGCTGTCCTTGAAAGAATCCATTTCTAACAACTTGTTGTGTCACTGTGGTACTAACTGCAGCTCGGAACTTCTTCCATAAACGCAGTACTATGTCCAACAACCATATGCCAAAAGACAGCAGCCTTCTTTCTCGGTATCTTCTTGATATAGTATCATTCCTAGACCACTACTCCCAACAATCATGCACAGTGGACATACTCTAGCCAAGTCTTTCGGCAATATTGTGGAAAGAAAATTCACTTTCTTGTGGCTTTGAAAGAACTTGTTCAAACTCAGTTGTTGATAATAATTTCATCTTCTTAAAGGCATTCTTGGCTAGTATCAACTCAATACATCACATTTCTAAGTTAAACAATACTAATGAACTTGACCCACATTTAAAGCAAACCTGACTTGCAAGTTCTGAGTGGCACTACAAAATTTGAATAGATGTCATCTTTCAGATATACAAACACACCTACCAAATTTTATTTATTTAACAAGTCTTTCTTGGCATTGGGATTTTTATTTACTGTCAGTTTATTTTTAAGTTACAAAGTAAGTAATTTAAACACACAATCAGAATTCATTTATTTGGTAACTGCAAAAATAAAATATGAATGTTGACAGTGTTTTAAATTTAAATGTCATTAAATGATATTTAAAAATTTCGCTCTTTGGCTCTAAGTTAAAAGTTATATATTTATTAAAAAAATAATGCAGTTTTGATTTTTTTAAAATATACATAACAGAACAAATCCACTTTCATGGTAATATTCTAAACAATTATTAATACATATGGTAACTCCAATTCAAAAGGATAAACATTTAGAAAATCATTAGAATTCAATCACACATGCCCAGCTTTTAATATTGGTTTTATTTTAACAATATTGCAAAACATATAAACAAGACACAGATTTATGATGTTCTGAGAAAATGGAAAATTTACAAGATGGTGGGGGGGGGCATAAAAAAATCCTCTGGTGGCTGACGTTCATCACTAACTATAAATATCTTTTCCTTACCTTTAGAATGTTAAGGTACAAAAATACCGCATAATGCAAAATATTTCACAACTTTTTTTCATCTTCCACAGCCAGTGCTTTGTACAATGGAATAAATTTTACAGAGCCACTTATGTAACTTTAAAAAATCTGAGAGAGAATAATTACAACATCTTACAGATGCAGTGACGGGAGGAGACGCCACAGTTATGTAGACTGCACATATCTGAATAAAAAATAATATTTGTTTTCTTCCAATAAAAAACCTGGCATAGTGTTTTGGCAGCCAACGTTATTAAAATTAAAACATCTCTTGCACTTTTTATGGTCCACTGAAGATTTTTTTTGTGCTTCTGCAGCGGGATTTTGATGAAAGTTTGCAAGAGACGACACTCACTTGCCATAAAGTATGCCATGTACAATGACGAAATGATAAAATGAAGTCTGAGACACAATGATATGGAAGAGAGAGAACTCATGATAATGGCCATCTTGCAGTTAAATAAAACAATGAGTCGTCAAATGAGTAGACTGGCAGTCTCAGGTGAAAGATAATTTTACACATGAAATGCACCAGCAAGGTTTCATGTCTTGTCTCTAGTCTGTGAAGCTTTATATCGATTGTAGATTCTATATGGAGGTTTTGAAGGATTGTCTATGCGCAAACAAGTTGTAGGTATACTGTCCTCACATTGGCCCAAAAGCCAATTCTGGCAGCGCTTCTCCTGTGCTTCATCAACATTTGCTTTTATCCACCTTTTATGCCATGTTTGGAAACGTTTGTGCAGCTTTTGAGAAACACTTTGATGGGACTGCAAAAAAAAAAAAAAAAAAATGAATTTTATTTTATCTCTTGTAAACTATTATTAACAATTAAGATAGACAAGTTTTTTTGGAATAAGATTCCCGGGGAAAAAAAAAAAAAAAAAAAACTTACAAATAACCATTAATTTTTTGTTGAAAAATCGAGTTACCAAAGAATTTTATTTTTAATGAAAGTGAAATATTACTTTTATCCACAAATAACATTCTATGCTGAAAATAATAATGTTCCTCTCCTCCAACACAAGAAATTTAGACTTAAAAGTCAAAGTGATAAAATAAATATTCTTTGTACTTCATTTACAATGCAGATGTGATTCAATACAAATTTGATTTTTATAATAGGAAAATTTAACAGTACTAACCTGCTGAGCTTTTGTGAGACATTTTTTCTTATACAGGCAATTCTCACTATCCATTATCCACATCATCTTATAGGAATTCACATTAAAGCGACAGACAGATCCTTGTGTCTCTGCCATCTTGCTCATCCGGTACTTGGCATTAAGACCAACTAAACCCCTCACTGCATCACCGGCACCCCCATCTTCAAGACGAGACATGTCAATTTGCGATTCATCTAAATCCTCACGTGGATTCTCTTCACTCTGGCTTTTTGCATGAGACCACCAATTGTGGATTTGCCTGGAAGTAAGAAACCTGTTATAGCATTTTCAGAAATATGTACTGGTTACATTAAATTGTTCAAAGAAACTACCCAAATGAATTTTTATTAATCTTATACAATTAATTAGTTAACACAACTGTCAACATGCAGAATATGCAGTTAACAGAAAAGAGATGGAGGACAAGGTAGATGTCAAATAAATATATATATATTTTGAAAAGCACGCATAGAAAGGAGACAATAAAAAAGATGTTAACAAATATTTAACATCAAAAATTTACTTGAATGAAGTTAAAATGTTATATATAAAATTTTGGAGGACATAATTTAATCTGTGTTAATATAATTTTTTCAATTATCTCAGTGATTTATTTCTAGGGGAAAAGGATAATTGACTCTTAAAATCACAATTATAACATTCAATAAAGACAACTATATTATAGAAATTTACCTGGGAAGGAATATAGGATTTTTAGTGAGCTGTTCTTTGACTAAATTCGCCAAGGATTCTTCACCAGTATATTTTCTTACAAAAGCATGCCACTTATTGCTTGTACCTTGATCTTCAGAAGTGTCAGAATCTGTGTCTAGTAGCTCAAAAGTTATCCTGCCTCGTTCCTTGAACTAAAAATAATAGGAATACAGGTTTACAAAAGTATTTCTCCTAATTATAAAAATTGGTAAATAAAAACACAAAAATATTAAAAAATACCGTCAGTTGACAAGATTGAAATTTACATCTTTTGTTATACCCATTTCTGTGTAGGATATCCAAGATGAGTATTTAAATAACTAATTAAACTTCTTTATGCAAAAAATTTAATCCATATTTGAATTTTTAAGATAAAAAAATCTTGCATGACCTTTCGTCATGTCAATCATTAAAAAACATGCAGAGAACATTATGTTTCAGATAAAAATCAAAATAATTCCTAGTAAGAGACAAAACTAAATACTAACAGAAAAATAATATAACAGAAAATGACCAAATCAAACTATTTCATTACCTAACAATTTTTTATAACAGCTTATATGTTTATAAAATGCTACCTAAATACTCACCAAGATAATTTTATAAAGGTTCTCATCACACATCTGCTCTGCCTTCTTTTGATAAGCATTTTCAGCTGCCTGCCGTAGATGTTGTGTGGCACATGGACCTCCACTACCCTTGTTTTTAGATTCATCCAAAAACAGTGTCATGAACTGAGAGCATGATTCGTCTCCCACCATGTGCTGAAGCTGTAATAAGGAACATTATAAAAACGCTTTATTTCCTTGTAACATTTCCTATTATTAATAAATTATTTAAAGATTTAAGAAAACAAATTATCTTAAGATATGAATGGTCCTGAAATATATATTTAATAATAATTTTTTGCAGAAGAGGTAAAGAGTTTATAGCTTTGTTCATAAATAAGTACACAAATCACATTTCCAAATCTCAATTATATATAATATTATTTACTTACCCTATAATAAATTAACTCATTTCCCTAATTTTAAGATACATAAATACTTTTTTTTTGTAATTAATTTGCAACATATTCCATGAAATGTGATATTAAAATCAATAAGCAAATCTATTTAAAAATTTATAAGGATGAAATTCAAATACACACAAAATTCTTACCTGTCTAACCATGTTTTGAATAACTTTATCTAGAGTAAAGCCTAGGTATGCATGGATACCAAACATTTCTCGCAGACTGTCTTCGTACTGACTACTTTCCAAATTGCCATCAAGTAAATTTTTCACCATATCCAAGAAAGCTTGATAATAAAGCTCTACATCAATGTTACCTATAAAAGAGCAGATTGATATTGGATGCAGGAAATATTTACTAAATGAACCAATCAAATACCCATGCATTTAATACTTAAAAGAATGATAACATGACGTTCATACTTCAGTCTATAAAAACAATATACTACAAATCCTAGTTGAGAAAAAATTTCAGATAAATAACAGAAGGGTAAAACTATATTTCTCATCCTCATTTTTGAGTAAAATTTGTATATTGATATTCATTAAAAGATTTTCTTTAGAAAAATGCAACTGAACTTACAATGCTATAATTCAACCTTTTGACTAAAAATTTTCTTATTTAAATTCTTTCAGCTACATGTATGGAAAATTCATATGAAATGAAAATTAATGCACTTTTGTCTAAATTGAAACAGGGTATTTCCTTATAATAAACAATTCTTTCAGTAGATACTTTTATTATTTTAAAAAAAATATTTTTAACGATTCAAATTTGAAATTTTTTCCCCAGTAAAATTCTTTTATTCTTTAGAATTCTTCTTTTATACAACAATTCATTTTATATAGTTTTATATGTTTATTTTCAGGAATTTATATTATACTTTTTTTCAAAGTTTAATTAAAAGATTTCAGAATACATAAACTAATACAAAATCCATGAAAATATTTGTTTATTATTTCATCTTTGATAGAAATAAAAAATAGTATTACAAATCGAACATTTAGAAACTGCTTACTTCGTGGTTTGAGCCTTAAGGCAAGAGCAGTCGATTTTTTTCTTTCTTCTTGATCTTTGAGTTCTTCCAAAATTAAGACCCTAGCTCGATCATATAATTTCCACAAACGCAGGCAGAGAATTTGATGAAGGCGAAAAAATATGTACCAATGGTTATTTACAAAGATGACAGAATAAGTCTCAGTCTAAAAATATAAAAAGGGAAAAACTGAAAACTTTAGCACAATGAAATACATAAATTTATTTACTTTCTATTCAAACATTTGAAAAAACAAAATTACATGATAAGCATGCATTTTTCTAATTTAAAAATCAAATTATTGTACAAATTGTGTTTTTTAGTTTTCTGTACATTAACCATACAATAAAATTCCCTTAATTGAATCTTTTTGTAATTCTTTCTCGCAAAACCCCTCATTCAGAAAACTCGTGAAAGAATCAGAAATTTGTGAAGACTCCTTTAAGAATTTTGTATTGCATTTTTTAACTGATATTAAGAATAATAATATTTGTTTATTGTAATTTTTTCATGAAGCTTAACTTGACTTTTCCTGAACTTGGAGCATTTAAAAAATACTATCAAAATGATCAAAAACTTACAGAACAGGGATCATTCAAGGGATTTTCATCATTATCAGAAGGATAAGCTTTGTCATCATGTTGTAAGCTAGCCTTTTCACTTTCTTTCCGCATAGCCTCTTTCTTGTAATTATTTGCACAAGCAAGATTCAAAGTCATAAGATCCCTATATACACTGGTCTTAGGGCTTTCATTTCCATCTTCAGTTTCCATGTCTGCAAAAAAAAAAAAAAAATCTTACCTGAGGATGTACTAAAAAACACTTATGCACTAATTATATATGAAACAAATATACTAACACATGAGAGGTATTCAATGTAATTCTCTTAAGAATTGTAAAATTTTATTTAATATATTCTTGCACTATTTCAAACACAGTTCTAATAAACAAAATTAAAATTACTACAAACACATTTGAATGTGCTCATTCATTAATTTGATTTAAAGTCAAATTCGTAACAAAATGCATATTCTCATATAAATTAAAAAATATATATATTATGATATGGTAATTGATAGATTTTACTTCCTTGGAAATTTTTTAATATGATTGCTTACCCTCATCTTTATCTAATTCATCATCAGATAAATCTCCTCGAGGCACAGAAAAAAAGTCAGGGAAAAACTGCCGCATTAGATGCTTGATCTTCTGTTTATCTTCCTTATGAATACCTGTACATAAAAACTTTTCATTAATAGTGTGTCAAGGTTACTTACAAATATGTGACATAGAAAAACCAAATTTAGTTTTTTAAATAAAAAAAAAAATATATAGAATTTCCAAAAAAAGTTATCAAATAATTTTGATTTATAATTTACAATGCAAGCATAGAAACTGCAAAAAACCTGGCTAAACTTGGAGCATCCCCCCCTTCTTCCTATTTAAAATCATTTGAATGTGCACAACATACATTAAAAACACTTTTATAGAAGCTTGCTTAATACAAATTTCTTTTCCATGAAATTTAATTTTTTTAAAAAATAGAAAGCATATTATAAAAAAACCCCTATTTAAACAGTATATTACATATCATGGAAATTTTAACAAAATAGTTTCTAGAACAACACAATTCCAAGAAAATTAAAACTACTCTTTGCAATACAAGTCAAAATATTTTAATAGAATAAGTTATTCTAATTCATGAATACTGAATATGACAACATTGCTTGGGGTGAGGGAGACATTGTTGCAACTCTTTTATTAACTAGGTTCACTTCAAAATGTATTAATTTTTTTATTAACACTTTTAATAGCTACAAAAGGAAACTACTCACATTTAACATTAATACTAAAAGGGGAAAATGCTTGATATCAACATTTAAATCTGACATAAATATACTCAATATGATGGTGAGAATGTGTATATAGGAGTAACTTTTTCTTTATTAAAAAAAATCACAAAAAATAATTATAAAACTCATTTTATCACTGCAATGAAATTAATTATTCATTTTTCTTCATTGTTTAATACTGAAAATGATTTTATATATTTTTTCTGTATTATTTAAAAAAATAAATTTTTTACTTTTTCTAACGGAAGTTAATCCCCAAATGTACTAAGAAATATATCAATTAAATTCACAATAAACTATATAACGAACCTGTTTGCCTCTTGACATGATGGATGGTTAGGTTAGCAGCATCTTTGTAGATGTCTTTATGATAATAATTGAATTTGAGATGGGGACCTGTTTCTGCCTGACCCTCTTCTTGTTCATGGCGCTAAAGTACGAAAAGCATATTTGTAAAAGAATATAGGAAAAAGTAAAGGTATAAATAAGATATGCTATTGCTCTAACACAAGAATATTTAAAATAATTTTGGTCTTAGGGAGAACAACACACACTTCACTATTTCTTTTATTTATTGTATTGTTAAATTACATAAATTCTAATTGTTTTGAAGATGCAAATGGTGCTACAAACATGTAAATCAAAAGACTCAGTTATTAACAAGTAAATGAAGTACAGTAGCTTCTCTCTAATTCAACACATGTGAGATTGAACACTTGGTTATTTAGTTCAAATATGATACAGTTTTTAATAAGTGAGAAATATGTTTAGAAGGAAAATACATTAAGTTAGTGAATATTGAACACAGAAATTATATAATGGGAAGGGGAAAAAAAAAAAAAAAAAAAAAAAAACTGCAAAGATTTTAGGTTCTAAGAAAAAAATAACCCATTACCATCTAATATAGTCCAACAGATAGATTCAATGGATTAGTCAGAATGTCAGATTAGAGAGTAAACTACACAAATGTAATGTCCCAAAGAATTTTTTAAAAATTACATTTTCATCTTGTACATAATTAATTTCATTATTTCCAATATGTAACCCAAATACTCAGAAATATAATCTATTTTTGCATCACACACCAGTAAAAGGATTTTTCAAAATATTTCATATTTGTTCATTTATATTAAAATTTCAAAGAATATGCACAAAAAGAAATTATTTAGCAATTTTAAAAACAAAATACTGACATTAAAAAATACATTAGAAATTTATATTACCATTTAGAGCATTTATCACCATAAATGGATTTACCCCAAAAAATGGAAAGTTAGAAGATAACAAAAGTTGAATTATAAGTTAGCAATAAATAAAATGAATAATATAGACAGGATTAAATTACCTCCTCATAAAGAGTTTCAATTTCGCTCAGAATACTTTTTGATCTAAGACACTTTACATCATTTTGTTTGAAATTAATACCCTGATGATCCAAAGACTTAAGATAATATTTCTCATTTTGCTCCCTCCAGATTTTGTTGAAACTTTTCTGTGCCTTCCTCCATTCTTCATCTTTGACTTTTAACCTGCAAAATAAAGGTTTTTACTTTAAAATTCTTTTCAAACAGTTACAGGCTTAAATAGTTTTGATTAATCTAATAACTAAGCTTTCACATTAATTTTTTAAAATCACATATTACAGAAAACAATTGTTTTAAAATAGTTTCTAAGAAACAAATACATGTCTATTAACAGTACATTTCTAATTTTACTCTCCACAGTTTAAATCCATTTTTAAGAGCATTTTTAGCCTTAAATATACATTTAGAATACAGGTAAATTCATATGAGAAATTTTATTTATAAATAAGGCTGCCTTTGTAAATGTTTGTATAGGAAGTATAAGAGAATGCTTGCATATGTAATATAAGAGAAATATGTAAATAGCACTCATATGTTAGTTAAAACAAAATAACATTATCCTCACTCTTTAATTTTTGTCCATGAGAAAAACAAAGAGATGTATGCCACATTACAAGAAATAATAGTATACTGAATGTTTATAATTACAAAATTATGTATTATTGCCAAGAACTTTAAAAAGATAAATTTGCATGTTAATCATTTGTCTCATGTTCCTCTATTTAAAGTTAGTCAAAAATTAGGACTTAGGCAATATAAATCACAAATTAACATTCTTGCTACCATGACACAAACGACTTTAATTACATAGATATAACTTACACATAAAGTTATATAGTAGATATTGCTTGCATTCAAGAGTAAATGTAATTTTTTTTACAAAGAGCAATTTTAACATAAAATATAAACAGTAAACAAAATGAATTAACGTGACAAGTGTAAAAAATTGAATAATTTAACTTCTTTATCTTTGAACAGATTAAGATACTCAAATTTACCTCTTTAAAACAATAGGCACTGAAGATACAGGATTCTTTTTGAGACCTTCAATTATGTCAGGAGCCTTGTCACCATATACCCTAAAAACAGGAATATAGTTACATCAAAACAATCTAAAACATGATGCTATAGTATAATATTTAGTAAACTCTACCAATTCATTAAAAAAAAAAAAAAAAAAAAAAAAAGTCATCAGATATTTTGAACGAAATTAAATCACCCTGAATTATATATCATACATAAAGGAAAAATGCCAAATATTACATTTTAATGCATAAAATATTTCAGCTTTAAAGTTTCTTATTGACTTTCTACTGGATTATAAACATTCAAAATAACTTCATGCATATGTGAAAAAAAGTTGATAAGTGAAGTGATAAGCAATAAAAATTTTCTCTACACATACATATAATACATATGAATGATGTTTTTACACTATAACAGCATTACCTTTTTATTGCAAGCTGTTGAATCGTAGCTGAACTTCCTCCCAAAGTGTCATCAAGTCGATATCGAGCTTTTTCTTCCGAGGACATCCGATTAATTTTAGTCATTTCAGCTTCCAAGATTCTCACAGTTGAGATGTTAGTTTCTAATACAACATCCAACTGAAAAAGGACAAAAGAATCATTTGTATTAATGTAATAATTTCAATACATTAATTATAATTTTATCAAAAAATATAAACAAATACATTAAATAGTAAATAAAGAATTAAATTTAAATCATAAGCTTTACCTCAAATCTGTCATCTTCACACCTGTAAATATACTCTTCAAATTGGGTTTTTCTGGAGCTAACAAAGGTAGAATCTTCAGACCATGATGGAAAAGAAACCCAAGTGTCATTTAAAACCTATGACAAAGAAAATCAAAAGTTATGTTATTAGAACCAATAATTGCATTCAAATTAAATTGTATTTACCTAATAGATGCTATACACTTCTTGCATTATCCATGAAATATATTATCATTTTTAGTTAACAAATTTCTTCCAACTTAAAATTAGGCACAATAAAAAGTTCAAAAATTAAAATTTGATGAAGTTGCCAAACTGCCTATGCATCACGAGTTACTTATGATGATCGTCACAAACAGAAATGTGTATTTTACATTTTCTGTCTAAGTATTTAACTATGCCAGTATTTTTTTTTCTTTTTTTGTATACTTATATATATATATATATATTCAAATTTCAAAACATGCGAGACTTGATAACAACATGTTGATTTATTGACAACATAAATGAACAGGTCTGATTAACAAATTATAAAATCATTCAACACACATGTGTTGCCAACAATTTTATGAGCATTTTGCCTCAGTATAAAATATGGGAATATAAAAAACTGACACTAAAATTGTTTGCAACATTACCATATTTGACATAAAAGGAATGTCATAACAATAAATTAGAATTAAGTAACTTGAAAATATTGACAAAGTAATTAAAAAAATAACAAAAGGGCAAAACAAAACTGAACATACCTCTCTACACAGAGCAGTACGCCCACTGCATTTAGGTTGCACATAATTCCTTGGTACTGCCCGATAACTGGCACCATATTTCACACAAGATGCATAATCTAAAGAAGGGGGGAAAAATTGAGATAAAAAAAAAAAAATACTTAAGAATTGCTATAATGCATTCTTGAAATTTAATTTTAATAACAATTGGAATGCTGCAAATTAATAGTGTAAAAATGGTCACATATTTATGATGTATTTCATTTGTACTTATACACTCAAAATATTTTTGAAAACCTGAATAGTCTAGATCTTGTAAAGAAGGGAGGGGGGGGGGGGAAACCTCTTCTTTGTCATGAATACCACATTGAAAAGAAATGAGTACAAGACCTTTCACTTAAATATAATTAGAAGGATTCTTGCAGCAACATTGAAGCTTAATGTTGAAAAACTAACAAGTAAATATATTATGTGCAAGCTTCTTACTCAACGTGATCCAAGTGAGCAATAACTTTTTAAAGCTGCTCCAATATTTGAACTATTTCACTTACAAAAAATGGTAAAATTTTGTTTGTCATTCTCCTATAAATTATGTCTTCACAACAGTCTCTTCAGTTTTTATCTTTGTTCAGACACTTATAGCTGAAGTTATATGATAAACTGAGAAGCAAGAATACAGAAGATACTCTTCGTTGGATACATCACACGATGCCTTTCATTTTTGTTAGCTTTTACAATGTAAATTTGCCAATCATGAGGAAAACACATGGCAATCAAAATTACTTTTATGACTAATAATTATACTTTATACATTTATCCAATGTAGCATATTAGTATGTATTAAAATTAAACAAGTTTTCATCCTGTTTTAGATATCAGACATACAATACATAAAACTTTACCTATTTCAGTCGCAAAATCACCCACTCTTTCACGCTCTTGGGTCTCTACCTTTTTAGGAACTATATCAACATTATTTGTTTCTTTATAACCAACAAATTCTTTGAACCATTTGAAAAGATCAGAATATTTCCTAAAATATAAAAAAAAAAAGATTAGCGAAATTACCAATGATATGCTAGAACTAAAGAAAAATAAATAAAATTGATAAATGCTAACAATGAAAATCAGTGTATTACTCGTAATATCTTCGGTTAAAAAAAAAAAAATTGCAAAATATTTTTAACTGAAAATTTCATACTCATCATTTCAATTTTAAGGAAAATTAATTGTTGCAAGATGAAAAATCAATAATTGCATGTTATTACATGCATTTGAACATCACTTAGCAAAAAATATTACTTTAAAGTGATAAATAGATAAAAAAATTAAATATTGATTTGAAATTTCTAAACCCTTAAAATGTTCAACTCCTACATAATATATATATATATATAATGTTTTGAAAACTCGTAGCAAATACCAAATTGAATTTGAAAAATCTAGCAGAAACATTACAATTAAAAAAACTTTTTAAAGGCAGAAAACTTACTGAAGAAAGGGTGTAACAACTAAAACTAAATCTGTCCTAGAGATGAGCTCCTGATTGTAAATGATCAAACATCTCAAGAAATTATCATAAACTTCTTGACTCTTTAAAGCTTTTCGAACCTAAAAAGAAAAATGGCAACAGAAAAAATGATACAGCAGAAATAATAAGAAAATATAAAAATCTATTTTCATTTAGTATTTTTGTTCAACTTAAGGCAAAATATAATATCGCAGTTAAATGGGAACAGAAATAATGCATTAGGCAATACATTTCTCCTCAACAAAATGCCTTATGAGAGCATAACAGCAATGCCTACAGTTAATTTAGAGAAAAATTTGTAAACATATAAAACTATTTGTTACAAATATTTAATAATAATAATAATAAGATACAAGAAACAATTTTTTAAAACTCTATTTTCTACAAGATTCATAAATTCTAAAGTCTTCTATAAAATTATTTATTAATAACTAAACTATACTCACCTTATCAAAAAAGGCATATTCATTTAGAGATCCATATTTACCAGCTTCAGTCAAAGTAACATCTTTTAAACTGGTCATTTTAGGTTTCTATAAAATAACAAGGGACAAAAATAAATGAAAAATACAGGAATGAGCTTTTAGAACATAGAAGAAATTTTTCTTCAGCAATACAAATATACATAGTTTGTTTTAAATCTCTCATGGAAACAAGAATTTTTTTTAAAAATTAAAAGCTCAAAAGAAACAAATTTAATTTCTTTAAAGAAATTAATTTCTAAGATAAAAGGTACTCTGAATATCAGATTAGCTTCTTTTAATTCAGGCATCATGTTATTAAAACATTGCAACACATTTGCACATCAGTTAAATTTTAAAAAAATTAATTTTCAAAATTTTAAAATGTTGAACTACATAAATGACTACTAAAAATGCTGATCCAATGAAATTCAATGTAATATTAAAATGACAAGATTCTAGAATAGCTATGCAAATTCAATTACATTATTAAAACAAAGCCTCTTGGGTTTCACTAAAAGTTATAATAATTTATAGTAACTCCAATTCTAAATATACAGCTTTCACAAATCCAAAAATTTTTGAAACTCATTCCTGCTCCTTTGGTCAAATAGTTGACTATTTAGAAACATATTACACTAAGATTTAAAATGTTACAAGCCAGCTGCTTTATTCTTAGAAAGATTATAACCTATTTTTAAATAATATTTCTTAAGGAAAAATTTCTTTGAAATATATACAAATTTATTTCAATCGCCATCTTTATGCATCAGATACGAGTGTCCTCGCATTTAAAGTCACAACTGAAAACATTCTTTTATTGTTAGGGAAAAGAACCATTACCTTTATAGGAGGAGAGGGTACAGAAGTAGCAGGGCGCTTGACACCTTGAATTTGTTTACTCTGATTGTTAGGAGGAATAGGAGGCTTCACAGGAAGAGATGGTTTCTTAACAACTGCATTGTGTTCACTATTGGCAGGCTTCTGAGGAGCCTAGAAATGAACAAAATGTTCAAGTAACTCCAACTGTAACATTCTAACTTAAACTACTAAAATTACGTTATAAGTTATAAAAAAATGAAATCAAAACTTGATTCAATGTCAAAAATTATAATTCAAAGCTTTATAAGCATTAGCCAGTTCATTTAACAATACTGAGCATCTTAGCAATTCCTGAAATTTAGTTAATAACTTGAAGGGAGAAAAATTATCATAATTTTCATTTTGATAATTTTTTAAAACGAGAAGTTCATTAAAAACAATATAATAATGACAGACTATAAACTTTAAAATTCTTCAAAAACTTTGTCTTAAAACTAAAAAAATATTGGAAAAATACTATCTCTTCTTTCAAAATTATAAGTATGGGTATAAAAATTTCTTAATGGAATTAATTTTACATTTAAAACTCAGTTATCTGAATTTAATATGAGACTATGTTCTGGCATGTTACAATTCAAAAACATAAATCAATGTTATTTTCCCATGTATTCTTCAAATATTAAACAAGCCATCATGATGGTGTCCTCATACAGGGACACCACATCCACTCAGCTATACCTCCCCATACATTTCCATGAATGGGGAAAAATATATATATAAATATATTTTAAATATAAATTTATTAATTTTTTTTTCCATTTTACGTAAAAAACAAAAAGACACTGTTAAGTATTAGTGTTTAATTTTTCTTTCTTACCTGTATTAATTTTGGAATTACTTTTATCTTTCAAAATTTATACAGATTTATTATTTATACCTTCACCATATTATTCTAAAATTGTATTAATAATGAAGATTTTTTTTATTAATTTGACAGCAATAGGTGGACAATGCCCTTAAGTAAAAGATAATACAAGATAAAAAGGAGTTAATATGCCATTTTCTTTAATATCTATTTTTAAGATCCAATTCCTAAGAATTCAAAGGTGGCGGCCAACTTATAAAGGAAACAGGATCAAAAAGGGCATCTAAACATATTGTTAAAAAATTGCCTTAACATTTCCAAACTATGAAAAAGACAGCATTTTGATAAATGCTAAGACACTAGTACTAATGATTAACAAAAAAAATTACATACTAAACCCATAAGAGATGCACCATTTGCATCAGGTAGGAACTGACCAAATTCTTGAAGAAGGTCCTCCTGATTTTGAAACAATTTTGCAACTTGATCATACACTTCTGCTTCTGTTAAGGGTTTGTTAGCAGAGTTTACACCCTAAAAAAAATTAAATAACAATAAAGTAAGAAAAAACAATGAAGGAAGGAATTAGCGTATTGAATAATATTAAACATACAGGTTAATTCATTGATAAGTTGCAAAACAAATTGGGGGGAGGGGAGTAAAATTTTTGAATGCTGACTTTTTAAAGGCTTACATTCTTACCCCCACATATATACATTAAGTGATCTAACTGAATTATTTTTACACAATTTTTCTTCCCAACTTTCCTAATATAAAAATTAAAATTTCTTGAATAATTGACAAAAAAAGTTACTTTATGAATACTAGATTCTGGATAGTAAAATCATTAGCATCAAAATCCTCAACCTAATTTAAATTATCTACAAATAAATGTTAAACAATCAAAATCATACATATTAATTTATACATTCATTAATTAGAATAAAGAAACATCTTTCTAAATTCTAAGATAAAATTTTTAGTTAAAAAGATTTTTTTTTTTAATTATTATCTTTCAACAACAAATAAATCTTGCAACTAGAAAGAGGAACACTCATTTAACATTTCTAAATAATAATGATTTTCCACAGAATGTTAGAATCCTTATTAGGAACAAACCATGACTTCTGGTTATGGAGAATAAATTTGATTAACAGACTTGAAATGATTCCAACTAGTGTTAAATAAATTTTTATATTAAACCCATGGCGATTTTAAAGTTGAAATTTCCCAATCAATCTTAAGTCTTTAAAGTGAGCATTATAGTGCAAAAATAAATTACCCCCCATCAATGGTTATAGACATTTTTCATATAAAAAAAATCAAATATAAAGGTTTCTTGTTTCTAAGATTTAACATATAGAATTATAATCTAAAAATCTATATAATTCTACTAATAAGAAAACAATATGTGTATGTGGGTTAAGTGTTTTACAGACCAGACTGTTTGATGATGACCAATATAATTTAACCAAAATATATTTTAAAGGAAGGGAATGCAGCCACTATCATTTTTTTTTGTTGACATTTTCATTTAAAAAAATTAGGCCAGTTAAAAAATTTTTTATGACTTCTGAAAATATAACCATAAAATTATTTTCCTACATAGTTTTTTTTATAAAATCTTGATATCACTAATTTAACTGAAGTTTAATTTTTTTAAATCTACATTTCTTCAATATTAATTACTTTTTTGGATAATTATTTCATCAATTTATTTCATAGAAGTAGTGAAATATGTCTATCTCACTGTTCAAGGTATTCTAGTTGAATATTTTTCTATCATAAAAAGCAAAAGAATGTGGTTAATACCTGCATATTTTATATGAGTGAAGAAAGAGATGTTACTGGAAATTAGAAGTCAAATGAAGTTGATACGTACATTTTTAATAGTAATATATTGTAGAATTTGATTTCATAATAAAAGGTACACATGGTTTTAGCAGATATCGTAATTAAAAGCTTAATTTTTTTGCCCCCTCAAGGAAATCAAGAAATTTCAAGCTGTGCACAAGAGATTCAACGGAATGAAATACAACCAAAATTTCTGTTAACAAGCCGGATGCCTAAGGTGAATAGAACTTTTTTTTAACATTAAAAAAAAAAAAATTAACAACTGTTGGAATTACCATAAATACTAAATCACACAGCTTAATAAATCAACTTGATTATCACAAATATCAGCAAAGAGTATATTATATATATTAGGTCTACCGGAAAGTTCTGTCCGCTTTAGAATGAAAAAAGGAATACATTTTTTTCATACTTTGGATTAACTTTATTGAATAATATAATTGCCATCATTATTTATGACTTCTTGCCAGCGTGATGGCAATCTGTATATCCCATTTTTAAAAAATGTCTTATATCTAGAGGCCAAAAATTGAACCAGTGCTTGTCTGATATCTTCTTCGTTCTTGAATTGTTTGCCATGCAAGAAATATTTTAAGGACAGAAACAAGTGATAATCAGATGGTGCCAGGTCCGGGGAGTATGGCGGGTGCAACAGAATTTCCCAGCTTAGCTCTGCGACTTTCTGACAAGTCCTCAAAGCAGCATGTGGCCTGGCATTGTCATGAAGCAGTATGATGTCTTTCCTATTGAATATCACAGGCCTCTTTTCTTGGAGTTCTGTTTTTAATTTATCCAATTGCTGACAGTACCTCTCCAAATTTAGCCTTTCGTTTGGTTTCAACAGCTCAAAATGTATTGGTCCTCGAATGTCCCACCATATACACAACATTTTCTTGTTCAGGCTCAACTTCGGTTTAGAGGTAGAGGGGGCAGGTTTTCCAGGTTCACAATATGTCCTTTTTCTTATGATGTTTTCATAGGTAATCCACTTTTCATCCCCAGTTATGATTTGGTCCAAGAAGGGTTCGATTTTGTTGTGTGCAAGCAGAGATGTGCATATGATGATTCGATCATTCAAATTCTTCTCACTTAACTTGTGTGGCACCCATCTCGAATACTTCCACACAAACCCTAGTTTCCGAATATGGTCGGAAATGGTTTGTTGAGCTGAATCAAGCCTTTCCGCAATCTCCGATGTTGTCAAAAAAGGATCTTGCTCAAACATGATCTTGACAGTATCGTCTGCGATCAAAGATGGTCGCCCAGAGCGTGGCTTATCAGAAAGGTCGAAATCACATACATGAAATTTTTTGAACCATCTTCTGCATGTTCTATCAGAAACTGTACCTTCACCAAACACTTTCAATAAATTTCTATATGCTTCTGTAGCATTTCTTCCTAGTTGGAATTCGTACAAAATACAGGGGTGTGAATGAACTTTGTCGGTGGCCATGGGTACACGATCGCGTCTCACTTAATACTAACAAGAATGAACTTCGTTTGAGTTCATCTGCGACGAAAATGTGTATACATTGTTAGCGATCAAAAGAGAGAGCCAAATATGTGTCACAGGAATATGCGCATACTTGTTGAAACTGATTGTAACCGAAGCGGACAGAACTTTCCGGTAGACCTAATATATATTTACTCGAATATATATTCTCTAAACAAATTCTAATATCCATAAGATACTTACATCTTTTAAATTTCGCTGCTCTTTTTGATATGTATGCAATATCTCTAAAAACTGTTTATATATTTCTGGTTGACCTTGAAAACGATTCTACAAAAAAAAAAAAAATAAAAAAAAATTAATAAATAAAAATAAAGAAATTAATAAAACAATAATTTTTAATAACTTTCCAACTATCAAACAGTAGAACAGCACTTAAAAATTAGCAGTTAAAATTTATTCAAAGGGAATGATTTGTGTAGCAAGCATACAGAAGACAGAAAGTTTGCTTTCTGACAGAAAATAATTACACATACTTCTATAGAAAAATAATTACATTATTCTTGATTTTAAATTCTATTTCAATATATATAAACAAATATAAAATAACCTCAAAATAAGCATAAGCAATAAAATTCACTATTTTTGTTTCAGATATATTTCTGAATATAAAATAATGGAATGGATTAAAAATACAAGGTAGGTAGATCAATATAAAGCATACTTTTAACAAATATTACAAAAGAAAATTGGATTTTTCAATAAACAAACCAATTTTTGAAGTGGATACATTAGCTTAATGCTCACCTTAATTTTGTTTACATAGTTAATAGCATGATTGAATTCAACAGGCTGGCTAGCTGGTGGAGGGGCAGTAGTAGTACTGTTTCCAGTTGCAGGTGCCGCACCACTTGCCTGAGTCCGAGGAGGAGAATTTTGATGATGGGGGTGCTGGTTCTGAGAGTTGGTATGAGGCTGGCTATTGGTTACTGGCGGAGGCTAACAAAAATATTAAGGTAACTACACAATCATACTTAACATCTCCAAAAGCAATAAAAAGCTGAAATATCACTTACCTTCGCCACAGGGGATGCATGAGGTGAGGCAGCTCTTCCTGTATGATTACTTTGTGGTACAGGATGAACAGTGGCACTAGGTGGTCCTGTGGGGTGGATGGTTAAAGAAGTTGGCCCCTGACCCCCAGCCACATTGGTTCCAGGGATTGAGACCTGAACCTGTTCATTAGGCTGCACTTCTATACGATAGCCTGGGGGAAGAAAGGTGTTGAATCCCACAATGAGTTCAGGATGTCCACGGAACAAGTTAGATACACGCTGTATTACACCTGGTGTGTCAATGCTAGAAAGAGACAATGTATTAAAGTTGCTTTTAATTGTTAAGATGCCATTTCTAATGTATCAACGAATGATTAAAATTTTTTTTATTGATTTCTTCATTTGATCATTACTATCAAATTACCTTTGCGATTTAAACTCCTTCATAATATCCAAAAAATCATTGTAGACCTGGGGCTGGTTACCAAACTTGTACTTCACTTGGTCAAGATATGAAAGCGCATCTTCTACTTTAAGTCTCTGGAACTGCATCTGATGTCCCTGCAAAAAAGTTAGATTGATCAAATCTTTAAATATAATAATGCAGAACAAGAGTCGCTTTTTATACTGTATAAGCATTTCCTAAAAAAATAGTTTGTACAATATGAATGTATTTCAGAAATCAATAACTGGAAGTGGAAAGAAGTCTTATGATTACTTTAAACTCTCCATTTTTGACAATCTTTAACAGGAATGAGTTATATCTTAAATGCAACCTTTCATGCAATAGCTCTGCAAAACTTATTTATTTCTCATGCTCGTTTCTCAAATACATACATCCTGGAATTTTCACAAATATTTTGTTAAAAAACTGTCTTGTAAGATTGGCTACAGTTAACTATTTTCTGGACATTTCATAAAAATATTTCAAACTGTCTTATCAACATAAAAATTATTCTTTTATTCAAATGATAGTAAAATAACACAGGTTTTTTCTAAAATACTTGAACCAAGTGTTGGTCAGACATTGAGAAAAAAAAACTTTCATAAAAGAATAAGGGACTGTAAATATAAAGAGCAATAATTAAAAGATGTATTTTTTTTTTTTTGGACATACTGTCAGAAGTCATCAGAATAAATTTAACTTTTACTCATTATCGTTAGAAAAGATGCTGTTACTGATTAATCAAAGCAATATTTAATATTTAATTTTGTTAACTTAAGTATTTCCTTAACCAACTAAAATTTATTTAATGTCGGTTAAACTTTCTAGACTAATGAATATATGGCAGTGGAATCACATACCCCTTTTTTTCTCTCACTCTTAGCATTGGAAAAATAAAGAAATACAGGGTAAGGGCAATAACAGTGAATCTAGTATTAACTAAATTTGGTAAAACTTATTGGCACTTTCATCAAATAGATAAATATTGTTTAAAATCTAATAAAGACATTTTTTTTTGTCAATTACTCACTTGAGAGTTTGATGGCATGGGATGTACAATCTGTGTATTTGCGTGAGCTTGTATTGATAATGAATGATGAACAGTTGATGGAGGTTGACTATGACCCAAGTTACCCTGAGACAATGTGGTGGCTGCTGCTACTCGAGCCCTGGAATTAAAATACATTTTAAATTAAACTTTTTATTAACTTAAAAAACAATACATAACATGGACATTTAATACTTATAATACAATAAAAGCATATATTTAAAAACTTTGAAAACTTGCTGAACATATTGATTCTTAGCACATAAAAAAGCTATCATTTTTTGTGCAAAATTAAACTTTAAATGAAATTTTTTAAAAATCAACACACTATTATATATCACTTTCAATTAGCCACAGAAGATTTATAAAATTCAAACTTAAACTTATCTTGAATTAATCATTTTAAAAAAACTAGACCTAGTAATAGGATTCTTACTGGTAGCCAGAAGGTAGAGAGAATTGAATGCCACTTTGCATTTCTGAGCTTCCAGATCCCCCAACTGCGTGTACAGTCTCTTGAATAAGAGCCAGGGGTTGCCGGGAGAGAGGCTTGTCACCAGCTCGTGTTGTGGCTACTGGAATGTCCCGGGGGCTGGAAGAGGTTGACTGGGAATTGCTGTTGCTGTTAAATACCCCGCTGCTATTCAGACCAGGGTGGTCATCCAAGTGCCGTCGCATTTTTTCTTACGCACAAAATAATTCACCTGCAAACAAAAACAAATATTTTATAAAAATTATTATGAGTGAACTAAAAATGAAAGGGGAGGTACCAAGTTAAAAAGAGCCATACACATAAAATATTTAAAAGACTTTTTTACTATTAAAAACATGCAATTGGAACTATCCTTTTATTTTTCTTACCTTGATTCACATTATAAAATTATTAAATTAAATTTGAGGTATAAAAAAGAGAATTTCCTTTAAGAAGAACAAATGGAAAAATTCACTTTTAGCAATCTTTTGTCAGATTGCCTGCGAAAACAACTGAAGGTATTAAAATTTCTCATAAGAGGAGTTTTAAGTTAAAGGATATAACCCCCCACCATCAAAAAATACAACTTTAATCAAGTATTTCTCAGGAATAATTTATTATGAAATTATAAGAAGAAAAATACGACATAAATACTTTAACAATTTTTACAAATATTTAATATCGTCTCTTTTCTGCTGCAAGTAGCAGCTATTTCTATATTCTACAAGCTATTTCCTAAAAATTTAATCTTTATTCATATACAAACTTTAATACAATCTTTCATTTTATCAAGAAAAATTCTTTTACAAAGTATAAAGGTAAAGTTTACTTAAAAGCCTCACAACTGTTTGGCAGATTAGGCATATTTTTTAGCAGGTATGGTAATATTAATTGATATTGTATCCCATTTAGAGAAAGTAGCCTTTTTTTTGATAAATTTGTTTTGTTAAAAAAATTAAATCCATATTGATTCAAGTAATAAAAGATTGCTAGCTATAATTTCAATCAATACAGGACAAACAAACTTATTCATTGTTATTAATCACTAGGGACTTTAACTGAATTAAACTGTTTAAATTATACACACAACAGTAATAAATAAAAAAAAAGTTTTGTAAATTTATTCAGCATTAAGCCAATTTCTTTAAATTCAAATAAAGATTTCAGAAAAAAAATATTAAAATTTAAAAATTCGTTAATATGGGGGAGGGGGGAGATCAAAAAATATATATTTTTTCACATTTAGTTTTTAACTTATGGAATTTTCTCTCGCTCAATATTTATTCATGGAATAAAAATTTTAACAGAATATATACAAAACAACTCAATCTAATAACCAAGTAAATATAAAAAGGCATCAAATGCGAGAGCAATTGTAATAAAAGTCAAAGATTTAGATAAAATCAGGTTTTTAAAATAAAAAATATCTTGATGCAAAAATCAAATATTTGTGAAAGGAATAGAACACTAACTCTTATTTGCAATGTAGCTGCAAAAGTGACTATTTCTAAAAAAAAAAAAAAAAAAAAAGAACATTTCAGGAAAAATTAGATTTTTGGTCACATTAAACCAAACTCAGATTAACTACATGGTATACATAACCATTCCATCAGCATATTTTAGTATACTAACAATATTTGGCAAGGGGAAATGGAATGTTAATAAATACAAATGTAGACAATTGAAAATGCTATAAAAATTGAATAAGCAGGGTAGCAACCAACATGCTTTTAAAGTACATTAAAAATGATACATCTGTGCAGCAAAAATTTTCCATAGATTCATAAATCCTTTAAAGTAAGTTTATTTTTGCTATTTTCATCCATATTACTTTTCATACCAATGCCAATTTTAGGTAACAACAACTATCCTCTAAAAATAATAATAAATTCCATATTCAGAAAGATGGCCTTTAGAAAAAATATCAGAATTGAACTTTAATTATGAAACTAAGCTTCAACAACATAATGCAAGTAATATTAATAGCAAAAAATTTGCTATATTTTCTTGACAAATCTACAGCTAACAGACAGACAATTCTGATAGACACGACTAAAAGATACATTTTCAATCATAATTTAAACCCACCTACCAACATATATTTTAGAGGAAATCATATTTCATAGGAAGTTGATTTTATTTAATACATTAAGTCATGAAAAAAAAAAAGTTGTAAATTTTAAAATATAAGTTTTTAACTAATGGGATTCAATAATACATTTTCACATAATATCAAGTTTTGAATACAAAACAAATTACACAAATATAAAAACACCACTTATAACCAATGGAAAGTGGTCTTACACTTAAGTAATCTAGGCTTCGGAACATGGCTTACGTGTCAGCTTTTCACTCAAAAACGGAGCTGCCCAGGTCACATTTGCATGCACTGGCAGACAGTAGAAACTGGAAACATATACAGCAAAATTTTAAACATTTATACAGAACTTTATAAATAACATAAGCATACCCAGTTTTATTATTCTTGCAAATTACAATAAAATGCCTAAGAATGCAACCCTTTTTATTTTTTTAAAAGCTGAAGGAAATTTTGATATAAAATTTTGTTTCGTTCTACATTGATAATACTTCAAATGTCAGAAGTTATTTATAATCCTAAATTACCTTTATTTTACTTTCTTTTTTCCTCCCTACGTATAATTTACCGACATTTCTTATGAATAGATATTCATAATATTATTTATAAAAATGATTAGAAGAAATCCCGACTCCTATACATTCCCCCCCCCCCTGTTATGCAGTCAAACAGCAACTGCTATCTAGAAGACTCCAAAATAATAATAATGAAATAAAAAAAAAATCAGAACTGATAATTAAAAATCATTATTGAATTTCTTAATTACAGAAATTTTAGCATTCAGAATAAAGCCATCTTAGAAATTACATATAAACAAATAATGTAGATTTCTAATACTCATGGGATAAATAGTAAATATGATATTGTAACAAATGGTAGATAATTTTAAGAAAAATGCAGACTCCAATTTGAATTATAACTTTCCCCTTAAGACACCTATCAATTATAGGTAAAATGCAATTATGACCAATGCAGTAGATGCAGAAATAGGCAACTTTATCTCTCAGGAAGTTATTTCAATAGCTCTTTTTATTGTGAGGAAATTAGGATAATTAAAATTGCAATTAAATTTCCTAAATTTATACAGTGTAAAACTTAACATTTTATTTCCCGGTAATATTTTTATGCTAAAAATATTGTTAGTGTCTAATGACTAAAATTTATATGATTACAATATTTACATACTGTTTAGCGTTCTTTTGGCCTTTTAATTTTAAGGACCACTTTAAACATCTTTTTTCTCCCACATTTCAAACTGAACTCTTTTGATAGCACATGCATTACTCTAATATGCACTAGGTTACTAAGTTAAATCAAACTAAAAGAAACACAAAATCTAAAGGAAATTTTTAATATATTAAGAGAAAGAAAAGATGAGACTTTATTGCATTAGAAAGTCTATACCATTACATTCTTATATTTTCATTGCTTAATGTTTAAATTTGTAGTTAATTTTTTTATATGATTAGTGTCAATTTTTATAATAAATGTTTAAATATGCTGCAGTTTCTATCGAGTTAAAATGGATAATCTATATAAACAAAATGCAGTCAACCCCTACCCTATTACAAGTTTTATGACTTGGAATATAATGTTACAGAATTAAAAAGGCACATTGTTACATATATAATATGTATAATTAACATATTTCATACAAACACAAGATTCAGAAACTAAATTTTATTATTCTTAATAGTTCTGCATTTTTTCCCATTTCAAGATAGTTATAATTAAATTCATAAACTGGTTTTTCAAAAACCTTTTCTAAGCAAATTCTTAGGTTTGCCTATCTTTTTTAAGGGGCATTAACAATATTTCTTTATAAGCAAATTTTTATAAATTAACATTCACTTATATTTTTGTTTTGTATATTTAAACATGCAAAATAACCAACAGGAGAATGGATTTAATGTCCAGAGAATATATTGAAGCAATATTGATGCAGCAGTTTATATTACCTCCAACATTTTAATCTATTTAAATATATATAAATTGATCAAATATATTTTATTTTAATTTATACTAAATATTTGTATGTTTACATTCCAGTCAAACTTAAAATAAAGATTATTTCTTTTACTAAGAAATACTCTTTATTTTAAACTTAATTTATACAAGTGGGCCATAGTGTTACAGTGCTTATCACTACACAACACTCAATATTATGGCACTCAATAAATGGCATTTCTTTTAATTTTAATGACAACACATTAAGAAAATTGTTTCACAATTAAAATGAAAATGACACAATGTTCTCCATCTTTCCCTTTAATAGTTTTCTATCACAAGTGCTATTAATACTCATTTAAAAATACAATAACCACTTCAGAGATTTTACAAAGAAATAGGATTTTTTCTTTTTTCTTTAAGAGATTGCAAAATAAGATAGAGATTTCCCACCTTCCACATCTAAATAAATATATAAGTAACAGTTCAGTATTAAAGTTCTTATTTTTATATTATCTATTGTAAATAAAATATGATATTTCTACATAAACAGATATTTCAAAGTTAAGGCATTGAATAATAACTACCGTGATTGATCAATATCCCTTTTGTATAATTCTGCATTAATTTTAATATCAAATTTTATGAATATAAATTTATTCAGTTTAATGCTTAATTAATGTATTCACCATTATTTTAGTTTTTTCCCCTTTTCTCTTCTGTTCTAAGCTTGTATTTTATCATATATTCAGAATTGTAACCAAAAACATTTGTATAGATTACATTATAAAAAAAAGAACTTGAAAAGAAAAAAATCTAAATAGTAAAACACATGTTTCATAAACTTATAAAGCACAATGTATATTGAACATAAGATATTTTATCTCAAAGTTGCAGATTCTAATCCGAAACTGTGGGATTTCTACTGTAAGGAAAAATTCCACAGGAATAATTTTAAATGTTCATACAATCTTCCTTTCTGAAACAGTTCAGGGAATTCGTATTATTTCAAGAAATTCCGATTTATCATTGACATATATAATGAGAAATTTCTTAAGTGGCAAATAGTTATTGAATATAATTTAAAACTTCATTATTCTAATAATAAATCCATATTATCAAGAGAAAATTTTTTGAAAATGTTTCGGAATCAACTGAAAATAGATTTATTCAACATTTGGGAAAAAGAGCATTACTGAAAATATCAACCAGACGCTATTTATTCAAATTTATTGTAAAATTCTCAATATCTTAGGTTTCATAAACCATTTAAAGTCGTTATCTGGAATACCAGCAACCTTTTACAAGAAAAGCAGCAGGATAAAAATAAATCCAGCAATAAAACAAAAAGACAACTAAAACTTTAAATAGTTCTTAAAATTTAAAACAATTAATTTGACAATTAAATTTTAGAAAGCTGAAATATAACCTACTGCCAGGAAAAATCTTAAAAACGAACACAAACCAACATAAAATTGACATTGATGTTAGAAGAAAAAAAACACAAGACGGCATTTCATGACTTAGGAAAGTAAACATCGAAAGATTCAAACATTAAATTCATGGAACAACAGATTCACTTCAAATATAAAACGGCAGAAAAGAAAATAACTTACTTTAAAAAGACGGCACACTAGTCGCAAAGAGCAGCATCAGACACCACGTTTATGTTGAAACATGGCCGCACTGAAAACGCAAAAACATCGGGTAGTTTACCAATGGAATCGTCCTCAATACGGCTACGCAAAGCTCTCATGGAACTTACATTATTGATAGAAAACGACAATAACAAGGGTAAAGTAAGATGAAGATCAGATTGCAAACTAAAATTATTCAAGATAATATAATTTGCAATCAAAAACTATAAAATGTCGATTTGTTGTGATGTGGAAGTCTGGCAGGTACGAGATTTCCTTTCACAATACTGTCCCCCTCTTCTGCGAGTGGGTCAGGTCCGATCTAGTACACTAAACGAACAGCCAATCGTCTGGTAAGGAAGAAGAGAGGATCGAGCAAGGAATAGTTGGACCATTGCGCACGCCTAAACATCAGAACGAAGAAAAAAAGTCGTTTGTTGTCCTAAAGATAACAAAACAAACAGCGATAGGAGGTGCGGCAGTTAACGGAATACTATAAATAACTTGAAAAGTTCGAAAATAGAATAATAATTAAAGTTTGCATAAAAGAATACGAAAGAAAAATAGCCTTAATATAAATATTACAGAAGCTGATTTACCAACAATTCTATTATAACAAAATTTATGTAAACGGAAGCAGAAACTATATCAATTAGAAATCAGACAATTAATTTTGCATATGTATAAACTTCACTAGTTAAAATACTGCGATGAGAAATGGTACAGAATTCAGTAAAAATATTTTTTAAATATAATTTCTAAATTGTATATTTCCCTTCCTTTTTTTTACGAGAAAATTTTGTAACAATACTCACAATAACAATTTAAGGCAACAGCAACACTCACAAAAAACAACCGTTTCTAGAATTATTTTCGAAAATTTCTTTTTTTTTTTAAAGGAAAAATTAAGTCACTAACAATAATGCAAAATGAATCTACACATAAAATTGTAAGTTTTCTTTATCAAAACAATTTAAAAATCCCAATTTATTGAACGGCGATTCTTATTTGCTACAATCGAAGGATTTTGCTCTTTGTAATTAAGCATTATTAAACTATCCGAAAGATGTAAAAAATTATTACTTTAAAAGGTAACATCTTTTTACAATAAATTAAGAATGTAAAAGTTTTAAATTAAAATCCAATTAAAGCCACACTTAAAAAAATTAGTTTGTTTCGTCCTCCTTAGAAAAAAAAATGCCATTATAAAAGGTTGTGTACTATTTAAAATAGTTTGATTTGATGCACTGAAGTCATTTCGAATCAAAAATTATGTCAGGAAAACAAAATTGAGTATTTTATTTATCAGAAAAATTTTGTTTTTAAAATTTAATAATAACTTTAGAAGTTGAGTATCGTAAATGCAAATTGTTCCAGATAGAGATTTTCGCTCTGTTTCTATTCAAATAAAGCGAACAAGGATGTTCCATTTCACACATGCGCACTCGCCAATTTTTCCTCCTCCGATCGGCTTGCAAGAAAGTGCTCCGCAGATTCTCCTAACGGGAAAATGACAGGGTTCACGAAAGCCTTCGATGCCCTAACAACGTGTCACAGGTAATATTTGTGCGACTTATCCAGAGAAAAATGGAAGTAGGGCTGAAAATCGGATTTGTATTCTTCATTTTTAATGTTTTTCTTATTTAAATCTTATGTTATTTTACAAAACCGTAGAGAAATGAGTAAATTTTTTTGTTATTATTTAGTGTTTTACAGAAAGTCATCACGTAATTTCTCAGCAAATAAAAACCAAGATTTTCGATTATCTATCTATCACAGCAAATGAAGTGATGAAAATCTGGAATTTAAATCTTGTTTCAATTTGTTATGCAGTATCATCGAAATATTATAAAGTGTTATTATAAGGGAATGCGGTAGGGAATAAAAACACACCCCTCCCTTTTTTTAAAAAAAATTGCCTATGAAAGGAAGAATTAAAAGGAGATATTCGATTTTAAATCTTAAGTGCTAATTTATGAAATATGTTAGTGGAAAGAGATGGGGTGATAAAATTCAATATTTATTCATTTTAATTCGGAAGAAAATCAATACTAATGTCAATTAAAAATAACCTCATAGATGAAAAATGGCAATTTATAAATTGCATGTCCAAAACGGTTCTTTTTTTTTTAAAGTAAAATTTTGGAAGATTTTGACAACATACATACTTTCAAGTCCCAATAATTGTTACAAAAATTTAATTCATTGTTAATATAATGTTTAATATTAATCATTATGCAAATAGCAAAAGATACACTGATCTGATTTTTTTAAAAAACATTAAATATGGTACCTTTAAAAAAAAAGTTTCTAAATTAAATACACATTTGAAAAAAAAAAAAAAGCATGCCATCTAAGGAAATGAATTTTTACAATATACAAATATACTTTAAATTAAGCATTAAGATTAAATAAAAATATTAATATATTATCTTATTGCTCATGTTTGAAATTTTTGTAATTTTTTAAAAAAATATTTCATATAGAACCTTAGTAGAAATAAATCCTTTCTAAGGTATTACAATATAAAATTCAAGCATTAATAAATAAACAATACTGACAAGGAAGAATAATTTTTTAAAATAAATTTATCCAAATACCTTAAAATTAAACACATTTCTACACCACTTTGTACCTTTTAAGAATATTTAATGCAAATGCTGATCATTAAGTAAGCATGTGTAGTAAATGACTTTTATAATTTATATTACCATATTGAATAGATAAATATGATTCTAGGTAATAGTTAAGCAGATATATATGTATCATTATCATAGTTTTCTGCAGAATTTGAAATGCATGTTTTCTTTGTAAATAATAATAATAAAAAATTGAAAGGCAGGATTAATAGAATCAGTTTTTTCCTTTAGATGAAATGATTCCAAATATATTTTTGATTATATAAGAAATATAAAATCAAAGTTTTAAAACATAAGCTCTTTTCTACTTGAGAGTATTTTTTATAAAGAATACTCCATTAATTCTTATTTTTTAGCAAATGATTTTTATAATGAAATTTATTTTAATTTAAATACTACATACATTGAATAGCATTATTTAGCATGTTTTTAAAAATACTGCATTAATTATTGAAAATGTTTAAATTCATTTTTAAAAATTCAGCCTAGTTTTAAACCACTGTCCAAGTTTTTATAAAATGGCTACATTTTTGTTATAAAAATTTGTTTTATAAATAATTGTTTGGAAGAGGACAGCCTATAAACAGCTAGCTTCAAGGACCAAACCAAGATCATCCATATAACATCTGAACTTTTGCAAAAAGTTTTAACATTAGAATTTCAAGTTAATTAAAGAGATAAATTCAAATAAAGACATAGATTTATTGTAAATAGGAGAATATTTCAAGTAAAATGTCAAAAATTCAATGTTTAATTCTGTAGTAGCAAGATTAAAATTCAGAAATAGAAACAATGTTTTTGAAACAAGGTGCATATTTATATTTTACAGTAAATACCATGATTTATTACTGAAGAATTTGTAATATATAATACGAAACTTGCAATTAATTTACAGCTCTATAATATGAAAATATCAAAATTTTGTATTAAATCTTATATTTCTAATAAGTGTTAGAAAAAATAATAAATTTGGTTTTTTAATCAGATAAGAATAATTCTTAAGGCCTTACCTATTTTATATTGGAAATTCAAATCCACAATTCATCAATAAAAATAATTTCTTTTCCTTTTCTCTTTTTTTTTAAACTGTAAACCTTTTTCAACAAAAGTGGATAAAAAAATAAAGCTAATCTGAAAATTTAAAATGGGAGAGTGGAAAGAAGACTATTTACAGAATACAAATAAATATTTTGTTTGAAAACATTTTATCTTTTAACATCTCAAAATGTTTTTTTTTTATCTATAAATTGTTAATGTTTTTAAATGTTCTAAACATTAACTTAATATTTTTAATTTTTTGATATAAATTTTAACAGCTTATTAAATTGAATAAAAAATATCCAAAAAAGCAATATTGATTAAGAATATTAATATAAATTCCTAAATATAATTAGGAATAAATATAATTAAATGGAATTAATTATATGTTAATTAGCATTTATATTAAGAGATAGATCAAAACTCAAAATCCTGTTACAAGTGAAATTTTACAAAGAAACAAGATAGTGCTTTCATGTAATTTCAAGATAAAAACCTGTGATTTCAGTGACCATCTACAAAATTATTCTTGTTTTTCTCTGGCAAGCAAGAGTAAAATATTCATACAAGTGACTACATTAATAATTAATTCAGCAGAGGATGGTTGGTTGAAATCTTAACTGTACAATAGTAACATTTCTCCTAGTGCAGTATCTACATAGGACATTTAAAAAAATAATAAATAAAAATTAATAATATCATTTTCAAATTAGGGATTACAGTATTTTTTTCAAAAACAACAAATTATTTATGATTGCTAAAAAAAGGAATAGGGAACAAAATTCATGTATATGGATTATAAAAGGTTTTCTGTTAAGTGATAATAATTCTTTTATTAGAAAAATTCTAACACAAATCAAAAACTTTCTAAAAGATTTTATATTCACGTATGAAATTAAAAAAAAATTCTTCAAATGATTAAAAAAAAAACATTGATAATGATATAATAACAAATGTTGGTAATGTATTTATATCATTCATCCATGCAAATTTTTGTAAATATCAACAAAATCTATACTAATTACTATGAAAAACAACAGACTGTTTCCTAAAAGTTAAGATCTTGTGTATTAATAGCAAAAAGATAAAAACTATACAAAATTTCAAGTGTGTTAATTATATTTACCAATAGCTGGTAATTAATAATAAAATATCAAACCTAAATATCTGCTATATACATTTTTTAATTTCCTTCAAGAAAG
This sequence comes from Argiope trifasciata, assembly GCA_026543055.1. Classification (NCBI taxonomy): domain Eukaryota; kingdom Metazoa; phylum Arthropoda; class Arachnida; order Araneae; family Araneidae; genus Argiope; species Argiope trifasciata. Next base: position 4,173,543 of record JAPMOQ010012849.1, on the reverse strand, counting down.
TATATGATAAAAATAAAATTTCATTCAAATAAAACTATTGACAAAAAAAAAAATCTTGAAATGATTTAAAAAAAAAAAAAAAAACTCATTGTAAACAAGCTCCAAAACAGTTTCTTAAACTTTTTTCTTCATTTTTTTTAATTCACAAATTGAGTTTTAGTAGCAGAAATACTACATCGCATCAATTTTAGGAAAAAAATAAACTAATGTTCTGGGATGTACATATATGTAGAAAAACAAAAAAGAAAAATGAAGTATTGATTAATGGTAAGAAAACAAAATTTAGATCAATCTATTTATAATAATTTTAACAAAATGTTTCACTTTTATCTTTTTACTGAGCCGGAGTAGTGACTATGCCAAACATAACAGAAACATATACAAATGACATTATTTCAACCTTAAAACTTTTTTTTATGATCCTAATTAAAAATCAGAATTGATATTTTAAGGATAATATGAAATTTCCCCTTATACAGATTAAAAATATTAATGATCATTTCCCCAACAATATTTTAGCACTGATACTAAGTTCTACAATTATGACTGTATTTTTGTTATTTCTGAGCAAACAGATAAAAAGAAGTAATTAAACATGAATCACCCATTATCTTAATAATTTTTTTAAAGCTCTGCAAATAATCTATTCTGTATGACTATCATTTGGATTCGTAGGAATGATGGAACTTAAATATATATTAAAGTAAAAATTACATTGTTTTGTAAGAACAAACATTTAGCTTACTGATTTGTTTTTCAATTATATGCAAGACGAATATAATACAACTAAAGTCTAGCATTATATATATATATATATATAGCAATAGTCTCTACGTGCATAAAAATCTCTCTCAAATTTATTTTAAGTAAAATAGTCCAAAAAATGGCATTTAAAAAAATAGTAGGAAAATAATATCAATACAATTAAATTTAAAAGAACAAAATTAATCATTTCCAAATTTTATAGTTCTTGTTAATCTTTGTTTTAATCAACATTCCCAGTTAAGTATTACAATTACTTTAAATATTATAACATTTTGTTGTTGCTACAAAATGGTAAAGTGACAAATGAACTATTTTTCTACTTGCTGTTTTTCTCCAAATAGTTGGAGAAATGCAGCAAGTAGAAAATCACAAACTGAAAATTAGAAAATCTGTACAACTATTATTGCATATAAACTAAAAATATTTTATCCAAGTTTAAAGCCTAAAAGGAATTTTCTTCACATAACAATGAACAGTGTTTAATTTTTGCATCAGATGTGTTATAGATGATAATTTTGGCATTCAATAGGCAAATAGTTTTCTCTATACTTCAAGAACTACACAATTTTTAATTTTATAATTCATACTCAAATGACTTCATCTATGCATTAAAATGATGATAAATTCTTGATACCTGAAGGCATTTGCATATTTTCTAAATCTATAATTAATTTTTTAATACTAATCATGCTTTCAAAAATAAGCATAAAACTCAGAAAAAAAATCTAATGTATATTTTAAGATTAACAAAAGACAAAAATCATTTACATAATTGAAAACTTTCGATCAATAGTAAAGACAATGAGCATCGTAATTAATTTTAAAAAGCAAATAAAATGATATGACACATTTTTATTACCATAAATAAAGTATTATCTAAGAATATTAAAACAATAACATCCATGTATTTCTTTTTCAACGATTTGTATCGTCTATTTTGCACTTACTGAAATAAATGTTTGGTTCAACAAACATGTTTTTTTATAATAACATTTATTATCAAACATAAATTACTTCAAAAAAAAATACAATAAAAAGGATTACAAATTGCTCTTTTTAATTAAATGAGTAACAATCGTCTCTAATTTGCTGGAACGAACTTCCAAATTCAATAACATTTTTTGTTAAAGACGCTGGATTTACAAAACAATATATTATCAACTGAATTTAAATATTTTAATGAATTTGATAATTTAGAGTCGCACAATTTGTAAATGCAAACTTAAGAATGGCAAAAAGGATACAACTAGAGGATAGTTTTTTTTCTTTTATTAAATAAGTCATATCAGAATGAAAACAACATGCTAACGAAATGAAAAAGTTTCAACAGAATTGATTGCCTCATTCATTTAAAAAGTCTGGATGAATACAGTAAAGCATTTACTTACCTCAAAGCAATCGATTCTTAAAATCTTTAATTTAAATAGCCATATGATACATTTTAAACAAGAAGCTAAGTAACTCACACAAAAATATAATCACTCAACGCTCGCAGTACTAACCAATCACGAATTTCAGGATGTTTGGAAATATTCCAACCAATAAAATGTTGTATAATTATGATTTCAACCTTCAGCGCCGACTACAAATAATGAAGTCTGATCTTAAGGATGAAAATATTTAGAATTTTAAAATAACAATTATTCAAGGAAAAATTGGAAGAATAATTTCAGCATTCATTCTAGAATGATAGTGATAAAGACTACAGTTTTTCTCCGATAAAAAATTTCCAAGTTGTGAGAAAATCCCAACATAGATTGCTTAATAGTTTTGATATTGGTGATAAAACAGTGAGGGCATCTTTAATATAATAATTATGATTTTAAAAAATGAAGATATTTTTGAAATATGCACAAGATTTTGTCTCCTATATGGAACAGGAAATTGATTTCAAAATATCATCAACAGAAAAAAAATAATCAATGATTTTTAAATAAAAAAAAATAACGAGAAAAGTATGCAGTAACATAAGTTTGAATTTAAAAAATTAATCTCTTGTAGCGTAAAGAGTATTTTATTAGAATTTTAAAATGAAATTTAACATTTTCCTGGATATATGCTAATGAATTTGGGTTTTCTATTCCGCAGGGTGTGAATTGAACTGAAGAAAGGCGTCGTTTGCCGAATGTACTTTCGGAATGCTGATATCAAATATTAGTAAATAAGTAGTTATCTGTGTCTACTTTGGTACGAATTGTGTTTACTCTCAGTTTTAGTTAATGATATTTTTAGAAGCATTCTTGATTTAGGACTTTGCTTGGTATCCCTAACAGTATGTATTTATAGTTTTAATTAATGGATATAAATAATTGCGAGAGATGATTAATATATTCTTTATAAATAATTGTTTTGATTTAAAAGGAAGAATTAATTTCAGATTTTTCGTTAAATGCTATTGTTAAGATTTGTGTTACTCTTTTGAAATGTAGGCAACGTTATTTTGTAGGAATGTTATTTTGTTCTGAATTAGATTTTTCAATAATGATAATATATCGTAGAATGATCTCCGTTTCTGATATTTTATGATTCAAACTTTTGCACGAATTTTAAATGTTCGCATATTTTTAACAAGCATTCAAACATCAATTACATTTGCAAAAATTACTTCTCACTTTTCCCCAAGAAATTTTGTGTAAAATTGAATGATATATATTAATATAAAGCATCATTCGAAATTATATAATTTATATTTGAATTTAGCTCTTATTTGCATAAATAGCTGCTTCTAATATCTTTAGCTGTCTTTGAAATGTTTATTTTAGATTTTTAATGAGTAAATTATTAATTTATATTTTTATTAATAGTTACTAATTTGTCAGACGCATTGAACAAATCAATAAGACCGAAGGGAATTTCTTTATTTAAATAAAATATTTATTAATTTATCTTATATATATATCTGAGATAAAGCCCTCCCTCTATGGAAAATCCCTCATATTTTTTTTTTGAAAGCTTATTTTACAAAATCTGAAATAATAAATTTATAGATTTGCAGTGGTATATTGTTGAATATTATCCTTTGATATTTCATTTTAAATTGTAGGTGAATGTTTGAAGATTGATATCTTATCCTTTTGAATATTCTGCTCTTTATTCCTGCTCACATCAGAAATAGCCGTAATGTTGCTTTACAACAGGATGTTAAAATAACTAAACCAACCAAACTGACCTATTCACATCCGAAAACCTTTTTGTTATTCTGTTCATCTCTAATTGTCTTGTTTTTCACTTTTTGATGGTTTATTCTTCAAAGTTATAAATGTTTATTCATAGTAAAATAATGTATAATATTTTGAAAAAATATCAGATTTGCTGCAAATCGAAGAGTGAAAAAAAACATTTTTATGCAGTAAATAAGAAATAAATATAAAATAAGTAAATATTTTCTCTCTCATCTTTCCTCTCACTTTTATTGTAGCGAAATTAAATTGGTATATGTGTAAAAGTGCAAACATTTCTGTTTTTTAAAATGAAGAGATCTATTTTAATATCATTGAATTTAATTAACTTTTTCACATCACTTAAACATTGAGTTTATAAAATGGAAATAGTTGCATCTCATCTCTTAGAGATTAGTTGAAAAATTTTATGTCATTCTTATATAATTTTGGAAATATAATCAAATTTAATGTATTTCTTTATTAAAAATTTGTCTTTGATAATAAATTTGTTATATTTAACATTATTTAAATTATTTAATATAATTTCTTGTTAACATTCTATCAAATTGTCATACATCAGATCCATTCTATTTTTATTTTCATATTTCAGTTCTGTTCATCTTCCTAATGGAGACCAATCCTGTACCATTATATTGCTATTAAAAATGTAAATGTCTGACTCGTCTATCTTGGGAATTTTGCAATATTGTAACCACTTTTTTTTTTATTTAGCCTGCAAACTATTCAGAAATCAAGAAGAATCTTTCCTTACTTTTAATGATGGTAGAAAATTGTGCAAATAGATAATTAAATATCAAATAAATAAAAAATAACAATAAACAACAATGTAATCTATTGTTGGAAATTTGGAAAAAAAAACTATAATATGCAGTAAAAATGCTTGGCATCATTAAAAAGATAATCTTTTGTAATGTTTAAATAATGTAAAATTCATTTTTGTGCGATAATAATGTTGAAAATTATTGTAAGAATATAACAAAATTCAGCTTAATAATGAGTTAAAATTACTCCTCCCCCTCTCAAAAAACAGCTCCTGAAAATGCACAGTATATGCCAAATTTATTATGCACATACACATTCATATTTTAGTTCATTTGTAGAATATTTATTAAGTAATTAAATTGTTTTTGTACTAAATGAAAATCTATGACTTTTATTTTGAATTAACTAAATTATCTATACAGTTTTATGTCTGTAATTTAGAAAACAATAAAGTTTTCCATTGTAAACTTTTCTGTAAGGTACTTATAAGCAGTATTAGTTATTTTCTGATTAATGTTGACAAACCTTTTTTACTATTTAACAATTTTTCTGTGATGCACATTTTTTAAAACATGCTAGCCTGCTTACAGAACATTATAAAAGTATTATTTGTTTTTGATTTGGAGCAGTAAATTTAAATTTAGAAAAACAAATTGAGCATTAATTTACATTATCGCAGCGCAGTGTTGATTATCATCCAAAGTTAATGTATTCAATGTTTAATCCTTAAAATGTTGAAATTAATTGAATTTAAAATTATTCTTATTGTGTTATTTTAAACTATTTTGAAGTAATTATCAGGAATACATATCTATATTTCTGTTTTAAAAATTGGCTGCATTATTTCTAATTAAGGGATAAATAAAATATTACTTTTGAAAATCTAATTGGAATTTGTGTTATGCTTTATCCAAAGAGGGAATTTATCTTTTAAAAAAAGGACATTGCAAATAATTATGAGATTATTCCTATCAAACAGATGTACTCAAGAAGTTATCACTCTAATCATGTTATTATTAATGGAATAATTTTTTTAAGTATTTAAATTAAATTTATCTATTAATCTGTTACTAATAAAGATGGAGCTTATTTCTTTATGTGTATTGGGAATTCTACAGGCCAGATCATTTGACCTAGGATTATTAAATTTGACACATGTATAATTGGAAAAAGAATTTGCATTTTGAAGTAATTTGTTTTGAAACTTTAAGTAAATAAAAATTAAATGAGCTGTTGGTATTCCATGATAATATTTGAAAATATAACATAAAAGTGGTTATTGCATTTTTTTTATCTTCTTCTTATCTTTTTAATGATACTTTTTTGGTTAATGTAAAATTACTACCACAGTCCCTTAGTCTATATTAATTAACTTTTAAAGATATTTCTAGATATATTTTGTGGTATTGTCTTTGTTGTTAACCTAAATTATTTTCATTGTTATTAACTTGGCTTCATCTTGATTTTTTTTTTTCCTATGGTTGATGATATCTGATTTTTCTATGATAAGTAGGTTTCTATTTCAAAGATGATTTTAACTAACTTTGTGAAACTTATTCCTTTTACAATTATAATTTAATTTCATAAATAAGCTATGATGAATTTTTTTTTTATAGTGTGGCTATTTTTTAAGCATTTCTATGCTGTGATTAAATGTTTTAAAATATATTAATTAAATTAAATGTTTATTAATAATAATTAAATGTTTTTAAATATATTATCTGAAAATTACTTTCTTATTTTAGTACATTGAATTTTCAGGGGAATAAAGGAAATTGAGGTTAAAACATTCTCTGTGTTGTAATATAAATAATAAAAAAATATTTTATGGTACTCATGGGACTTCAATGATTCTATCATTTGTCTTTACATTTTAAATAATATTTTTTTGTTTCTATATTTATTAATTGAAGGTTAAATCTTCCATTTTTCAAATGAAAATTCACATTCTTAAGATGACAGAAAATTAGGGAGATAATGGTACAATGACTATAATGATGCAAGACTCTTAAAAGGATATATGTTATATGTCTATTACGTTTTAACTTAAAAAATACTTTGTTGAAGAAAACCATTAAGTGCAATTGACACAAAATATATATTTGAAAATTTTAATAGCCATTAATTCCACTATGCAGTTAGTGATCCAAGAAGGTGGATTTGATAATATTTTCATATGCTTTAAAAGTCCTTTCTAGTAATATGATTATAAAAATATTATATATTTGTATTCAAATAATTAAGAATTATTTTTTTCCTTACATTAGTAATTGATTATTGTGTTTGCAAAAGCTTTTAATTTCATGATCCATTTTGTAACTAATTCTTGTTTTGTGCATTTGGTTATCAAAAGAGGGGAGGAAATAAATAACCTTAGAAAATGTTGGGGGCATGTCAGTATTTTCAAACAATCATGTTAAAAGTAAAATCAAGTTTAAAAAGTTTGAAATCTTAATATTTATTAAAAAAAATAGAACTAAATCATTAAAAGGTATTCCTTTAAAAAAAAGATTTAAAAAACTGATACTTACATATTTTTCAAAGAAATTAATATTAGAAAGAAAAATATTATTTTATTCAAAATAAGGGCAGTTGGCTCTTTTTTTTTTTTTTTTTTTTTTTTTTTTTAATATTCAGAACATATATTTTATTCATTTGAAAAATTGTCTCTCTTTTTGTTGTTGACTTTTATAATAAAATCATATCTTTGAAATCATATTCTAAAAGTGTGATCATATAATATTCATACAGATTACATTTCTTATCAATCCCATCTTATGACTTCTGGTTGATTATGAAGTCATTTGCAACTCCATAAAACTTCAGTGCAAATAGAAATTGAAAAGGAAATAATTATGTTTATGTCACACTATAATTTAATTTAATTATACCAGTGTTACATGGAATATTGTTTTGTGTTTATGAAAAAAAAATGTGATGAGTAGGGGTAAGTAAATGAAATTTTATTTTCAGTAAATATACTGTAAAAATTGCAGATTATATATGAGGGAATTCCAGCTCCATGTTTTTTTTTATTTCTTTCTTGTGAATTTTTTGAGATTATTTTAAAAATCATCTTTTTTTTAACATCTGCAGATCCAAAACATTTCTGATTTAATGTTATAATAGAATTATATCTACAAAGAGATTCTATAATCTACAGATCTAAAATTACAGTTACAGATTAGAACAAAGGGAAATATTTTGTAAGCCTGCTGTTGGCATCTATAATTTTTTCTTTAATTTATTGGAGCATATATTAATTACTTTTTATTTAATTCTGTAAAATTATTATAGTTTTAATATGCTTTCTAGAAAATTAAAACAGTAAAGAATTCACTTTTATTGAGAAAGAGACCAATGTGTTATAGAAATGAAAAAAATGTATTTTGAAGCTCTGCTTGTTTCTAATCTTATAATTTATCATTCCCTCTGATTGTAAAAATAACAAATTCTTTCCAATTGAATTTTCCAAATTGTAATATAGATAAAAGATTTCTGAAAACAAGATTTCTTTATACTTTTAAAAGTTTGTAACAACACGATTCTGTTTGGTTGACTTGTATGTACATTTTCATAAGGGTTAGTTTATCTTTATAAAAACTGAATAAATATTGTTTATAATGAGATATTTTCTATGTTTTACACCATTTTAGGTGAAGAAACGGGTGTGTTTTGTAATAATTAAATCTATTCTGCTTTCATGGTTTATATTTAAAGCTCTTGCTTGTTATCTTACTGTCCACTTGAGAGTAACATTCGTAAACAATTCTTAGAAAGAAATTGATCTAATCACATGCATATATAATCTTAACTGCTGGTTGCCATATCTTTTCTTGTTCAGTCTGGTGTAGAATTCCAATATTTAATTGGTCCTGCATACACACTCTCCAATAATGCAATATGACCTCCCCTTCTTTTTTTTTGTTTTTTTTTTAAATTCACATCAGTTCAATGTTTCTCTATTGTTACTCTAGAAATATATGCCTATATGCTTGAGATTTATCAAAATAAGTATTAAGTGTAATGATCTGATTTTCCTTGGTTCAGTCTCTAAATTATTTCTTTTTCTCTTTCAATTACTAATAATCAAAAAAATAGTTTTTAAATCATAAGTAATTTTATATATCTTTCATTGTTTAGTATCTTCATGTTCTTTTGTTGACAAAATATTATCTATTTTAGTAATTGTGGAAATGTGTTTGGTTTAAAACTTGCTTATTCTTCAGCAAAGCAAAATTTGAAGTACTTAAAAAGTAATTATAGAAAAATTGAAAGTTGGCACATATTAAATCGGCTATGGAAAACAGTCTAGTTAAAACTTTATAAAGAAGTAAAAATATATTTAATATCAGCACTTATTTCAATTCTAATGCGCTCAAACATAAATAAAAAATGAGTAATAGCATCTGAAAAAATTTTAATAGATGTGTTTACTTCACATTAAAAAAATCTAAAACTCTTTTGTAATGAGAACCTTTTCATAAAATGTTGAATTGCATAAATGAATTATATGGTCGCTTTTTGATGTTTTATTAGTATAATGAAATCTATAGTGGCCTCAAAATTATTAGCATTGGCCAAAATTTGGCAAAATTCATTTTTCTTTTTTGTTTCAACAATCATTGTTCGCATGAGACTACTTCTTGTCTTGTTTAGTACGAAAAACAATGTATGCTTTGAATAGATAATTGGCTCATAATTTACTTAATGATTGGTGTGTACATCGTGTTGGAGACTGTATTAGTAACACATAGTTTTTTAATTCCTCATTCGGTTTTATAATTTTGAATTTAAAACTCAGAAATGGACTTAATTATGAATATCAAACTTTTTAATATTTGTCCTGGCATCTAGGGGTAGATTATTAATTAGGTAAAATAGGTAACTGCCTCAATGCCTTGAGATTTTTTTCTCCGAAGGGAAGGATATTTACGGAGTTTATTAATTTTAAGCTTTCATTTTATTTACAGATACTGAGTACTTGAATTTATTCAAATTTAAATCAAAAACCATTTAAATTTCAGATTATTTGCCTATTTTTTTTTTTTTTTTTGATGTTTTAAAATTCGTTTATTGATTAGTATGCCTTATTTATATTTCACCAATTCTAACAAGCATTGTATTAAGAGTAACAAGATAAAAATTCCATTTTTTTTTTACTATTTTGTTAATTTTTTTTTAAATTAAAAAAATTAGACACGAGTTACTGAATCTCTATTTTAAAAGTAACGCTTAGTCAAATGTTTTGCTGTTTCGATATTTCTTATTTAAAAACTGTTTGTATAAAGTTAAATTCTGATTTGTACAGAGTTAAGTTGATAAAGATTCTGGAAGTTGAGACGATGAAACAGGGTAAAACTTTCATTGCTTGAACCCTTTTGTTGGGATTAATTCGACTCAGCGGATAGCTTTTGATACTGTGATAATTGATATATCTCTTTCCCGATCAGAACTTAGAAGAAAATTCTGTCCCATTAAAAGCATTAAGCTACAGGGAAGATTAACTTCGGTTGTTAAATTTGTGAGAAAACTTTGCAGTAATACCAATATCTTTGGATTTCAATAAAAATTATTTGCTCATATGCTTAAAAAATGTTATGCCCCGATATTTTATAGTAAACTCGTAAATCATTTTGGGGGTAGGTAACCTCTTTAATGACATAGATAATTTTTTTAGGTGCTAAGGAACTTGTGTAACAAATTTCATTCGACTCTATCTCGTTGGTGTTAAATTGTATAGGGGTTCAACAAACAGATATTTAATTATATAACTAGCTGGTACCTTTCGCGTTGTTGCCACAGAAGAAATATCATGGAATTAATAATCTTGGAAATAATAATCATCTTTTGGAATTTGAAATAGTTATCGTTTAATTAAGAATGATAGGAAGAATATTTATTTTCTTATCGACAGTGAATGCATTAGTTAAATTTGAAGGATATATAGAACAGAAGCATGAATAGTATTTATTCTATTTTTATTACTCTGTTCTACAAACAAATATTCATTTTTATATATTAGATTTGTGTATTCTTTTAGAATTGAAAAGCTCAGTGTTCTTTCAGAATATAATGAAAGAAACTATTTATTGTATCTCGTGATTCGTTTAATATTCGATTAGTATTAACAAGTTTAATATCAGAAAATGTGATCAAAATATTTTCTTTTAAAATTGACAAAACATGGAGAATATATTTATGCCATAAAATCTTTAATATAGTTGAAAAGATAATTTATTGATATCCAAGATGGTGCAAATTATTTGTACTATAATGTTTTCGGAAATTACTGCAAAAAACGCTAAATTTTTTAAAATGTTAAGTTAAAATTTCAAACTTATGGGATTGGTTCCCCTAAAACTTTCTTTCACATTTTCAAATAAAACTATTATCTCATAGGACTTACTTTCCATTTACGTACAATCGCTTCGAAATATTAACGTCTAGCTTGAACATCTTTACTGAATCTGTTGCGTCTTCTTGGTGTGTTATTTGGTGTTTAATCGATGGTTAATAGATGCGGCAAATAGACTAATAGATCTGAAAATATTTTTTATACTTTAGTGATTGTATTATGTCTATAACCTTTGCGTAAGTGCAAGCAATATGGTGTCGGAGTTTTATCGGAATCGGATGAGTGGTACGGCAGCGCATAAGAGACATAGAAACATTCAGTTTTATTTTAGATTAAATGTCTTGTGAAAAAATAAAGTAGAAAATGAATACAACTATAACCATAATTCGTAGTTAACGTTTGAAAAATAAGCTATCTATTAAAAATAGTCTATTTCCACCACAAAAAAACCAGGGTGCGTAGTGTCATGAAAAGTGCTTAATTTCTCTAAAAGTGCAACCCTCCCGCCCCCTTTTTTTTTTCTTCTCTAAACGATGAATAGAATGAATCGAAAATAGACATTAATCTTTGTTTATTAGATATATCAAAAAAGAAAAACGACGAAAGGAAAGAATTTGGTAAAAGGTTACATGAGTTAGAACGCTTTTCAACGTTAAGCAAATGTTTAATGAACATCCCCTCCCTCCCTTTTTTTTTTTTCAACACTGGTTTCCGGCCTGTACAGTGAAATATTGGAATGGTTTTTCCAAAACAGCAAAAAATGAAATTGCCGAACTGGTTACATTTCGAAAAACGTTTTAACTTCTTTCATATATAGTGTTCTAAATGTCGAATAATTTATTTTAATTATGCCTGGTAACCTTATGTTGAAGTCTTCAGTATTATTGAAGACTACACCGATTAGCTCCGATGGATGAAAAAAGCGTAAAAGAAAGATACATCAGAGATGGGAGAAGTTGTTCTAAAAGCTTAACGCGAAAGAAATTTATGATATTTAATGGCTTTTATTCTGATTTACCATGAATTCTTATTACACATTCAATCATCGTTCTCATTAATATGTTGTTTTGAGTGATTTTTTTGATCGACTATGAAAGGGATTTTACAATTATTTATTGCGATTGTAATTATTCTAGTCGGCTGCGTAAAATCCAGAGATGAAACTTTAAATCGAAGACTTATGTTTTCAATAATTTCTTTAGCTGTGCACTTACTTAAATGTTCCCATTCCTTTGAAAATTATCATTTGTTGAAACAATCTTGTCAAATGGTAGTTTTCATTTAAAAAAAAATCTGCTAGTTCTGATAATTAAAATTTAAAAGAAATGAAAAAAAAAAAGTTTCAAGAAACCTTTATGATTCAGATTACATCATTTTTAAAAGTTTTTGTAAATTTTACATGATTTCTTTGGTTCCCCTGCGAAATTTTTCTTTCTCGGTTTATAAAGATTTGCTTGACCAATACAGAGCATAACTGAAATAAGAGGCTTGAAATGTAGTGGATAATTACTTTTAGAGAGTCATTAAGGGTGGATTTTGCAAAATATTTAATTTGAAATTCTATTTTAAAATTAAAACTAACGTATTTCTCTCAAAATATTAGGAATATTATGGCACAAAATTTATTTTACAGCAACACGAATACATGTTTATACAATATTTTCTGACTATGAATATTTTCTATGAATTTGGTTGCTGCTTGTTACTTCTCATTTGCTCTTGATGACCTTTGAAGGCTCGCATTAACTGTGATAGTAATAGAAGAATTTTCCCATCAACAGCTTTCAAATCTGACCTTCTCCTATAGTATTTTGATGGATTTCATCTCTTAAAAATACTAGCCACTTGTTCTTGGAAATTCTTATCCGTCTCATTTGTAAACCCATTTTTTTAGAGTGAAACTAGCAAATTCATTGTTAGTACATATATCTGGAATTTAGTTCTGATAAAGAAACCTGATGCAAAGGTCCGATAGTGAACACTAAGTGGAAAGTATCATGTACAGTAGTTGTGAGTTATCCTTCATAGAAAATTAGTGGCAAGGTTTCGGCTTTGGAATCGGAGAGTTTCAGGTTCGGGACTCGATTCCACCGAAGAACCATCGTGTGAGGAGGACTCTTGCACGTTCAATCTGTCAGGCCAAATGTCCTCCCGCTGGTGTGGTGTAGTTTGCAGGGTGCCAGTTCAGGTGTCGCCCTCGTCATCTGTTCGGGGTTCAAAATGACGAGGTCCGTCTTAAAATAGCCCTCTAGTTGTTTTAAAATGGGACGTTAATATAACTAAACAAAACTAAACTAAACCTTCATAGAAAATTAATGGTCCCGACTTTCTCTTGAATATATTCAGCAATCCACGTTTACTATACATTGTTGAAATTAAAAAAACTATTAAGAAAAGCTAATGAAACAAAGGATTTTTCACTTGTAGCAAAGTGCAGCAACATTCAAAGAAGAATGAGAGAGAGAACTTTTATAAAATGTAGAATCTGAAATTATCAATGAGAATTTTTTTAAAAATATGTAAAATTAGCTTTAATAACAATATTCCTATACTTACCTACCTAATCAACACCTCCTAAAGTACAAACCCTCCATATAGTTAGAATGAGTCATCCAAGGAAGTCGGACGATCTTAACAGTCTTAATGTGGAAAGCGATGTTGTTTCAAGCTTACTCTATAGTAATCACATCGTTTGGCTGCTATAAAATGCTGGTTCAATTCAATATTAAGCATTTTTGTCTTTAAAATACTTTTTAAAATTCAAACCAGAAATTTAAAATTTTATTCTAGCAATTATATTATAAAATATCTATAAAATGCATCATTTGAAAGCAGCTATAAGACTCTAATTTAAGAATATTCTGGAGAATTATTATATACTAGCCGCCTTTGGCGACCAGCTGGTTCGCCATGAGTAATGCGTTCTTAAATTTTCAATTAAATCACATATTCATTAGCCTTGAAGTAATTCTGGGCATTGATTGGCCTGAAATTAATATTTTCTTAAAGGTGATGGACGGAAAGTTCTAAAAGAACACGTTTTCCTAATAATATTCTTTAATTTTATAAATCAGTCAGTTTTAATTATCGGTTATGCTTCAAAAATATTAAAATGTTTTTTTCGGTTATGTTGCCAAAATATTAAATATGTTTTTTTAAAGAAAGCGAAAAAAAATTATTGAATTAATGATACAGTTATTGCAAACGATTACATAAGTATGCCATTAGGTCGGGATCTTAGAGCTGGGATACTGATATCAGTATTTCAGTGAACACTTTATAATATCAGTTCTATGGTCGGGATTTCAATGCATATCCTGTCTAAATTCAATCAGGTTTACCGTAAATAAGGAAGATTTATTGAATTAATCATTTAGATACTGCAAACGATCATAGAATCCTTTGCCTTGCATTTATTATTTTAGAAAATATCATTTTTTATATTTGTTATTTTATCCAGTCTCGTGTTGAAAGTTGTATTTCTTTAGATTTGATTTGCGATGACAGTTGTATTTTTTTAAATCTGAACTTCCGTCATTCTTTTATTTTATCCGGCCACGTGCTAAAAAAACATGGTTAAAATATTTCTTTAAAAATTCGTTAAAAATAGAAGCTTAAGTTATACATTAAAACACTGATACCATTAAAAAGCTTATTTTTTAATCTTTCATTTGATGTAAAAACATGTTTGTGCGATAATATTTTCGGAAGTTATAGCGGAAAAACGTCGAAATTTCGCTTAAATTTTAATTCAAATTCTAATTAAAAATTAAAAAAAAAAAGGGCTCCGAGGTGCACATTCCCAACCTCCAAGGTACACATGTACCAAATTTGGTAGCTGTAGGTCCAACGGTCTGGCCTGTAGAGCGCCAACACACACGCACACACACACACATTGAGTTTTATTATAAGAAATATAGATTTGCTGTCCCCCTTTTTTTTTTTTTTTTTTTTTAAATGAGCATGCATAAGATAATTTAACAATTTTATTTAAAAACATTTTTGCATGAGATATGTAAGCTCACACGAGAAGAAAAACTCAAATTAAAGGATATTCTGGAGTGCAATATCTAACTTTTCTCATAAATCTTGAAGTCGGTTTAACTTTATCATGAATAAGAAAGTCAAACCATTTTATTTAAAAACATTTTACTTGAAATATACAAGCTCTCACAAGAAGAAAAAATCGATTCAAAAGATATTCTGGAGGGCTGTATTTATATAAATTTTCTGAAAAATCTTAAATAGTCCCGAATAAAACAGTTTAAATCATTTTATTTAAACCATTTTTTAATAAAGTATCCAAGCTCTGACAAGATGCAAAACTAAGAGATATCTGAAATGCAATTATTACAATTTTAAATAAATCTTGTAGAAAAGACTATGAATAAGTCAATTGATTAAAAAAGATTTTTACATGAAAAAAGCAAGTCAAGTCTTTCTTTTGAACGAACTTCAACTGTGTCAATGAAATTATTTTATGCAAAGTAAGTTGGAAACGTATATACAGAAAGGACATAGAAATCACACATGTCATTTGACAAGATGCACCACCATCACTAATTAACTTTATTTTATACTAGCCGCCTCTGGCGACCAGCTGGTTCGCCAATCTTACTTCTGTTTAAAATTATGAGTTAAATAGTTTATGTAACGTCATTGTCAATTAAATACTTTGTGTGATTTGTTATTGTCAGTTAAATACTGTATATAACTTGTTTTTTAATAGTAAAAAAATAATTTTGTAGATACATTTTTGTCGAATTTATCAATTACTTGAATCTTTAATGTGTGAAACATATATTGTTTCAATTTGATCTTAATTAAATTTTCAGTTTCTTTGTATTAATTATTGTTGAAGATACTGTTGCCAAATAAAATAAGGGACGAGGCTGGATTCAACATCTAAACATTGATTAAAATTTGACAAGTTGTTAGATATTTAAAAAAATTCTTCTATAAAGACTATAATTTATTATTATACAAAGATTCTTGAGTTTGTGTATTCATGCATATACGAAGGTGCTTAATTTTTGCATCCACTTCACTCTATGCACCCTGAAAACGTCTAAAATAGAAAATTTTGTCCTTGTTCATCTCAAAACCTTTTTATAAATTCAAATTCTATATATATTTTTTAGTTTATACGAAAATACTGATTAAAATATTAGAGATTATCTACTCATTAATATGTACCAATATACTAATGACTTACTGCTGTATAACTGCCTGAAATTAACCCTTGATTTAGCCATTCTGATTTTAGCAAGTCATAATTATACCTATGATTATTGTAAAATCTGACAAGAAGTATGCTTTACGTGAGTGACCAACAATATTTGATCATTAATTCAAGATTCGCACCCTAGTATCTCTGAACTAACACTAATAATGTTTATGGGTTGTAGTTTGTAATAATGCTGAACGATTACAGATAATCTTAAATACCTAAGACAATAAAGAATATTCTGGATGAGAATTGTGGGCGCCCGACAGACAGTTAGCATTAATGTCCACAGCAACAGAAAAGCAATAATGCTGGATATGTCTGTTGATATTACATATGGCATCACAAAGCATATTCAAATTCACAAACCTACGGACTTAGCAGCTGATGAGTTTTAAGGTAACAAATCGCCAAAGCTTTGTGTGTTGTCATTAAAATACAGGTAATTATTGTAACTGGGAGATCAACTATACCTAAATTAACTTTTTCCCAGACATTAGAAATTCACTTTCGCTGCTGTATTTTAGTTTTTGTCTTAGAACGCAAATGACTGAGTTCGAATCTGATAGAAACAGACCAGCTCATGATTATTTTTCAAATATTAATATGGGAATGGTGGTGTGGAGTATCAGTTTTAGATTCTTTGTTACATTTGGAAACAACTCTGCATTACATTTTATTTTATTATTTTATCATGTTGGTACTGTCGGCTATGACTGTGATTTGGTGAATGTCTAAATTCTTTCATCTGGACAAAACATCTTGAAGCTTATTTGGCGTTTGTGAAAGGCATAGAAACAAATTAGGAATCAGATGAACCAAGATTGCAATTAAATATGAGTTCCATTATTTAGAATTGGAATCATAATTACACAAAGCTTCCTTATGTTGAGGAATTATGGAAATGTTTGAAAAAGAATCAGAGGTTTCGATTTCTTTTGACAGTAATGGTTTGAATCTAGAATGTATTGATTCTCTATTAACAAAAGTTGCCTTTTTTTTTCATTCCTTCCTTTACGATAGTCTTTTCTTAAGTATCTTGTAAAAGTTTTATAATTGTTATTTGCGTGAGATCGTTAAATCTATTTTGTTCTGCACTTTTGGATATTAATGTATGATATGTGTCTCGCAGCATTATGGAAAATGGCCGCCCGGCAGCCTCTTGTAGTACAGCTGCGCGGAACTACCAGTTGCCCTCATTCAGCAGCTGTCTTCCTCCTGGGCTGTCTCTTAAGGCCGATTCCATCTCAACGCAATGCTCTGAGATCATTGACCATTTCAGCATGGAGATAGCTCAAGCCATGGCCCCAAAAAGTGTCGTCAAGGTATGGTTTTATTGTGTATATTATTTGTTTTTGTTAAAACAGGGCTTTATTTTAATTTTTAAAATAATTTTTATTTGTGGTGGTGGGTCTAAAGCCACTTGGTCATACCAAGCCCGAATGAGCGGAGTTCTTTCGAATGAAGGCAGAAGTGTAAGCCTTTCGTTGTTAACGAGAGTTTTTTAGGTGAAAATACGACTTTGCTCGAACACATGCGACACAACCCTTTTTTTCAGGGGGCGGTCGAACTCATTCATCCATCCACAAGTCAGAATTTAGATTCAAACCAGAGATCGACTTATCCCTGATTCAGTACCCCCAGATGAATAATTTGTTATGGGAACTTGGAGGACCTATTTAAGGGGCCCACTGCCATTAGCCAACACGGCGGTCTTTGGCCGAGACGAAGACAGAGCTCGGCACCTTTCGGTTACGAGACTGACGTTTTACCAACCAGGCTATTGCTGCCTAATTTTTTTTGTGGTTAATTATATAGAAATATTATGCAAAATTGTGATACTAGTAATCAGTCAATTCTTCTTTCATTATTCTTGTTGTGTGACTTTAACCATATTTTTAGGATATTTGTTTTAGTTATTAGTTTTGGTTGTGTTCGTGAAGAATTTTTAAGATTCATAAAATATTTCTTTTGACAAAATTCGTACCATACCATACACCATATTCCAGGTATGAACTCGGAGATCTATCTTTTTCAGCACTTTTGTTTATTCAGTTTTAGTATTGCGGCTACATTCTTTGAGTGGATTAAAAATTCGTAAAACTAGATTTCAATGTTTGTATCAATTTTTGTTTCAAACTTCTCAATGCTTAGCTTAAAATTTTCCCCTCTCCTATGCTAGTTTATATACCGATTTTAGTAAATTTTCTGTTTCGAACTTCAGATTTTTATCCACCAATTTCTTTATTTTTGTTTACCAAATGGATGCCATTGACGTCGAATAAGTCTTAAAAATTCCTGCCTTTAAATCTTCTATTTGGGACATTTTGTCAAAGCTTTGTTTAGGACTTTAGTTGGCCTAAAGTAAAATGTACAATTAATGTATTATATGCATTTTGAATGTTTGAAAATTTAATTTGTAATATAAAATGTAATATATTTTTTTCTGTATCAATATGCATTTTCTTTAGAGGGTTCTTTGTCGTTTGCAAATGTCTAATGTCATCAGATGTCGTTTGTTCCTTCATGCTAGGTGGGGTTGCTCTTCGGTGCTCCATCGAGTTTCTCGCTTGGCCTTTGGCTAGGTCGGGTTATTGCTTGTATCATCTATCAATATTCCTTTTTTTTCTTCTTTTTTTCCAGGAGGTGGAGGACCTAAGTCATCAGATCTGTAAATACCATTCTCTGGCTCTGACCATTGGCACGAACGTAGATGGAGCCAGCCTGCGACAAGAGCTTCTGGAACGACAGCAGAAGGCCTGCAACACAGTCGTCTCCACCACTTCGCAACTCTCTGAGGCTTTAAGGAGGTTGGTCGTCTTCTCATTTTTTGCAGGCCATATAGTCCATATAACTATTATTAAAATTCCACTGGCATTGTTGATTGCGCCTTATTTTTCCTCTTAAATAAGCGTTGAAATTGAAGCGTAATAAATTAATAATGTTTGCTTCTATACCATACCTTTTAGACTTAACTGTTATTCGCATTAGTGCGTGTTATAATAATGGCCATACAACAGTTCGTTTATGGATTTTAATTCTTTGTGAGTCGGCATGGCTTCGTATTTGCTAGGAATTCCAGTTTATATTACTTTTGTTTATAGTTTCAGATCACAACTTCTTTGCTGCGACTCTAATACTCGTTCAAGATTCATTTTAGAAAACAAAACAGGTTTTGTCATATATTCTATTTCAATAAAATTTTATTTCATTCAAAAAGAAAATAAGTTTGTCAAAAAAAAAAAAAAAAACCCTAAGTCACTGTTATTTGTTCATTGTATCGAATTTTTTAGAATATCTGTTATGACTTCTGCATCAAAGTCGAATGAAACTTTTAACCATCTGGAATAATATTTTGTATTAACCACCTTTGACGACCGTATGATTAGCCTAGATTATTGACTTTTTAGACTGTGAAATGATGCATTTCTTAAAAAAAAAAAAAAAAAAAAAAAAAAAAAAAAAAGATTTGTTTTTTTTTGAAACAATTGATTTTAATTAAATAAGTCTATTAAAAATTGCATGTGAGCAAATTAAAAAAAAATAAAAATCCTATCTCGAAAGTAATATCCAAAGAAGGCATTTTTTAAATCTGAATTTTGAAACTGACAAAAGCATGTAGTTGAATGTTTTGAAGGGTGAATTTGAATTTCTTGTTTGTTTCTGATTAAAACCAAAATAAATTCTTAAAAATTATTAATTTTTTTAATGTTTGAAAATGAAGTTGATATCGTTAAAAAAGGTAATTCATGCTTAATTTAAAGATAATACAAAAACCACTTTTGTGAGATAATAGTTTAAGAATATATGAATATCAATTGTTATAGGCTTAGCGAATGACGAAAGTTGAGCCTATTTTCGCTCTCAAATTTTTGACGCCAGTTTCTGTCATCGTGACATCTTTGATATATTTTTTCCTATAACTGAATGGGGTTTTTGGCTGTATTGCAAACCTAAAAGAAGTTACGATTACGTGGCACAGAAATGGCACTTATTATTGTCGAATTCTCTGCCAAATGGCAACAATCAATTGCAAACAAACCATCGTACGAATTTCGGATACCTTACTGGAATTTTTAAGCTGCATTTCATTCAACGCTTCACTTAACTAATTAATTAAGTTATAAAGATTTTTAAAAAATGGACGGTTGGAGGGTCGCTAAAAATTCCATTCACTTAAGGGAAAGATGCTAAATTACAAGTGGATAGAAATGGAAGTAAAGCAGAAGATTTAAACAGGAGCAGAAATAAGCTTAACCTTCGTCAGATGGGCAAGTGTCATTATTCGTCCATGGAAATTGATGCTTTCATCTTTCAAAATTATTATAACAAAATGATTTTCGCATTATCTTAAAACTCAAAAGGTTAACCTTTTAATAACATTAAGTTTCATTTATGTACATTATTTATTAAATTTTAAGGAATTTTTAAAATTAAATTTGATATACAAGATAATGCGTTTTTTTTAATATGATGAAATTAAAACTTATCCATTAAAATATTCATTCGCGTGCGTTGCCAATCATTAATTCTGAAGCAGGATTTTTTTTTCCTTCTATATATACTTTTTAATTTGTACGTTGTAATTTATTGTAATTTTATATTTTTCAGCCATTCGAAATTGCCAGATTATTAAAAAAATGCGTTCCATATTAATCGAACAGCCTAAAACGTCGTTAATCTAGTAAAGTTGATCATCATAGGCGGATAAATGTTAAATGCTATTTGTACAATACTATTTAT
Source organism: Argiope trifasciata (assembly GCA_026543055.1). NCBI lineage: Eukaryota > Metazoa > Arthropoda > Arachnida > Araneae > Araneidae > Argiope > Argiope trifasciata. Next base: position 4,152,506 of record JAPMOQ010012849.1, on the reverse strand, counting down.
TTTTATATTTTGAATTTAAACAAATTTTTATTTTGTAGGAAAGATATATATTTGGTAAGAAATACAATTGGACGTTTTTTTTTTTTTGTTATCTATACTTATAATAAGGCTTAATGTGTGTGTGTGTGTTGGCGCTCTACAGGCCAGACCGTTGAACCTACAGCTACCAAATTTGGTACATGTATACCTTGGAGGTCGGGAATGTGCACCTCGGAGCCCTCTTTTCGAATTTTTAATTAGAATTTGAATCAATTAAAATTTAAGCGAAATTTCGATGTTTTACCGCTATAACTTCCGAAAATATTATCGCACAAACATGATTTTCACATCAATTTAAAGATTCAAAAATTAGTTTTCTAATGGTATCAGTGTTTTAATGTATAACTTATTCTTCTATTTTTAACGAATTTTTAAAGAAATATTTTAACCATGTTTTTTTAGCACGTGGCCGGATGAAATAAAAGAAAAAAATGACGAAAGTTTAGATTTAAAAAAAAAAAAAACTATCATCGTAAATCAAATTTAAATAAATACAACTTTCAGCACAGGACTGTATAAAATAACATAAATTTAAAAAGTGATATTTTCTAAAATAATAAATGCAAGGCAAAGGATTCTATGATCGTTTGCAGTATCTAAATGATTAATTCAATAAATCTTTCTTATTTACGGTAAACCAGATTGAATTTAGACAGGATATGCATTGAAATCCCGACTTGATGGCATATTTCTATAATCGTTTGCAATATCTGTATCATTAATTCAATAATTTTTTTTTCGCTTTTTCGCTTTCTTTAAAAAAACATATTTAATATTTTGGCAACATCACCGAAAAAAACATTTTTAATATTTTGGAAGCATAACCGATAGTTAAAACTGACGGATTTATAAAATCAAAGAATATTATTAGGAAAATGTGTTCTTTTAGAACTTTCCGTCCATCATCTTATAGAAAATATTAATTTCAGGCCAATTAATGCCCGGAATTATTTCAAGGCTAATGAATATGTGATTTAATTGAAAATTTTAGAACGCATTACTCATGGCGAACCAGCTGGTTGCCAAAGGCGGCTAGTTAAACTGGGTAAACTGGTTACTAAATACAAAACAATACGCGCAAGTTTAACTGAAATGCAAAATTAAAGAGGGTTTTCCCAATTTTTTAATGGTAAATTATGAAAATTAATGCGATACATTTTTATCAAACAAACTAGAAAAACCAAACAAAACTTGCAAATATTCCTTAATTAAAATAAAAAGAAAAAATAATTCTGAAATAAAATGCTATAAATTTTGTTTATGAAAAAGCACTTTTTTACAAGGTTTTTGAATTCCATGTAATTTTTTAATATTTCATTTTATATAGTATAATTATGTTAATTATGTTATTACTTTTAATTATGTTATTTTATGTATATGGGCCATTTGTTTTTAAATATCTGTATGATTCCTACACATTTTATTTGCTTTAAAAGATTTTTTTTCAAATTTATTGAAATTTGGTATTTAGATTTTATCGTTTAAAGTTGAATAGTGTTCTTCTTTTTCACAAAGAATGCGTTATTTCGGATTTTTTTAAAAATCTTCTATATTGTTTTTTTTATAATATTTCCATGTTATTAGTAAAAATATATAAAATTTTGAAATACTTTTGATATGACATTTTTTTAAAAAAAGTTTTAAGGAATTTCGTGCAAGTTGGCTTTGCCGAATTTTTTCGAATGCTTCAAAATGAAACTAAAAATCTTGTGTGAATTTATATATCATGTATATCGTTTGGCGCCTCTTACATATCTGAATTCAGAAAGAGCGGTTTCCCGATCATATCAGTAACTGATATTTTCCTTATCAATAACTTCGCTATCCATCGAAAAAGATAGAGATTTTCACTTTTCTTTTACCTGGTTGTAAGCTCCTTTCACCCACTTCGACGATCGAAAATCAGTTTCAATGAGCAAAAGTTGTCACTTGAATATTTAATCATATGCTAAACTTTTAGCAGTGACATTATACTAATGTCATTTATTAAGAATAATTTGCCTGGTTCTGCTTGAAAATATTTTTCAACATTCTGTGGTTTTGATTTAAAAATAATCTTATCGATCAACTCGACAGAATTCCAAGCGACTATTTTTGATTATGTTGCTTATACTTGAATACGGAACGTATAAATTTTGAACCTTTATATTATGATTTTAAACTTTCATACCTTTTTGTAATATCAGTCTGTGGCTACATATTTATACGAGGGCTGTCTAAAAAGTATCCGACCTTGAATTTTCCTGCTTACGACAATGATGCTAGAGGGTAGCTAGGGGCACAGTCAAGAAGACAACTTAATGCTTGCTTTTTTTCTCCTTGTTGGAGTTCATCAGTCGCTGCCTGCTGGCCGATGAATAAATGTGCTCTTATAAATGTCCATCACATTTTTTATTTCTCTCAAGATAATTGAACAAGTTGAACAAAGACATTGCATCAAATTTTTGTCAAAAGCTCTGTGATTCTCAAAGCGAAGCAATTCGTAAGATGCAGCAAGTGTTTGGATGTGATTCTATGGGGATAACACAAGTGAAGAAATGGTTTAAGCGATTGAAAAATAACCGCACATCGGTGGTTTGGGATCAGTGCCCTGGGTGGCCACAGACCGCTTGGAATGCAGCTGTTGTTGAGAAAGTGGAATTTCTGATAAAGACCGTATAGGAGATTGCAGAAGTGGCTGGGATCACTAATAATTCCGCACATGTAGTTTTGCGTTATGGTTTGAGCTTTGTGCAGAGTGGCTGCTGAATTTCTGCCCATACTGTTGTCGACACAACAAGAACAGCTCCGTCTTGAGATTGCGCATTACCTTCTGGACTCTATCAACACTGATGCTCAGTTTCAGAATACCGTGATTATTTGGGATGAGTCTTGATTATGCGGGTACGACCCAGAATGAAAAGTACAATCGTCGTAGAGGAAGTATCCCGAGTCCCCAAGGTCGAAAAAAGCGCGATGGGTGTAAAGCAAAATTAAGGTGGTGCTAACTATGTTCTTTGATATTCATAGTATTGTACATAGCGATTATGCACAGAAAGGACAAACAAGGGCAAAGCAATATTATTAGCAAGTGCTACGCCGACCTAGAGATGCAGTTCAATGCAAAATACTAGACGTCTGGACGACAGAAAACCATGACATTGCTCTGACTCATTCGTCACATCTGATCCAGACTTTCTGGGAGAAACGTGGAATTCCAGTCGTCTCTCAACCCCCCTTCTCTCCAGATATTCACTGTATAAAAATATTTCTCAGTGTTAAACTGTGCAGTCCGACAATATATGTATATATCCACACACTTTTATTTATTGATCGCAATCGATTAAATTGAAGGAAGGTATTATAAATATTATTTTGAATTTGTAACGTTGCTTACCATCACGGTTAGTTCCATCGTTGGATGTTTTTACGCTCATCTTTATCGAATGCTTATTGGATTGCGGGTCAGTAACTCTTGGGCCTGGTGAATTTTACGATAAAATGGCTAATACTAGTATCTTCAAGGATTTTATCGATATAGCCAATAGCAGCTGAAGTATGCTTCATTGTTCGAGAACTTTTTCTGTCTTGCTCCGAAAACTATAAAAGGCTGGCAGTCTAAGCCGAAGACAGTCTTGTAGTAATATAGAATCTTATAGCGAGTCCAATGAATCGCCAGCGCTTACTTGAGCTTAAATGATTGGTGAATTGCGCTATGTGCCGAATCTTGGAGTTTATTATAGAAGCAACATCCAGTCATGTAGTAGTGAACCGGCAGTTGGATACAGCTAAAGTGAGGAGAAATGGATAATTGCAGGCGTTTGGAGAGACCGTAGAGAATAGCTGCGTAGATTCCCACCTCCTGCTCAGTTCTGTCTGGCCCCTTTGTGTGCTGTGTTTGTTGTTTACTACCGATTACTGCTTGTCGGCTTCTGTTCGTTCCTTGTGTTCATCTCGGCTGTATTAATAAATGTCGTTTCTTTGTGTTAATAAATGTCGTTATTTGCTAATAAGGCTTGTTGATAGTGTTACACCTTACATCCACTATCAGACGAACCCGTTTATTTTACGGACTTCGTGGATTAATTTCCATAGCAATAGGTCATTCAATTCGGAAGGTTGTCATGCATCTCATCTTTTAAATTTTGCTATACAGTAAAAGCTCCTTATTCGCACCTCCTTCATTCGCGTTTTCACTTTTCACGGATTAAAAAAATGCGACCCAATTCCTATATTCGCGGCTAAAAATTTCTTTATTCGCTTCTTTATTCAACCTGCCAGTGTTTTGGTGTGCTAATAAGAAAGTGTGGGTTACAAGCACTATTTTTTGTGACTGGTTCCGGAATTGTTTGGTTTCTAAAGTTGAAACGTACTAAAAAACAAACAAACAAACAAACAAAAAACAAACAAACAAACAAAACAATTCAGACTTTAAAACATTTCTAGTTTTGGACAATGCACCAAGTCTCAAGATGAAGATTTGACTGAAACTGACTTGGAGGAAATGTTAAATTCACAGCCCATTGAAGAAGAGGCTTCAAATAGCACTGGAAACGTGACATTTAATTTGAAAAATCTTAGTGAAGGTTTGAGAATGGCAAATGTGCTTTGCAATTTCTTTATGAGCATTGATCCGTCTATGGAAGGAAGTCTTATCTTTAATAGGCAAATTGCTAATGCGACTGCTGCGTATCAGTCTGAATTGAAGGAGCTTTAACAAACTGCCAAGCAAGAGAAAATTACAAATTTTTTCAAATTATTGTCTAAGCCTTAAAATAATTCATCAAAATGTTCAAAAACTTCAATTAAGGAATTAAGGGACTCTGCTTAATGAAGAATTCCAATGATACTTAAAATTGTTTTTTTAAATTATTTTTTATTCTTAATATTTATTCCAGAAAGAATATTCAATAACAATTTGCTGAGTCATTTTTAAAGTTTAATTTCATTTTTTGAAGAAATATATATTATTAAATTATTATTTTAGTGTCTTATCCATCCAAAAGTAGTTGCTACTTTATTTACTCAATGAAGTTTTATGCATTCAGACGTTTAATGTCGTATAATTCGTACATTGTATAGAATTGTCCTTCTGTCCATGCGTACTTTTTAAATTAAGGAATATTTTGCAAAACATTTTATCAGTTGTAATCAGCTCACTTTGCTAACTCAATTCTTTTGAAATGCAAGACAAATATACACTGTGTAAAAAACAGTTTTAAATTAAAAAAAATAAGATTTTTAATGTTATCATAATATTTAAAAATAAAGTATAAATTACAACAAAAATGTTTACTTTCATTTGAAACAGTTTAAAAAAGGACTGTGATAAAAAGAACAAAATAGTACGATTTCAGTATGAAATAATTTTTCCATTATCTTTAATGACTTCGAATATTCTGTTTGAAAGTGTATCATACTAAGATTGAATATCTGTTAGACAAAAATGTCCCATGATGTATTTAATGTCATTTGAAATAAGAACGATTCAAATTGCTTTCGACTTGCGTATACTTGAAGAGCCAAGCATTGCCCAAATATGTTTTGCTATAATCAGATCGGGTCTTTTAGCTTGTGATGGTAAAATCTGCACATTATTTGCAGTGAACCAATTTTTAACTCCATTAATGGTGTGGATTGAAGCTCAATCTTGTTGAAACATCCACCGTTCTCTTAATTCGGAGCTTTAAGTAAGAAGTTCAGAATTCAGAACATTAATGTAGTTTGTATGCTTCTGCTTACAATAGAGGATGATTAACTTTTTTCTTCCTCTATAACCAACTGCTAACCAGACCAATAAATTTCCTCATCCCATTCGTCTAGATGAATATTCTGTATTCTTCTGGTAATGGCTATAGTATTGATAACCGTCTAGACTATCTAAATTAAACTTTTTTTTCCATCTGAAAATATTACAGAATTCCATTCTGTGTTCCATGACATATGCTCCTTAACCCAGCAAATGATTACTAATTTGTGTTTGCTTCCACTTAGGATGATTCTCCATTTTTGAAAACGAATCTTTTGGACCTTTGGATATAGTTGTATACTGTTTGCTTGGACAGTTGAAGAAGTCCTGCTTAATTTGACATCATTGAGCTTGCAACGCTTCCAATACTCCTTTTAAACCCATGAGCATGGGTTTTTTTTTTTCCATTACGAGGCGTTAACTTTTTAGTTAATACCTCATTTATTTAACCAGTCATCTTTCGTATTCCGTTTCTGTTTGGATTTTGCACTAAAGTTAGAAACTGTATTGGGTCTGACTTGCAGTATACGAGCGACTATAATACCTCTATCTTCATTTTTATATGCAACAATATGACCCCTTTAAAAATCATTTTAAAATATATTTTTTGGAATCCTGAAATTAAAATATCAGCGAAATTTTGAACAAAATATGTTTACCTCAGAAAAAATTTTTTTTATCTGCTTACGTTCAAAGGAAATTTAAAAAAAAATTGGATTTAAAAAAAATTCATTTAAAACTATGATTTTTTTGATGTATTGTCAATTATAAAACAAAATACTAAAAATAAAAATAATAAAATTCGAAAATATATTTTGAGAAATAGGAAAATTTGTAGTAAATTTTTATGAGATGTAATCAAAACGGTTAATACTCTTCACAAAATTGTAATGCAGAAATTTTATTTCTCTTTGTACACAAGTTATAGAATATAATAATGAATGAAATGAACCGAAATCTGAGAAAAATTTTGAGATGCAAAGAAGTTATTGATAAAAATATTCGTATATATGAATTTTTTTCCATAAATTCACAGTTTAATTTTCTAAAAACACCTATAAATGAAAAAGCATTTCACCAATAATAAAACATGGTTCATTTCATTGCCCATATTGTTTAAAACACACGCTGACATTTTTATGTAAATATCTATATTAGTTTTTGAAATATTATGTTAATAAAGGAGAATTTTTATAAAAATTTAAGTTTTAAGAAAATTGAAGTTAAATATTTGCTGAAAAATATGTTTTGTTTTAAATTCCCCTGGATGATTGGCCAGCCCTTCCTTTTCCTAGGAAATATAAACTGTTTTGAAAGAAGAAAGTCTAATATACAAGAAATAACAATTTTTAAATAAATTCTTCAGTGTGGTCGATAACCAGTGTTTTTAATGTAGTCAAATACCTTAAAATATATATCTTTTACTCACACACATTTCACCTGATAAAAAAAATACCGTTGGTGTTCTAACGCAAAGTCGTCAGACTCACTTGACGCAGCAACGCAAAGTCGTCAGACTCACTTGACGCAGCAACGCAAAGTCGTCAGACTCACTTGACGCAGAAACGCAAAGTCGTCAGACTCACTTGACGCAGAAACGCAAAGTCGTCAGACTCACTTGACGCAGCAGCAACGCTCGTACACTAGCCATAACGCTTGGCTCAATAAAATCGTTCGTCTCTCTAGCGGACTCACTGGTAGGGGAGTATTGTGGTGACATCTTAATAAGCCAGTAACTACCGCTAAACATTGGTGGCCATTTTTGTATAGTGGACAAGTTACTGGATTTCAAATCCGAACATCGCAGGTTCGATCCTTGGCGGAATTCAACCTACGTATTGGCACAATTCCGCCAACACCTACGCCAAACTACTTATAAATAGTGTTAGCTATTTCCTTTTCACATGAAAGTAAAGAAAACATTGTCAAATAAAAGCTATATAAGAATCCACACTTCCTACATTTATTAGCCGAACTAAAAATATAAAAGAAAATTTACAGAAAACGATTATACTTCTATTTTTTTTAGCAGAGTAAAATTTGTTTCATTTATAGATTTTTTAATCTTTTCCCGTTTATCTTTACATTAATTTTTAAGAAATATTTATCTAAAGTTGGAAAAAAATGCGTTGTTTTTCATTACATTTCAGCATAGGTTTTTTTCCTTACTAGCAGATTTTCTTATAACATTGAGATATTCCTCAACGAAAACGAAATTCATACTGATCAAAAAGCTGTTATTTGACTGTTACATATCTAAAAAAATAAATAAATAAATAAATAAAAAATGTAGCAGTTAAAAGAAACGCATAAATTTTTGCATTTATTGATCTTGCTGCTTCGATTGGCATTATTTTACAAAGCATTTTTTTAAATAATTTAAAAATTAATTGGAATTTCAAAATGTTTTCACGTTATTGAAAATGCACAACTTTGGTCTTATATATTAACTATTTTAGAATAAAATAATAATTATTGTCGAATACTCATTCTATTTTGGAATATATTGAAAAAATGATAACCATTGGGAATTCCAAATTTTAATTTTTATAACTTATCAGTCATTTACCCAAAAGTATCAAATACTTTGCATATTAGTTAATACCTAGTCTGAAGAGTCTGAATATTTATTTAAAGTTAGTTGTAGTTGAATGGGGGGTGGAACTGAGTTTCTGTTCATTTAACTTTGAAGATGATATTTTACAAGATAAGATATTTTTTGGAACTTAATAGAGCATGTGTTCTCTACGGCATTGGACATTTGCAGTTTTATTGAACAATAGTTAGTTTCGGAACGATCAAAAACTTTCGGATGCGTTTTTTGATGGAAGATTCGTTAGTTTTATTCATATTGTTATGGAATTCGGGACTTTTACATTTGTTGATCATTTAAGAAACACAATAACAAAAAACGACTTTTATTAAACTCGAAAACAAGCATAAGCAAACAAATATATACTCGAGACGAGCAAAGGCAACAAAAGCAGCGCACTACTACAAGCACTAGTCCGCAAGTAGTAATCGGTAGTTTTAACAACCACAGCTCCCAAACCAAGCAGACATAATTCATAAGAAGGTGGGAATCATCGTAGTTACACTCTATGGTCTCACTAAACGCCTGCAATACACCACTGTCTCCTCGCCTTAGCTGTATCCAACTGCCGATTCAGTACTACAGGACTGGCTACTCCTCATACGACTCGATGCTGCTTATACAATAAACACTAGGATTCGGCACACAGTTCAATTCAGCAATTGTTTGAGCTTCACACAACGTTTGCTCTTCGCTGAACTGACCCAACTATTCGCTGTGGACTTTTTCCACCATCTCCAATATAAGACTGACTTCAGCTTTAAACTGCCGGCCTTTTATAGTTCCCGGAGCCGGGCAAAGAAGGTTGTGAAACTAACAGCATATCTTTGTTCCTATTGGCTCTGTCGCCAAAATTTTTGAAGATACCAGTATTATCTTTGTCGCCAAGCTCTGGGATCACCCGATCTGCATTCAACAGAACTGATCGTAAAATTCTCTTTCCAGTAGTTGAATCAAGCGTGGTGGGAATCAACACTTCAGATTTGTAACAATATTAGTGTTTTTTAAACATCTCGCTCACTGATTATCTTGTCTAATTTTTGCTTTTTCTTTTAAAGAGAAGACAGCCTCCCGAAGAAGGAACTGGATGACTTGCATCGGTCGTGCCGCGTGCTGGTCGCTTGCGTGCACACTTTAGATCGAGAGCTGCGCAGGACGCTCAATCTTTACCACCTGTTTCCTCTCGTCCACGATCCAGGTGGGTCCGTCTTTTGACAGCTTTCTAAAAGGCCAATTTTTTCCTGTGCTATTTGAAAGTTTCTGGTACTATTCTAGCATTGTACTCAGAATTTACATGAGTGTTTGTTCGATGGAGAGGCACGATCAACTATATGAGGAGAATGTAATGATGTCCTTCTTAACTTTTTACCAGATCTTTATTTATATTCTAGTTCAATAGTTACATTATATTCTGGTTCAATTTACTTATATTCTAATTCAATTCTAGTTTATATTCTAGTTCAAAGATTTGATTGATCTTTATTTATGTTCAACTAGAAATTAAGATCAATCAGATCTTTATTTATATTCTAGTTCAATATACTCTAGTTCCTTTTAATATTTATATTAGTTGCTTGCATAGATTATGAAAAAAAGCACAAAATTTGTTGAGGATTTTTTATATATTTTATGTTTATTTTTATAGAGCTTATTCTCTTACTTCTACACATTTCAAAAGGGTATTTATTCTTATGATTGATAAAAGTTAATTTCGAGTCGCGTAATTCAGTTTCTGTAATTAATACCATTTTAAATTTAATTTAGGCTCAAACAAAACTCAGGAATATAATTTGATGATCATATTATATCTTTGAATTCAATCGCAATAGCATGTATTATTTGTATATATCACTGACATTTTAAACAGCATTTTAATCCTTCTTTGCATAATGATGGAAATTTCCGTCATAACATTTAGTGAACAAAAAATTATATTCAAAACTGGCCATTTTTTTTTTTTTTTTTTTGTAAACTATTAACAATTAACAACTTTTGCATTACAAGGACCATCATTGTAAAAAAGAAACTGTCTGTTGTGGGTTGGAAGAAATGTGCGATTTCTTGAATATTATAACTAATCTAAGATTTTTTTTGCTAATAAAAGCGATAATGAGTGAAGAAATTTAGAAGTAGGGAAATTGAAGATTTTGCACTGAGCTTAACATGTAAATTTGAATGATGATGGATAATTTCATTATATATATTTTTTAACTTATTTTATTTTATTAATTATACTAGGATTTAAAAAAAAACATTTTTCCTTTAATTTGGAACATGAATTATCTAGCCCTGACTAGCAGTACCAGCACCGCATTGTCCGTGGTATAGAACCCAAGAAAAAAAAATTAGCTTTAAGTCTAGCCTCTACCCGAAATGACATGAGCATGTCACGCAACATCAAATAAACATTAAAAAAAATGTTTAGAAATTATCAAAAATAGCTACAAAACAATATATTATAGCCCTTATTCAGAAATATTTAGACTGTTAAAAAGATAAATATGATATGTCCATATACAAAACAATCCACTAAAAATATACAATAGAAAAGTAGTTTAAATTTTTTTTTCCCACTTCTCCTCTGCCTCAAATTTAAATGTCTTTCTCTGTTAGAAGACAGGTGATCATTTCGTTCATCAAAAGACTTTCCGTCCTTCAATGTGGGATACCGCTGCTCTTACTGTTGGCACATATTCAATTTGAGGTTTTCGCGTATGCGCGGAATAATTAAAATCGCAATTTTAAAGCTTTTTATTTTGATATGACTTGAAGGTAATCTCCCTAATAAATGCTCTACAAAATGGTACAAATATCTCCAATATATGTTAACTTTTTCGAGTTTATGTGGTTCCAACACATAGACGCTTTCAGGAGACTTCATTTTATACTTTGTATAAATGAATTGCACACACGCACGCAAAAATGCAGTGAAGTGTCACATTTTTCGTGTTGCAATCATTGTACGGAATTTGCATACGAGAATATTAGATTAGAGCATATGTGTTGATATTTAAATATGAGAAGAGGATTTAATTCAAATATTTTACATATATATAATTTAGTTTTGTGTCAATTCCCTGATATTGAATGGTACATTCCATATTAAAAAAATAGGACTTCCAATTTAATATAAATAAGTTATATGGTTTATGTGTAGATATGTTGTTTGTTGTTTGATGTGTGAGTACCAGCGTTTGGAATCGTAACGGACGCAAAATATAGAATATTAATTGAACTTCAAATAGGCAAGTACGATGGTATGTGTGTGGGGAGAAGCAGAAAATTGGACCTCGGAAATTTATCACCTTCTCGTATACAAAAAGAAAAGAAAGAAAGAAAGAAATTATTGTAATGGTGGGACCGAAAGGGCGCCAAAATTTAAATTCTGTTAGGGTAGACTATTGAAATCAATAAATCATGCCAATTTAGTTAAAAATACATTAAATGACATTAAAGGACAAGATTTACTCGGGGACCAAACTATTTGGGACAATAACATTTAACATATATGCATTAAAATAATACTTGGGAACTACATCATGCCTTACGCTCGCTTCCAAGACATGGAGACAAGTTCATGGCAACGGCCGATTGAATTACGAAAAACAGTTACGGTTACAACAATGGTTAAAAACACACACACACCTCGAACTTGATATTTTAAAGAATTTCCACGTTTTTTAGACTACCCTGAGGTCGAAAACACATTTTTGCATAATCTGAGTTTCGATATGGTGATACACATTTGCTTATCATTAGCAACTGAATGTTATCGACAAGAGGTTCCATTTGGATTGTATGCCGTTCACGATTTGTTCTGTTACATGCAAGACCTAGCAAAAAGGCCTGTGACAATTTTTAATTCAAAATTATATTCCTTTTACTTATGTTACATTAATATAAACATTTTTTTAGTAACGATTGACTATATTTAATTGCATTGTTGTCTTGATTTCAAAGCTGATTTCCAGCGCTTTTTTCCGTAACGTTCCAGCTAGCTGAAGAGGATGTTTTTACTATATATTTAAATATATATTTACAATTTTTTTAAATTTTTACTGTAGTGGTGTGAAACTAACGTTAATGATGTTAAATTCATCCACGAAAGGTTTTTCAAATTGATCAAAGAGGGATTCATGGTATGAAAGATATTTGTGGCTTTTTTTTCTTTCCCTTGTGCGAAGAGAAAAAGTTTTCGCTCTTTTACTTGTTCTAAGAAAAATAACTGCAATCTCAACAAATTCGATTTCGAGATTTAGACCAGTCTTCATGTTTTAGACCTCACCTTATCAAAAAAGAAAGAAAAAAAAACTTTTGTATTATATATTTGCCAATTTGTAAATATGACAACTCAAAATTACTGTTGGCTAGATGGAGGAAGTCCAGTAGTTTGTCTTTGCACCAAATGTATAGATTTCTATTAGATTTTGAACAAAATTTATTCATAGGAAGTCCTTACAGTTTGCTGAATATAAGTGAAAGTAATAACGAAGAGTTAGTTGGATAAAATTTTAAACTGCTGTTTAAAAATACTGCAAGTTTTAGAATTTTCAGGTTTTTACAAGAATAAGGCCCCCGAAAGTATTTTTTTTCCCTTTAAAGTTATATTTTTTATGCCAGTATGTTAAATTTGTCTAAAAGAAATAATTAAGTTATTGAACAAAAAAAAAATTATTTGATTTTCAAAAAGTAAAGCAAATAAAATGTATAGGTCATCAACATCCACTGATATCCATATAAAGAAATCCATTTTGGTTTTCTTTAATAAAATGAAAAAAAATCGTCTTTTTGATCAGAAAAGATAATAAAAGAATCCAAATTAACTGAAAAAAATTAAATATCTGGTTAGACCTCCTCTTTTTTTTTTATCTGTTTGGCATGGAGTCTACAAGGTTTTGCAAAACGTCTTTCGGTATTTCATGGTTTTAAACTTTAACTATTGTTTCTTGAACTTTTCGTTTTGTTCAGCGATGATTTTCAATTATTTTCTCTCCCCTTATACTCCATAAATTCTCAACGGTGTTTAAATCTGACGAATTTCTTGGAAATGAGAAAAGATTAATACCATATTTTGCAAATGCAACCTTATCTTAAAAAACAGCGAATGGTTCGATATAGAGGTTAGAACTGAACTGAAATAAAATTTCAAATTAATTGTTAGCTTTGTCTTACGTTTTTCGATGTATGGATGAGTGTTTGATCTTGGAACTAATCAAACATATATTATTATGAATCTATAATATTGTTCTCTGCACAATTATTTTTATAATGCGAGGATTATTCGGAAACTAAGGTCCGTTTACTTATAAAACATAAAACATTTTTTTTTTCAATAAGTTTTATTTTTTAAATTCTTTACACGTGTCTTTATTTTTCTTCAAAGTTTCCATATTTGTTTAAACATTTGTCATAACGTTCTACAAACTTCTGTATACCTAAGTCTTAGACATTTAGCGTCGGTGAGGATAACCATTCTTGAACGACTTCTTTCACTTCGTCATCTGTGGCGAAGCGTTTGCCGCTGAGAAACTTTTAGGTAGCATAATAAGTGAAAATCACTCGGCACCAACTCTGGACTGCGCGGTGGGTGGCCAATCTGTTCTCATCCAAAAGATCTGATCAGATTTTGGGTGTGAATGGCAAAATGGGGTCTGGCACTATCATGCAGCAACAAAACTCGAAACGTCATAAGACCACGCCGCTTTTTCTGTATTGCACGTCTAAGTTTAGTTAAGATAGCGCAGTAAGCGGCTGCATTTATTGTTGTCCCTTGTTGCATAAACTCGTCTAACAAGACCCCATGTCTAGCCCAAAACACGGTTGCCATAACCATGAATGCTGAGATTATCGGCTCGGCCTTGATTCTGGTGATGTTGTGTGACGCCACTTCATTGACTGATGTTTAGACCCACGTCTCGTCCCCTGTGACAATCTTCTCTAAAAATTGACCACCTTCTTTATATCAAACTAAAAAAGCAAGAGCATAAGCCATTTTTTTTCAGTTTGTGCTTCTCATTAAGCAGGGCCGTGGTGGCCTGGTGGTAAGGTTTCGGTTTCGAAACCGGAGGGTTTCAGGTTCGAGACTCGATTCTACCGAAGAACCGTCGTGTGAGGGGGTTTCTTGAACGTTAAATCTGTCAGACCAAACGTCGTCCCACCGGTGTGGTGTAGTGTGGAGAGGGGGGGGGGGCAGTTCAGGTGTCGTCCTCGTCATCTGACCGTGGTTCAAAATGACGAGGTGCGTCGTGGGACGGACCTCGTCATAGCCCTCGTGTTGCTTTAAACGGGACGTTAATATAACTAAACTAAACTAAACCTCCTCATTAAGCAACCTGGGAACTCAACGTGCGCATAATTTGCGAAACTTCACTTTTTTGGAAACGATTTTGTGCAAAGTTGTTCTACCCACATTCGGAGATTCCAATGCTGAAGTTGAATTTGTGAATCGCCGGTTTTCATCCACGGCATTGACCAAATCATCTGTGATCACTGATGGCCGACCTTAACGCATTTCATCGTGAACATTTTTCCGTCCTGCCCTTGAAAGCTATCACCCACTTACGTGTTTTGCTGCTAATCATCCATTGCATTTAGGCCATACAAGTCGCTTATCTGCCTATGAATTTCCGTTGCTGAAATGTTCTTTGCTGTCCAAAACGGAATCACTGACCTTATTTCACAGTCCTCGGGCTGATCGATTGTTTTAAACATTGTGAAGTAGAACTATACTTAGCACACTGCAACAATACCAATGCAAATGGCGTCGCTTGACGAGCAAGACATGCCGGAAGTTGGTACGCATGTGCGTTTCAGTGTTTAAGCGGCATTCGATTAGCCACGACTATTCGGACCTTAGTTTCCAAATAACCCTCGTTGAAGGAACTTTTACACTTCTTTTAATGATTATTGATTGGATATCAGATTTATTACCCCCGTCTTAGGTGACAAAACGGAAGCTTCTGGAAGATAGAATTTTGGGTACATCTTTTTTTGAAGCCGAGTTTCGAAGCTCTTTCTTGATTTTTCGATGTTTTGTCAGAAAACCTATTTAAAATGAAATATTAAAGTGAATCGAATGAATTGTCCCTTTGGAAGTTGAAGTTGTTTTATTTCGAGTGTAGTTGTATGGTGCTATTGTTTAATCAGAGATTTGCAGTTTGCTGGTGTGTTTTTGGTTTATGAAAATTCTTGAGGTTCTTTTTACTCGAAATCTGAGTTTTTCTTGTGACGTAATGTATTGATATCTGTTATTGAATTGTTACCGTACACATACTTGACGGATTTTTCTGTAACAATATGCTTCTAAAATATTAAGCTGAAAATATGTGTATCTATCTGCCACAAAAAGTGCTCTCAAAAGATAAATATCAATGACATAAAATTTATATATCATATTCCGAGATCTGTTTGTTGAATGTGTTAGTTTAAAGCTTCCAGAATTTGATTCTTTTAAATATTAGATTAATGAGATTCGGTATTCTTAAATTATTTTTTCAATAGTTTCGGCAAAATTTGCTTTGTTTTGCTGTAGTTGGAGGTAAACTTTTTTGAAAATTTGATTTTTAGAACAATTCCCCCAATACAAATAATTTAAAGTGTAAAAATTAAAAATTACAGGTAATTTCTATATTTGATCACTAATTTTTTTTAAAGAATCTTAAGAACTTTAGTAGAACTGATGTTCATATATATATATATAAGGAAATATATATATTTAATTATTAATGTAAATAAATATTAAGATCTATA
>JAPMOQ010012849.1:4113720-4135997 GCA_026543055.1 Argiope trifasciata | reverse complement strand
TATATATATTCTGGAAATACTTATATAATATTACTCAAACACCGAAATATTACGATTAAGCCAATTTACATCAAACTATTCTCCTTAACAAAGACCTATCATTTATTGCGGATAAATAACGGAGTGCCGATAGAGAGGGAAAATTATTGATATCAATGAAAAGTCAGAACAATGCGTAAGAATATCCAAAAATCAGAGGAAATTGCCGATGAGAACATTTTCCATCTGTGCGAACGCTGATTTCGCACAGTCATTTTTGTGCTCCTGAATCTCGTAATGTCGCCAAAACGACCATAGCAATTGAAAATAGCTTTCTTTTAATGATATGGCGACTTTTTTGCAATTTCATTACAATAAGAAGTGCAAGCAATGAAATAGTTTATGAAAGAATATGAAAGAACAAACACTCATTGTGTATGACAGCATTCAAGCAAATGGTGAAATAAGCCTATTTAAAGTGTCAAAACAATTAACTTTAAGTGGGGAAGAATTCAAAAGCCGAAGATGAAAAGAGAAGAAAAGGAACTAAGCAATAATTTGAACGAAAAAAAAAAAACAGTTTAAAGCATTAAAAGCAAATAATAATTCTTGAGGCAGCTTAAAAAGAGTTGAAAAAGAAACTGCATACCTCAAAATTTTGCAAAGAAACTTTTAAAACTTTTAAATTTATTTGATGTAGTGCCGATTGTGTTAAACCAAGTATTTTATTGGTATTTTAATAAATAATGATACAATCTTAAATTTAATTATTAATTTTCTTATTTCATTTATTTTTTCTTTTTAAGTGTGATAGGTAAGCTATTGTTGTATGTCACTGGAGTTATTTGTAAATTGTTTTTTGTTTAAGAATATTTGTCATAATAAATGAAATAAATACTTTTATATTCATCTATAAAAGCAATTGCTTTTGATTAGAGCAATTACTTTATGATCTTTTTAAGAAAAAAAGGATTTGAAGCAATATTTTGATAATTTTCATTGTTTAAGTCTTTTCTAAAATATATATTATTATACTAATAATAATTAAATTGTTTTTATATTTGTGCTGCAACATATTAGTCTGGTACTTATGCTTAGAGCTGTAATTGTAGAAATGTTTTAAAACCTTGAGCAAGAATCCTTATAACCTTTATTGTTAATTAACTTGCTCTGCAAAAAGGAATTTTAATGTTTCTTAGCATTCTTATGCAGTTTTAAAAGCTAAGTATTTTGTTAAAATGTCGGTATTTTTTATGCATAAGTAATATAATATTCTGATTAATAGTTTTTTTTTCAACTTGCTTTAAAATTATTTTTTCATGGTAAATAAATAAGCATACTAAATATATAAATTATTTTTAATATTGTATATTATGCAAATACAATGTCTCTGAGTAGGGAAAAAGCCAGAAAAATTTAAAGACAGGAAAATATTATACATTTAATTCAGAATTTTTTTTTCACATTTAATATAGCAACCTTGAAAAATAACTTTAAAAAAATTTATCCTTATCATAATAAGTATTCCTTGTATATAAGCATTCCAAGTATAATTTAGCTATATTTTCTGAAAAATTCGTATATTTTAATTTTTATTTGTTAATAGTTTAGAATCAATATATTTAAGATATTATTTAAAAACACAATCAGGTTTTTAGGAAACCAGTTGCATATAAATGACTTTAAAGACATCGCTACAAAGTTATTAATCATAATATTTTTATGTGAAACAAAACCGTAATGTGAAAAATTGCTATAAATTTCGCCATTGTTGCAATTGAAATGTTCATATAAATACCTAAAGTATCATTATTTTCGTTTTCTAATGAAATTAACCAAATTTCAGTGCCATTTTTGTTATAGGAAAATTGGTAAAAAAAATAGGTAACTGGGAAATTCGATTTACAAGCCATGTACATCTTACAATTCATAATAAAGTAGCAATTATTCGCAATTTTCTGTCAATTCGAAGCACTTCCAAATTCGTTAAATAAAAGCAAGAAATAAATAAAGTTGGAGTCATGGAAAAGAGGATTTTTTTTCTCAGAAATGGTCCAAACTTTATGGACAAAATTTATCAAAATTAAATGAATGAACAATAGCAATATTTCCAGAAAAATGTATTGCTTTACTTAAAGGGGGGAAAAATAGCGACTCAACTAGTAAAAATAAAAACAGTTAGAGGTCCTGTGATAAACTATTGATAACATGGCTATCATGATGATTTCTTAATTCTAATATTTATCTTATCCTTTTAAAATCATTATTTATCTTATCTAGACATAATTTTTAATTAAAAAAAATATTTTCAACGATTCTAGCACAATTTAAAAAAAAGTAACAACTATTAAGGAAGAATTTAGCATTCTTACTCGATTCTTCATCAGTTATTGACGCATGATATACATCTGAAAGAAAAAGTATATATATTTTTCATGATAATAGTTTGTCTTATATTTTTTTTTCAAATTTATCAAAATTTATTATAAACAATTTTTAATTATGAAGCTTTTTGTAATTAATTAAAACAATTTTTATTGTTTTATCAAATTTTTTTTTTTTTTTTTTTTTTTTTTTTTTTTTTTTTGCAACTGTTAAACTTACAAAATTTTGCTTCCTTTAAGATCAGAGGGATCAATCCCAACCTTTTTTGAACTGGCGCTCCCTTTTCTAATGAATATTTCAATATCGCCCCCCTCCCACTCCAGATAAACAAGAGCGTACATAATGCATGGTAAAAACAAGAATTTAAAAAAAATTCTAATAAATAGAATATTGTTGGAATTGAAACGTTACTGAATTTTTTCTTTATTTAAAAAAAGAGGAATAAAAGTTTTAGCTTACCTGTTATAAGGACAGGCAGGGATTTTGATGATACGAATTAATTCTTAATAAACTATTGCTTTTTAAATAAATTGAAATTTTCAGAGACCCATCAAAACGCATACTTAATTATATTTAAAAGTATTTTTATTAATGTTTAAAGACAACAAATTTCTTACTTAACTAATGAAAAGACTGAATTTGATGCATTTTAAAAAACTTGTTAATATCAGGCTCGATTTCACTTAAAAACAATCGTAAGTGGCCGCGTTCAGTAATATGGAGCTGATTTCTCTTTTTCGTAACCAGTGGTGCCTCAGCACTCAATCCACGCTTTACTAAATATGAAGTTGGGAATGCTATTAAAAGTCGTTGAACAATCAACCATAATCCTGAATGCAGTTGCGAAATCGACTTCTGCAGCCAAAATTCTTGAATTTAATTTTTAGATCTTCATTTGTTGTCAGTTCTATTAGTTCTTCTTCTAACTGAGGTGATCCTGCTGTTCAAGAGCTGACTTGCTGTTTTATTGTTCAAAAGCTACAGAATATATTGAGACATTATTATACCAACTTTGAACCAAGATTATACAGGGTGGTTATAATTAAAGTTACCCTCTTTAGACCTACAAAATGTTCGCTCTAGTGGAAGGATATCGAAGAAAACTTGATATTTAGGTTGTATGGATCATGGGGAAAAGAAGTCTGCAATAAATAAATAATAATTTAAATTTAGACCAACAGATGGCGGTTTTTCTTGTACGATCAATGCCGCTGTGTAAATTTAGAGTAATTTAAAAAACCAGTACTCCTTGCCGCAAAATCATACTTCGCCATCTCATTAGTGAAGAAAGGAAGAGTTTTGCTGATGAAGTTGTTTTCAGAAACAGCAGTAATTTTTCAGCTGCACTGCGAGAATATCGGCGCTCCTAAAGACTTACGGAAAGGACCTATGTCCTGGCAGGTTTTGAAGAAGATGATGATTGTGGTACAAAAAAGAGGATGAAGACGGATTTCAAATAAAACTGCGGAAGTCGTTCTTGCCGGCGTCAAATGAGCATCCGATTCGCAATATTCTTCATCAAGTGCTCAAGCGGCGGTACGTGATTTGTCCCTCCCTTAGTCTACAGTACGATAGTTTTTGTGTCCTTACAAGAATATCCCATTGTACAGTGGTATGCATACAAGATCTATTACTTGCAAGCGCTGAATCCTGCGCATCCTTAGAAACAAAATCAATTTGCTAGAACTTTTTTTAGTCATAATAGCCGTTGACAATTCATGGCCTTGGAACATTTTGTGGTCGGACGATACTCATTTTACCCTAGATCAGAGGTTCCCAACCTTTTTTGAACTGGTGCCCTCTTTTCTAGGAAATATTTCAATGCCTCCCCCCTCTCACTCCATATAAATAAGAGCGTACATAATGCATGGTGAAAACAAGAATTAAATAAAAAATTACTAATAGATAGAATATTGTTGGAATTGAAATGCTGCTGAATTTCTTCTATATTTAAAACAGAAGAATAAAAGCTTTAGCTTATCTGTTATAAGGACAAGCAGGGGTTTTGATGATACAAAGTAATCCATAATAAACTATGGCTTTCTAAATAAATAAATCGGTGGCTTCAGAGAACGTTAATTAAGTATCAAATTAAGTATCAAAACGAATACTTAATTATATTAAAAAGTACTTTTATTAAAATTTAAAGGCAGCAAATTTCTAACTTAACGAATGAAAAGACTGAATTTGATGCAATTTAAGGAGCGTGTTAATATCAGGCTCGGTTTTACTTAAAAATCAATCGTAAGTCGCCGCGTTCAGTAACATGGAGCCGATTTCTCTTTTTCTTTATCAATGTTGCCCCAGCACTAAATCCACACTCTGCTAAATATGAAGATAGGAATGCTATCAGAAATCTTTGAACGATCGGCCATAATCCTGAATACAGTTGCGAAATCGACTTCTGCAGCCACAATTCTTGATAGTCATTCTTAAATTTAATTTTTAATTCCTCATTTGTCGTCAGTTCTATGAGTTTTTATTCTGAGAGATCCTCCTGTGTTGACATTGGAAAAAAGGACCCAAAACCCAGTGTGTTATGCCCATGTTTAAAATGTCCTGGAATCGTTCCTTGAAGTCATTGTAGAGATTTTCCAAGTGTTGACAGTAAACAAGCTAGTCATCGTGCTTGAATGATACTACTGGTCCTTTTTGAGGAGAAATCTCCTCATGGCCCTCCAAGGTGTTCCTTTATGGGCGTCCTTACTACAACCTTCTTCAGCAGCAAGCCATTCCTACGTGACAAGAGCCAGAATGCTCAGGGACTACTGTCATCATGCAAGTTGGTGCACCACCTCACATTGTTCGACCAGTGATAGCATTGCTTCGGGTTCACTTTGAAGATCAACGAGTAATTTCAAGAAGTTTTCCAACTGCCTGACCTCCGATTTCTCCGTATTCAAGTCCCTGTGATTTCTAGTTTTTGGGAATTCCTGAGAGATCGTGTCAATGGTGGAAGCATACGGACTCTGCGTGAGTTGAAAGCAAGCATAACACGTCATGTTGCTGCAATTGGTCGAGGAACCTTCGTGCCTCTGTTGAACTGGCCAATAACGTTTTGAACATGTTCTTGACGTAAATGGAATGCACATTGAACATATATTGTAACTAAATAAAGTTTTTAAGTTACTAGTTGTATTTTTTTTCATGCGCCAGTTGCGCCTGGCGGTTGAAATTTGAACTAATTTTTTTTTATTGTAGATTTCCGTACCCAAGGTTCCACATAACTTAAGTATCAAGTTTCTTCAACGTTCTTCCACTAGAGAGGACTCTACGCAACTGCATTCAGGATTATGGTCAATTGTTCAACAACTTTTGATTGCATTCCCCTCTTCATATTTAGCAGAACGTGGATTTAGTGCTGAGGCAACATTGGCAACGAAAAAGAGAAATCGGCTCCATATTACTGAACGCGACCACTTAAGATTGTTTTTAAGTGAAATCGAGCCTGATATTAACAAGTTCCTTAAAATTTATCAAATTCAGCCTTCTCATTAGTTAAATTAGAAATTTAATGTCTTGAAATTTTAATAAAAATACTTTTTAATATAATTAAGTATGCGTTTTGATGGGTCTCTGAAATTGTAAATTTATTTATTTAGAAAGCAGTAGTTTATTTTGAATTAATTCGTATCATCAAAATCCTTGCCTGTCCTTATGACAGGCAAGTTACAATTTTTATTCCTCTTTTTTTAAATAAAGAAGGAATTCAGTAGCGTTTCAATTCCAACAATATTCTATCTGTTAGAATTTTTTTTTAATTCTTGTTTTCACCATGCATTGTGTACGCTCTTATTTATCTGGAGTGGGAGGGGGGCGATATTGAAATATTCATTAAAAAAGGGGGCACCAGTTCAAAAAAGGTTGAGAACCTCTGCTCTAAATAGAGTAACTTTTATTATAACCATTCTGTACATTAGATTTTGAATTATGAGGTTTTACGTAAGAAAATTCTATCAAGAATTTTCTTACTATTTCAAGAATTTTCTTACTTTTCTACAAATTCTATTAGAATTTGAGAAAATAGCATTAAAAGGTTTCCAAATGCAAACATTAAAATCAGTGAAACTTTTCAAAAAGTGGACTAAGAATAGAAATTCTAACAGTTATATAAAGAACTTTGTCCGAAACATTAAGAATTGTAAATAATAATAATAAAAAAAAACAATTATGTTTAAAACATCGATTTTTTAAATGTTACTCACTTACTTTAAAGAAGAATGCATTATTCAGTTTTTTCCTATGATCTGGCAAAGAGGCACCAAAAAGAGCAGAAAGTTACTTAAAGCTTGTCAACAAAATAACAACATGAATAAGCATCTAATATTACAATATCCATAATAGAAAGAAGTAAATCTATTTCTCAATATGATACTCATACAAGGCGATTCAAAGAGCAGAGACAAAAAAAAAAAGTTTTTTGGGTCATAAGAGAAGGTTGATTAAAGATGTTGTAGCAAAAAGTTACTTTAATAATTTTGAAGTTTTATATATTTTTAAACTTAAAAAATTTCCATTCCTGTCAGCATCTGATACGTCAGATAAGTTGAATAATTTAATACATAATTTGTTTATGGTTTATGAAATATTTATGGAAATAATTTTTTATGTATAAACTCCATTTTAAGAGTTATATATAATTGCAGAAGGCACTAGACAAACTCATTTCATTCAAACGGGTTATACCGAGAAGCTGGAAGGCACAAAAGACAGAAGTGCGTCATTTCATTTCAATTCTAATCCTACAGAAAAGTACTTCAAGGAGAGGACTAGCTGGCAGGAACTGGAAAAGTGAGTACATTTCGTATAAATGTCTGTTGTTTGAGTAAGTCTGAATGTATTGTATTTACGTTTAAAATATCTAAAGATAATATGGTAATATGAATAAAAAATATGATAAAAATGATTTGCTTACAGTAATAATAAAGTAATATGAATAAAAATAATTTATTAAAATAATTTAATAAATTTAATAAACAAAAGTATAAGAATAAATTTCTTATACTATTTTGAAATAATGTATCGCTAGATGACTTTAATGAAAAATATGTGTAAAAATTCTTACATTTCAATATTATAAAATTACAAAATATTTTTCATTATTTTGAATCGATATTTTATTTAACACTCCTTCTAAAAAACAAAAGGGTATTGGAAACTTTTAACCTTTGCAGAATATTGCTATTTCAAAATAGAAGCATTTAGACATTGAAGGTAGACACCTGTTTTAAAATGTATTTTATTTTCTTTGAAACTTTGAGAATGCATATTTTTTTTTAATTTCTAGGAATTTAAATTTTTGCTAATATTTCTTATCAAAATTAATGTTTTAGTATGTTTATGTTTTAATGGCTTTTTACTCTTTCATTTCAAATTATGCAGAAAAAAAGGGGGGGGGGAACAAAAAGATTACAATCCTTGAAAAATTTCATCTCATGATTTTGATTATTTTTCACTTTTAAAACTCCTTGAGTAATAATAATAAAACTTTATAGGTTTAGAAGGAATAGTCATCTGCCCTCCATTATCCTGAAGTTTCAAGAAATATCACATTGGAAATTTTTTGCAGAGTAATTGGGTAAAAAGAGAAAGTAGAGTATACAAAGAGAAAATATTGTGTCAAATTTTAATTTTTTTTATAGCAATATTCAAACATTTTTCTGTAAACACAATAACGGAAAAATGTTTTGTGCTATAGGTACCAAATTTAGCTTGCGGTCTTTGCACCATAGTTATAGAATTCTATCATATTTTGTGCCTTAAGCAATGCCATTTTTTAATAAATGCATATGACACTCATTTCAAAACACTTATGAAATGCATATTTTCTGTCTATTCTCACCATCATTGCTTCAATAGCTGTAAAGGAAATGGCAGATGGTGTGAACCTCATTTCCCCCTTTTGTATCTCCTCATGGATAGAATGCACAATCATCTTCTAATTAGCTAATAAGATTTTCTTCCTAAAAAGTGGTTACTACATTATTCTTATTATGTTGACTGTCTGTATTCTTGTTTTTTAGTGAAATCCTGAGAGTTCATAACTTAGATGTAGTATTACACCGAGATGAAATATTGGGTCCAATTTTGGATTTGCTGATTCTTTGTCCCCCGAGTAAGTCGCTCATTAAAACCTTCTTTTTCCCATTCAAACGTAAAATGCATTATTTATATTGGTCTTAATAGGTAGTGTGAGGGCACAGTAATTGGCTTGGTGAAAACATTTTAATGAATGCTAAATGTTACAAAATGATCGCTGCAACTCTGACTTCATAACTAATATTTCTAAGTATTTAAAGATAGTCATGCACATCTAATTAGTAAATATTCAAAATGGCATACAAAATCATATTTTATGTTGTTTGAGTTGATCAGTTTTCTGTTTAAAAAAACAAACATACAGTCTTTACTTTCACCCAGTCTTATTAATCAAATAAAGTTAATAAAATATTGTTATGAATCTTCCACCGACTTCGCTGGCAGTGAATGTATGGCGTGAGAACACAATTAGTTGGCCTCCGTAGGAAACAACAATGATGTTTATTTAAGACAAAGACACCAACAAAAGAATGACAAATATGGGAGACAAATATCTACAGCTCAGACAAAGACAGGACAGCACACTACAACAGACAGTAGCCTACAAGTAGTAATCAACCATAGTATACAAAGCAGTCAGACAGAATCCAGAATGAGAGGGGATCCTCCAAGCTTTGCTTTATGGTCTCCCCAAATGACTGAAGTTCTGTCTGTCTCCTTGCTTTAGCTGTATCTTGCTGCCAACTCACTACCAAACGACTTTCTACTCCTCACAGACAGCACAATGTTGCTTTCACAACAGGCAACATTACTCGGTCCAGTTTAGTAATAGCTTAGAATTCACACAGCATTGGCACTTCACCATTGCATCACTATTCTTTAAAAGGCTCGTTACTTGTCTATGATTCTTATCTGGTTTAATTCAACCTGCAGGCCTTTTATAGTTCCCAAAAGACAAAGGGAGAAGGCTCTGTGAGTTGTTCAGTCCCTATGTCAACAGCCCTATGTTCAGTCCCTATGGGATGGATTGTTAAAATTCTCGAAGCATTATTCATTGTGTTTCCAAATGATTGCTAAGCTCTGGGATCACTGGTTTGACACCCAAGATGATTGTCCCATTATATAATCAAACTTTCTGGGAATCAACATTATAAATTTGTAACTATATTCTTGACACACTAATTCTTCAAACAAAAGGGAAAAATATAATTAGCTCGACTCTAGTCCATTAAGAAGCTTTGAATATCATTATATTAGATGATTTTAGACCATTTTAATGGCTCACTTTTACTTTGAAAGGCTATACCAATCTATGTGTGATGCTTTATTGAAGAGACATCCAATTTGTGTAAAAAAATAAAATACAAAATTTCATAGCTTAGTAAGTTTTGCCACAAAAAAAGTGATTTTTTTGTTTAACTTGTTAATAGGTTAATTATTTAACTAACTATAACCAATAAAACTGAGTTTTATATAAAAATTTTGATTTTATAATTTTTTTTCTGCTGTATATTTTTGATACAGATTATTTGAAACAATTTTTTAAAAGTATTATTTAATGCATTTATTCATTTGGAAATATTTACTTATCACTAATGGTTTAGAAATCATTTCTTAGGCTGTAAATAAATATATATTTGCATTGTCAAAAAATAAAATTAAAATACAATAAATATTAATTTATTTTATTTATTGCTTTGTAGCAAGCAGAGGGTGCACAAATAACAATAAACATTTATTATTTCTGTACCCTCTGCTTGCATGAGGTATTCAAATACATAATGCTTTTTCTTTTCTTTTTTCTTCTCTCCCTCCACTTCTGTTTTTTTGATTGTATGTTATTGTTTAAAATATAGAACATTTTTTCACTCATAATTATAAGTACCAAATATAATATTGAAAATGCTTAGTTTAGTAAATATTCTAATTCTATGGAAATAAGCATTAAATTTAAGAAATTTAATCTTATCTGTGGCAATTTTTATTAGTAAGATTTTTTTGTCCTTTTAAAATATTATTTGTATGAAATGGTGCTCATTCATATGATATCACATTGATAAACATAGTAGTGTGATAAATATAGTAGTGTGTGCCATCTAAACATTTATAAGTAAAATTTAGTTTGGGTTTATCATAAAAATATATTAGTTTTGAGAACTTTTAAGAAGAAAAAAAAATGCTATATTTTTGCTTTTATGATACGAAAGAGAAGAACATACAAAAATGTTTCTCAAATATTCTACCAGTGTTCAAAATTAAAGAGAATTGCGCAGAATCTTTTGATGCAAAAACTATAGGCTGAATTGCAAGCCCATTTTGTACACATATTTTCCTGAATATGTGGTTTCAATTTCAGAGAGAGTATACATGTGTATATAATATTATGTAATGATATCTCTAAATCTGAATTAAATCTTAAATAATTTCCTAATTTTTATTTTAATTTAATCCATATTAATTCTAAAATGTTTTCTAATTTACTGACAAACTCCACCTCTTTTTAAAAATCTAATTAATGTTACACAAGTTATAAAATTGCCAAAATCAACAAGTTTCTATGTTCTGAATGAAGCGATAAAATGGATCTAAATAAATTCTTTTAAAATATACTTATATTCTCCTTACCTAAATTGACACATGTAAAGAAATCTCTATCGGAATCTCAAACTAAATTATAATTGTGGATAAATATTTGTCTCTTTCTCTCTTATGTTGTGGATTGGTGTATATCATCATTTCTTATATACATAAATTATGTCTGTTGGGATGGAATAAAAACAAAATATTAAAAAAATTCAAAAGTGCCTTGCTCTTTGACCTTGATTCTGCTAAAAAAAATATGTGCTATATATAATATTGGTCAAAAAGGAAAAAAAGGGCACTATTTTCCATAAAATTGAAAGTGTTTGAAGTTCTTCTGTATTAAAATTGTACAGTAAGCAATTTTTAGCATATTAATAATTAGGACCCTAATTTCATCAAATCAAACATCCCTTAGCACCTTTTTTTTGCGTGTGATGAATAACAATGTTTCTGCTGTGCCTAAAGTATTTCGATAATTCTGTGTCAAACTTGTGGTTAATGATTTTGTGACTGGCACCTGTGAAATAGAATGTAGAAGAGGAGCTAAGTGACATGCAAAAAGCTGAAGAAATGATGACACAGTTGAACATAATAGTAATAATGCTTAAATGCATGTGCAATTTAATTAATACACATTTTGCTGGTACATTTTCATAATTAAAAATGCAAATGGAAATATATATACATTTTTGTTGCAATTCAATCCACAATTTTCACACTGGATATCTGTACTAAAAATTTCTGTATTGTTAAATGTATTAATTGTGAAAATTGAGGAGAACTCTGAAAATCAAATAAACTTATGAGACAATGTGCTATGCTCTTTCAAGTCTAACATGTTAATCAAGATATATAAAAATTTAACTTGTGAAAATATTTAATGGGCAAGTGACCCATTTGTATTAGACTTCATTAAATTCATTGTTTTTTGATAATTTCATTATCTTGTTTAGACAAATTCTGAACAATATCATTGTAATAGTATTTTACAATGCTAATTTTGCTATTGTTTTGTATTTTTTGCTATTGTTTTGCTATTGTGTTGGATTTTTTTTCTAATTTTGTATTTGTGTTTCAGGGGAAATACTTGGCAGCAAACTCTCAGTGGATGAAGGTAGTGATCTACCTGATGGCTACTGTGTAAGTATTCTTTAATAACTAACATTATATTTGTTACATTGACAACTGTTTGTTTTGGGTTAAAATGCAATTATTACTACTAAAATATACAATCCAAAACTGAATTTTCTATAAATCTGTTTTTTTGTTGTAATTCCTACTTTTATTCTAATTTACCTTTTTAAATTTATAAATTATCAAACTGTATTTTCATCATATCCTTTTTTTGGATTGCTTTCTTGAATCATTTCTATTGATTTTTATTTTAGTTTTTTTTCCCCCTGCTAGAATTGCTTGGTGTAGGATAAGCATGTGGGAAAAACTTTCAAGCACAAACTTTTATAAAAGTAAAAGGACTTTAATGATTCTCAAAAAGTGTTTTAAATAAGCAGAGCAATAGTGTGCATTTAGGATCTTATTATCTTCAGAATTTGTTTTATTTATTTTAAATTACTGTAAATGATTTTTAATGTGTTGTTGATCATACAGATTACTACTTTGGTAATCTGTATGATCAACTACTGTAATTTGGTTACTGTAATCATTATAGAGAAGTTTGATTGCATTTATTGTTCAGTCTGGGAGTGTTTGATGATTCCTGCAACTTTGGCAGCCTATTAAAAGTGTTCAAGCTGATTAATCTGTTTACAGTCAACAATTCTTTTTCTTCAGGGAAAATGAAAAAATATTTATAATTAACACATTAAAGGTGGGGGATCTTGAAGAAAGTATGCTAAGTAATGCAGATCAAATCGTAGTACTATGACTCCCACCTTTAATGTGTTAAGACAATAAAAGAAAAAAGTGGCAGCCACCTCATTTGTTATTTAAATTGAAACTAAATGTCGATATCTTGCATTATCAACTGGATTTGGATTGATTGAATATATATTTGCATTGATTGTAATTGAATGTAAGTGTGCATTTTAATTTTATTTAATTCACAATCAGTGCTATTTCTTTATATATAATTTTTTTAAATATGGGGCGGAGCTATTTATTTATTAAAAATCCGAGAATCCTAAAAGAGTCCAAAGTATAAGGATTTTCAATATGTGGTATTTTGATACATAGATATTTCACTGTACAAACTGAACATATTTCTTTTTACTGTCATTGAATGCAATTTAAGTATAAAAAGCGAATAAATAATATAGAAATGTGGTACAAAATTTTATCATATATTTAAATGAAAATTTAAATATATATTAAAAAATGTATATTAAATTAATTTACCTATATATTATATTCAAGATATTGCTATGGCACTCCTTATTTCATTATATAGTTGTCTTTCTAAGATTGGAAAAGTTATTCTCGGAGAATTTTCTTGTAAGTTTTTCATGATTGTTGTGCCTTGCACCCTGTTTGTCATTGATGTTGTTGCTTCTTTTAATTCAAAGCACTAATGTGTAAATTAATAATACAGATTGTCGAGCTCAAGAGTGATGTTATATAAATCAAACTATAACTTTGTGTTAGTTTTATGGCAACATGAAAGTTATTGAAAGGAAATTGCTTTGGAAAATAAACACAATTGTTCTATGCTACACTTTTGTGTATGTGTTGTATATAATTTTCAGAGATTATTATACGTTTATAAATAGCAACATGCAATACAGATACCAAATATATTTACAGCTAAATTCAATTATCAAAATATTGAAATAGTTACTACAATTGTTTGCTCTGTTGATACACAATTTTTCTTGTGCACCTATTCTGTTATTTCTAAAATCCTTCATGTCAGCAGCATTTTAATGATCGTTATTTACTTTTTTTAGGACGAAGAAACCTTATTCAGGAAAAGTAGCAACCTCTTTTGTTACATTGCAGCCATTGTTGCAGTGGCTTGCATTGGAGGAGGAGTTTTGATGGGCGTGATCTTCATGATGGTCCAATGAATCTGGATACTGGAGCCTCATCTATACTTATTGTGCAGAAAAGAGATCCGTCCAGCAACCTCCCAATTCTGAGTTGCTTCCTCGCCCATCTAGAGAACAACAATGACTGTTTTTCTGTTTTCTCCCCTATGAATCTAATGACACAGTGCTCTTTTCTTTTTCTAAAATTCAGATGCAACGAGCCAGATCAAATGGAAAAAAACTATTTATTTTAATACTTTGCAAACTGTTATATGTGTTTTTGCATGAAAATTAAGTAGTCATTTCCTATGGAACACTTTATAGGTCTGCAGTCTGAATTAAGATTAGATTTTTTTTTTCTTTCCTTTATTGACAATATGGATTTGTAGATTTCCATATATAACTCTTAAGATCAAATGAAAACTTGTTTTAATGTTTTCAGTATTTATTGGTTATCTCTAGTTATATATTCTTGTTGATGAAATATAGTGTAATATAAACCATGTAGCAACTTTTTTGCTTGCAAAAAATAGGAAAATATTCTTTAAAAACAACTTGGGCAAAAATATATGAATAAATAAGAAAATTGCACCAAAGCAAAATATATCCATAGATTTCTTTGCATCATATACAATTATTGTGGTTTTCATATCTTCTTTATGGTGCCTCTAGTTTTTACAGGCTATATAAAAAATATTTTAATTGCAGACTAACACTCCAATTGCTAAAATAAGTTTGAGAAGAAGCTGTAGAAATAGTTGAAATCTTATATCCTAGGCAAAATAAGTAATAGTAGCCTATTACAATGCAATATATTGTCTGTCTAGGGTATTTACTGAAGCAAACAAAGTGTCATAAACAGGTTGAATCTAGATTTTCTTAATTGGTTGGTTGAAAGTAGGAAATTCCTGATTTATAAATAATGATTTTATTTGAAAATTTGCGGAAAATAATGAAATAGGAGATGAAAAAATTCACAGAATATCATTTGTTAGTCATTAAGAATATATTAGTTGAGATAACCAATGTATACTCTCTTTTTTGAAAAAGTTATTGCATTTATCTTAGTCATGGGACCTTGTACTCAAGTCTGAATTTGTTTTTGCAGTCTTTGTAGAACTTTTCACATAATCGGGTGAGGATATGCAAATGTGTGTGGATCAAAGTTTGCTTTGTTGGATTTTCAAGGTTCCCACTATTCAGGAAAAAAAGAACTCTCTCTCATTCTCACATCCTTTTTTAAAGCTTGTTAAAAATTACTGATGGTGCAGGTATCTTTCAGAGGGAATGTCACAACAATTAATACCTCGCATATTATTTTTTATAGATACTTTTTTGTTTAATTCAGTGAATTTTGAAGTATATCTCTTCATGTTTGTAATGTGAGGACTTATATCTCTGAAAAGGCAGATTACATGAAATTCTGTATTGGATATCAAATATTTAATTTTTTTCCTACCATTAACAATTCATGCTGTTATTTTATTTAAATTCCTAGTTAAAATACAATATTTGCACAGTATTATTTTCTCAGCTTATAATTTTTGCTGTAAATTAAAATGAGTATTATTAATGGTTAGGTAAAAATGGACATCAATTATGAGAATTGTCTTTCAAATACCAAAATTAATATTAAAAAAATAATTTTCATATTATAATTATTACTTAAATATTTCTACATTTTTGTAGCTTGTCTTTCATTTAGAATTTTTCTAGAAATCTCTCATTAGTTCAGTTTAGATAGCTATATGCATTTAAGAGAAATAATCTCTTGTAAAAGAGTCATTCCTACAATTTTCTTACCTTTTTTATATTACATTTTAAGAAGTTTTTTTTTTCATTATAAATTATTTGTGGGGGGGGGGTCACTAGAATTTGAGATAAAATCAATGAAAGTTATAGCTAGCTTAAATTGATCATTTTGTTTTACAGATTCATTATTAAAATACAATGAAGAGTACCTCTCCATTATGTCAGCTCTCAGGGTTTATTTTTTAGAAGAAAATTCATTATGAAAGAAGTTATCTCAGCCCTTAATTCATTCATCCAATAACTTCTGCCTTTCATTCCAATAATAAATTTCAGTTTAGTTGTTAACATTTTAGTAATGATCTTTTTCCTAATTTCAAAATGATAGGCTTCATCAGTTAGCACTTTATAAAGCTTAATTCCCTGAATTTCTAAACAAAATAGACCAAAACGGGGAATGTTTCTTATTGAGAAAGTTCTTTTTAAAGCTAAGTGTTGGAATTCTGGACTTTTCTTCCATTTTGTGAATCACTTTGATGTCACTTGATCAAATTTAAGCCCATATCCCACTAGCATACTTTGATCCATTTAACAATTGGCATAGGACAGTGCATATCACACTATGACTACTTACTTTGTATTGTAAATACGACGTTTCTGGTCAATGGCAATTTGAAACGAATTACTCATTTTATAGTTATGAAATAGCTTTAAGGATGGAAGAGGCTCAATTAGAGTACTCTAATGTACCGAGTTGTTATTCATTTGTTTATATTGTTATCTATTTGTTAAGTTTACTTTGTTGGATAGTTTTTATTTACATAATATTTTAATTTCATTTCATAGAATATGTTTCAATTTTAGAGTATATGCTGTGTGTATTTAGAATGGTTACTTATTGTTATATGTTATTTTGCTTTTAGTTGCCATCATTTAATTTTTGTTTTTGTTGATCAAAACAAACAAAAGAGAATGCTACAATATTACTACATTTTAAATATTCTTTTACTTTTAAAATTTGGAAACATTAATTAATTATTTTTAAAGTGTTCTCAAGTATTTGGCAGACAACTTGAATATGAAGCTTTCATTCTTTCATACTTCAGCAAGTAATTTTGAAAAGCACTTTCAGTGTTAATTATAATTGTTAGCTGTAAATTAGAGATGGGAAAAGATTAATTTCATAAAATTTAATTTTTTAGCAAATTTTTTAATGCTGTGTAATTACTTCCTCCATTATTGCCCTGCAGTTGTTAATTATTTATATCAAAATGATTGTCATTTCAAAAGAATATAATTTATTTCTGAACATAAATTCTTCATATACTTGAATGCTGAAATTCTAGTTTTCAGTAGATAAAATTATTATTGGATGATGTATATCATATTAGACGTTATGTTGTAATCCTTTGTTTCTCGTTAAGAAGACAGTAGTACAATCCTGCCAGTAGCTCACAATATTTTTGTTTTTCCATTTAATTGTTATAAAATAAATTTTAATAGTACTTTAACATTCAAATTATACTCAAATTAAGTAAGACTAATTTATTTTAAACTGTTTCAGTTGTTTAAATTTTTGAATAAATTCAATGTTTTTTAAAAATAAATTTTTATTTATTTTTGCATACTAATATTTAATTCACTTCATATTTTGTTTTTTAAAGAATTACTAAAATATATCGCACAAGATTGTGCGAAAATTTTAAAATTCATCCAATTTTCAATTCAGTAAAAGAATTTGAAAACTAAACTGTGAAAGGAAAAAAAATTAGAGTATTTTGCTTTTTCCTTGCATATAAAAATGATAACTAGTGAATAATTATTTCAGATTTCATGTTATCATATGCACTTTGATAACCATATGAAAAATTTCTCTGATTACTATATGTAAAATTTCTTCTATCATAAATAGGAAAAATAACATTAGCATTTTCAAAACTTGAAAAAAAAATTCCCTTGCATAAATAGAAAAAAAAAAAAAAAAAAAAAAAAACTATTTGAAGTTTGAATTAGTGAATATATTAAAATTTTCTTCTTATGAAAAAATCTAATTTTTGAAATATTAAAAATATATTTTGACTGAATAAATAGAAAGTAAGTTTAGTTAAATATAGCTTAGTTATATTAATGCCCCACTATGAAGCAACACTAGATTTATAGTTGGACAGAATTTGGAATTTTGAATCTTAATCAGATAATAAGAATGATTCTTTAGTCAGCAACTTAATTTGTAATGGGGAAAAGTTGTCATATAAGTAAACAAATTTTCGTTTAACTGTGGCTGTGCAATAATTTTGATGAAACATATTACCATACTCTGTACCAGTGTCAGGATATACCTATTTTAAAGATTTCAATATTTGAGATATTTGTAATTTGATCTATTTGATACAGTCCTTAATTCTCAATGTGTTTTTTTTAAATATTTGTGCTATCTTACTCATTTAAGTGAGTAGGCAAGATTTTGTTTGCCTTTACCTTGAAAGGGGGTTTCAAAATAGAATTGTTATAGTTTGATTTCTGATGGGTTTTTTTTTTTTGTTATGTCTTTTTTTTTTCTTTCTATAGAATTGCTTATGCAGTTTTATTTAATATTAACAATTTTCCCCCTAAATGTGTCTATGAGTATGCACAATACAATTTAAAATATTTTAATAAACAAAAAGAAACAACAAGGAAACAAATTAAAATCTAACTTTTTTTTATTTAATTCTCTTTTCACAATTAATCTTGTATTTCGAAAGATGGATATTTCTGTCAGTGGAAATTTTTGAATAAGAGGACAATCATTTTGATATGGTGGAAGTAATAAAGGCGAATTCATATCCGTTTTGATTGTTACGATCTACCGTTTTTTGATGTTATTTTATTAAATATTGATCTCTACACATTTTTTTTAAAGTATAAAAGAAAAGTTTTTTTTGTCTGATTTGAAATAAAAGATTTAAAAAAATTCCTTGAAAGAGGAATTTTTAATAATAAATGATTATTTTTAATAATCATTTTAATAATTATAATAAAATTATCAGAAATGGACGTTTTTTTCAAGAAATATAATGTTATTCTATGCCAGAAACTACAAGAAGCTCATTTTCCAAACAAAGATGAATATTGAAGCATAAATTTGCCAACAAACGTGTATTATTTCTAAAATTTTGATTTCATGTTATTGTGGAAGGGAAACACCTGATCTTAAAATACAAGAAAATATAAGGCATATAGCATTATTTGTGATTGCTATAATTTAATTATCAATTTAAAATCTGATTAATACTTTGATAAGGCTAAAATTTTCCCAGTTATATTCACATTTAAATTTATTTTTATTATAAAACAGTTTAAAAAAATTTCAGAAGAATGTTCATAGGGTTTTCTAAAAGTATCAGAGCATTTTAAATTTATTCATTTTTATGAATAAAACAAATGCCTTTGACATTCCTGCTTCTAACTATACAAGACAGATTTTCTGAAATTTGCACAGCTCAAAATCTAAGATGCAAATTTCTCTTTACAATCGAAGGACCTGGAGGAGAGAACATACATAAAGCATATCTATGTATATAAAACTGATATTACATGTCTGTCAATTTGCCAAAAAATAATCCTCCAAAACAGTGAAAAGTAATAACATGGATCATGCCCATGCCGGATGGAATTAAATGTTAGGTCATGGGCATGACCAGATTAAACCTTATAGGGACCTTTAGGCAATGTAACTTTGAGGGCCCATTTCCTTCTCCAAATTTTCAGTACTAAATATTTTTTATAGATTTGAATTTAATTTTAAGTAGCAGATCTTGGCAAGCTGAAATAAAAAAATTTTAGATCGTGTTCTAAAAAAGTTATTTCAATTTACCACCTCTAAAAAATGCAAAAATAAATTTAAACAACAACAACAAAAAAAATAATCTAACAAAACTTATAATAATTTCAATATTAGAAAAGGACACTTCTTAGAAGTGTAAAGTATATGGTAATTAATTAGGAATATTATTATAATGATCCAAAACCAATTTTTGAAACAATATTTTATTTTAGCCTTTTCTCATGGTCTTTATAAGTAAATGAAAACATAAAGTTAAATCAGAATATCTATAAAAAATTCCGAGATTTTAGTATTCTCTAAAGTCGTCAGACTCCTAGTCAGTTGGCTATGTTACCTATATACTAATCCGACCCTAATCTTCAACCTTTGAAACTGCTTATTTCTTAAGATATTTAATTTTAAATGACAGAAAGTCCTTTCTGCAATTTTCTCATTTTCTATAGTATTTATAGCATGAAAATGATTTATTTGTTGTCTTAAAAGAACAAACACTTTTCCAGTAAATTTATTTACTATGCAATGTTACTTTTTATTATACAATGAGTCGTTTAGTTTCCCCAAATTCCCCTAATGTAATGTTGTGTTGTAATGTAATGTTGTCTTGCTATACCTTGCTTCATTTAATTTCCACAAATTTTTGAATGATCCTAATCATAATATAAGACTATTCATGGTTACTGAATCCTGTTCCTTCCGAAGGGTGAAATTTAATAAAGGATAAAGGAACAATATAGTTTCTCTTTTCATTAAGGCACGCTAATACCAAAAAGAAGAGAAACCTATTTTGGATTTTGGCAATAAAAGCCATGATTTGAATAATCTTATCTAGTCCTAGTCATAATGATGTTGAGGAGAAAATGAAATCCCAAGAGTGTTAGATTCATGCCAAGTACTTCAAAGAATGGAGAAGAGAGGAATTTAACTGCTGGCCGAGAGGTCAGATGATATATGAGATGAGAAAAAAAAATCAACGAAAGAATGCTGTAATGAAAAACTGCTGTTTAAATTTTGATAAGTACCAGGTAAATATTTTTATTCTGAGCAACGTTAGTTATACATCTAGTTCTGTATTAAAATATTATACTCGCATAATATGAAACCATACTAATTTGCTTAATGTATAGTTTGCCCATTGAATCAAATTTTCGTTATTTTATGTGAATCATTTTTTCATCACTGTTATTGACCTTCACTCGAATGTAGCAATTACATCCGGCCACTTCCCCCTCATGCCGGTTTGTATTGCATATGAGTCTCAAAATCATGTTTTCATGTGCATGCTCATTCATTTCTTTCTTGATTATTACTTTATTAAAATCGAGAAGTTATAAAGAATATGCAATGTATAGAATATGACTTTGCACTATGGTGTTCAGTGTATTTATGATAAATAAAAAAAATGTAATATAAATGCATGCGATTGAATTTAGATGTTTTTACCTTACTCTGATATGTATCGGTATTTAAAGCTGTGAAAGTAAGTAATGAATAACAAAAACTTTTATTTTGTAAATTTGTTTTTGAAAAAATTTATATATTGTTAATCAGTGGTGCATGTTTTGATGTTGATATGTATTCAAAATAATTTGCTTTCGAGTTCGTTCCTGGTTTAGGTGCTGATGCCCCTCCTTTCTTTTGTAAATCAGCTCAAAAAAGTTTTATTATGTGAGAACATGATGTTTTGGTTTAAGATTTTTGAAGCCTCAAAATGCGTAGGCGACAAATTGTTGAAGCCTCAAAATGTGCAGGCAACAAGTTGGCGATTTATTGCTTTTCAAGCATCCATTTTCCGCTTTTGGGGTTATTGAAAAATAATGCAGAAGGTTGTCACATGTGGGGATTTATCGCCAACTAAAATTACGATTTGATTTCCAAATTATACATTCTTTGAACGAAATGTGTTAAATAAGTTAAGTCATTAATCATTTTAAATCTGTTTGAAGTTATCATGAGACTATCAGATTATGTATGCGCCGATATTTAAAAAAAACTATTTTTTTTTTCATATCTCAAAATCGGTCGATCTCCACAACTTTGTTCGCCAACAAAAAAAATTGACAATGAAAGTTTAATAAAATTATATATTATATTATAATTATACACACATACAGAGAGAGAGAGAGACTCAATAGAGAAATCTCGTGATTGTTTCAAACCGGTTTAAACTGGTTAATGACTTAAAAATAATGATGTTCTCACATGATAACTTGAAATTTACAATAATAGATTTCATTATTTTTTCTAAAAAAAGTTAAATGCTCTGTGTAGTAAAATTTGTAAGGAAAGGAGGGAAAAAATAGACTAATTAAAATATTTTGTTTGTATTTGTTTTAAAATAATAGGATGGAGACATTTGCTTTTATAGTAGGTGTTATCAAATGCCCAGGAACGAACATGAGTGAATGCTTAACGAATGAAATATCGAATAAATGTGCTATTTCTAGTTGGGCACAATATATGTATATTAAAATTTTTTTTGGAAGTGTGTCTTCTTAATCACTGCTTCGATTTTTATTGTTTGATATCTGTAAAGTGTACAAAACTTAAGGTGTTTGTTAGTTATAAGAATGTGTTCCCAATAGATATACAGTTCCTCTATGGTGGAATTTAAATTGCTAGTGTTTTAATTAAGGGAAGATATAGAATTTTATGATGTGTTTCATTTTTGTGTGTATTTCCAGAACAAGAAAAAATTCTTGCAGTACATATTTGAATAATTTCATTTTTTAAAT
>JAPMOQ010012849.1:4023380-4113620 GCA_026543055.1 Argiope trifasciata | reverse complement strand
ATATATATATATATATATATATATATATATATATAATCTTAATTTTTTGGTTATCAATTTTAAATAAAGCTAAAAAGAATAATTTCAAGTATTATTAAAATTAATCGTTTATGATTGAGCTTAATTCAATAAGTAATGTAAAAGAATTTCATTCAGATAATTCGCAGTTTACACATTCATATACAAGCACCAAACTAAAACAATACCTGTGAATAGTTATATAACAATGATTGGTATATTGAAATTTCAAATAGTATAGGAGATAATATAAGCAGATTAATAAAAAGGTAATATTGAATATGTATGTGCAATCAGTATTAACTACTTAACTGTTACGAACTAAACATCCCGTTATTATATATTTAAAATTTAATATCATATTATAAAGCGATTTTAAAATCAAGCAAAATCTCTAAATAAATATCTTTTGTTGAAGCACATGATAACATATCTTAAATAGAAGATTCTTAAGAACCTTTTCTGCTGTCAAGAGAAGAAAGTTAAGTGATTCGAAAGAAAAGTCTTCATTTTGTGAATACATTATTCATGTCTGTTATAAATAATTAAAAAAAATTCTAGATTTCTTTGAATAAATTATGATAACAAAGTTTTTCAATCCAAAAAACCAAAAAAAAAAAAAAAAACATCTAAAAAACAAGGAAACGTTCAAAAATGTTATTCTTCATAAAATTCTTATAAATTCCTTTTGAAATGTATAAAGTGTGTCGTCTACAAACGGAATTTAACTGGACTTTTTTTTTTCCGATTTTGTGAACAACCTTTTGCTGTATGGAATGTGGTGCGACGAAAACGGATTCTTTCTCAATCTACTTATACACTTAACAATGTTATATTTTTCGGACTCTTTAGAAGATATGTCAGGCAAGTCTTAGACTGCTGACTTGTATAATAAAAAAAATCTTTATTTGTTTAGATGTCGTTTATTTTATGTCTTCATTGCACTTGCTCCAAACGATTAATTTTATATAATGAGAAGTTTGTCTTTTGGATTTCTAAATCAACTACACATTTTGCTATCTCTCAAAACTATTTTTTACTTTTATTGCAATTGTAAGTTTCTTCCATGTAAAGAATTTGATGATTTAATTGTTTGTGATTCAAATCTTGTTATGTACAAGTACGACATAGATTATCGCTCCATATTAATTTAATGTAAATTGAAAATAATTCGAATAATTGAAAAAAAAATTCTTCTCAGCAAGCTGGAAGGCAAAGGTAGATTTTTTTAAAAAAATTATAAGTTACTGTCTGGCAACATAAATAGTGGAAGTTAGAAATGATCAAAATTAAAGTGTGAAAATCACTTTTCAGCTTCTTAGATATTGAAGTTATCGAAAACATTTTAAATACAAAAGTTGTTTGTCTTTAGGTATCCGACTACGTTCGAAAGAAAATTTTTTAAAAATGGGATTTTTTAGAAACTATTTATGGTTTTTAGATGTATTGTCAATAGTAAGCACTATAAATACAAAAAAAAAAAAAAAAAAAAAAAAATTGTTTCAAAATATGATATACTTTGAGAAATGGGGAAATTTATAGTCAATTTTAATGAAATTTAACTAAAACGATTAACACTCCACACAAGATTTTAATGTAGCAAATCCTATTTTTCCTTGCCTTCGAATTATAGAATATAATAATGAAGGAAATGAACCAAAATCTGAGAAAAGCTTTGAGATGCAAAGATGTTATGGGTAAAAGCATGCGTATATATGCATTTTTACCTTAAATTTACAACTTAACTTTTCTAAAAACATCTATAAAGGAAAAAGTATTTCGCCAACACTAAAACATTTTGGTTCATTTCATTGCCCATATTATTTAAAACATTCAGAGAACTTTATATGTAAATACCTCTATTATTTTTAGAGATATCATTTTAACGGTGGAGAATTTTTATGAAAATTAAAACTAAAGACACATTTTAGCTGAAAAATATGTGCCCCTGCATGATAGGTCAGGCTTTCCTTTTCTTAAAAAAGATAACCCGTTTTCGGAAGAAAAAAATTCTGAACTACAAGAAATAATAATATTTTTTTAAAAATCGCCAATGTAGTCGATAACCCGTGTTTTTAACGTAGTCGGATACCTTAATAAGGCACTAATTTGTGTAATTGAATTTATTTGTCCACCTTCAGTATAAAGAAAGCCCTAGTGAATTGAAAATTTCAAATCGTCGCTATTCCCTCTGCCTTTGAACTAAATTTGCTGCTTACGAACTGCACCGAATTTTTTCTTTTCTGTCAACATATTTCAAACCAGTTAATATCTAAATAAAATTATTCTAGCTATCCTGTGCACAAGATAATATGGGCAAAGCGATATACGCACATACATAATATAAGAGGAAAAGCGTCTATTTGAACCACAAAAAACTAGAGAAATAGTGACCGGATATTAGAGAGATTTGTGCCATTTTGTTGGGCATTTATTGGGTAAGGTTTTAATATAGTAAAATCGTATCAAATTGTTTTAAAGAAAATTTTATAATTTTTATTTTAATTATTCCGTTTATGTGCAAATAGCAAGAGCTGTGGTATGCACATGCGATACGTTTCGTTGTTTAAGTTTGATTTTAAATAGTGATTCAAATCTCCT
The DNA here is from genome assembly GCA_026543055.1 of Argiope trifasciata. Lineage (NCBI taxonomy): Eukaryota > Metazoa > Arthropoda > Arachnida > Araneae > Araneidae > Argiope > Argiope trifasciata. Next base: position 4,111,001 of record JAPMOQ010012849.1, on the reverse strand, counting down.
GATGCCCAAAAGAAGGAAATCCAACCTTGGCCGGAGTACATTAAATGCCAAAAAACATCGTTCTATTAAAAATTATTTTTTAGCTATGTTTGATAATTGCAAAATATATTTTTATGTTTGTTTGATATTGCCCGTGTCATATCAGTTGGAGTCTAGACTTAAGTTTAAAGCTAATTTTTCTTCTTGGATGCTATATCACGGACAACGGCGTGCTGATACTACTAGTAATCTTATATATAAACATTTGAGGGAACACAATCAATAAAGAACTGAAGAAATTATAACGAAGTCTTGTCACGAGAATCGTCGCAATAAGCTGTCTTTCTATGCACCAAGATTATTATATAATAAAATGCACTGATGGAAAAAAAAATCCCAACACTAGGAAGGAGCTGTGCTAGATAAACGAAATTTAGTAGGCGTGTTTATACATCTGAAAGATGACGTCGATTCAAATTTCGAGCTACGCGCGTAAGTGTGGCGCTAGTAGCGACACTATGAATATGCAAATGAGGTTTGCTTCAAATAAGCGCTGTAAGGTTCGAGATCGTAATTTACAGTTGAGATTTGACGTAGTGGGTTAATGTTAGTCAAGGATGCCTCTGAGAAGAGGAAGAAGCCATTATCAACAGCTCACTGAGTTTGAACGAGGTCGTGTTGTAGGGCTACGAGAAGGTGGGTTTTCTTTCCGCGATATCGCTGAAAGACTAGCAGGATGTACACAATGTGCTAGGATTGGATATCCGCCAATACTCATGCACAATGTATCCAATGTGCATGAGTATTGGCGGCAGTGGTCAAGGAAAGGTACTGCCTCTAGAAGACCAGGTTCCGGGCGGCCACGTGGTACTACTGAGAGGGAAGACCGTCGTATTCGGCGTATGGCTATGGCTAATCGTACTGCATCTGCAGCTGAAATTCGAGCTGCAGTTGGCTCCACAGTGACACAAGGAACTGTTACAAATCGGTTACTTCAAGGACAGCTCCGAGCCAGACGCCCTGTACAGTGTGTTCCACTGACTCCAAACCACTGCCGTTGGCGACGTGAGTGGTGTCAAGCTAGAGCTCATTGGAGGACGGAGTGGAGATCTATTGTGTTTTCTGATGAAAGCCGGTTCTGCCTTGGGCGCAGTGATAGCCGTTTGTTGGTTCGAGGAAGGCCAGGTGAACGCCTGCTAGTGACCTGTCTGCGGCCTAGACACACAGGGCCTCCTCCTGGAGTTATGGTTTGGGGAGCAATTTCGTATGACAGCAGGAGCACTCTCGTGGTTATCCCACACGCTCTGACTGCAAATTTGTACGTCAGTCTAGTGATACAGCCTGTTGTGCTGCCATTCATGAACAGCATTCAAGGGGGTGTTTTCCAACAGGATAACGCTCGCCCTCATACCGCTGTTGTAACCCAACATGCTCTACAGAGTGTCGACATGTTGCCTTGGCCTGCTAGATCACCAGATCTTTCTCCAATTGAGCACGTATGGGACATCATTGGACGACAACTCCAGCCTCATTCACAACCAGCATTAACCGTCCCTGCATTGACCGCCCAAGTGCAACAGGCATGGAACTCCATCCCACAAACTGATATCCGACACATGTACGACAGAATGCATGCATGCTTGCATTCAAAATTCTGGCGGTGACACCGGTTACTATTGTACCAACATTTCACGTTTGAAATGGCTCTTCTCGCCAATGGCTCTACCTGTGATCTTAAAACTTTAATCAATTAAATATGTTACCTAGACAAATGTATTCCTAAAATTTAATTACTAAATAATAATTTTTTTCTTGGTGTTGGGATTTTTTTTTTCCATCAGTGTATGTAATAATTTGGTACAGCATTGTCAAATATTGCTTTCGCTCCAGAAAACACAATTCAACCAACTATCAAAATTTTAATGCCCCATTTGGTACTATCTATCCTTTTTTATATATCATTTTTTAAACCTTTTTTTTAATGATATATTTTGCTTGATGTATTTGCTAGTTTTTATTGCATTATTATATACTAGCCGCCTTTGGCGACCAGCTAGTTTGCCAATCTTACTGCTGTTTAAAATTATCAATTAAAAACATTATATGGCTTCTTAATGACAAATAAGTTATGTAACGTTATAATAAGTTATGTTAATAGCTACTTCATCAAAATATTTTTAAGGTTCAAATTTTAATAGTCGGATAATTCATTCATGCATTTATAAAGGCCTTAAGCCCTTAATATACTATATGTCTCTCTACCTATCTGTCAGCTGATAATGATAAGCATAAATTAATATAAAACATTTTTTACTGAAACTTTCCATCTTTTTTTAATGCCAATATTGAAAACGGAGTTCATTAACGTTTGAGAACTACAGAATGATTTTCATAATTTATATAATATCTCAAGAAATATTCAACAAAAATTTCTCAGATATCCCTCTTTTACTGAATAGTGATCTTCAAATATGTATAAATCAGTCGGTTTTAGAGACTAAGTTGATTGAAGTTTATCCCTTTTTATAAAACCTAAAAATTCTTCAATTTTTAAAGCATTTATAGATTTATGTTACATATTATATAGTTATTTACTTTATTTTGACTCTTTTAATAGATTCATTTCTATTATTAAAGTTTTACAAATTAGCCGTTTGACATTGAATTGAAAAAATACATGTATTAAACCATGTTTATCTTGAATAAAGCAGATTTATTTAATTAATAATATTCTGAAAGTCACAAAAAATTTTCTTCACATTTTCTTTTTAGAAAAAACACGTTTCATAGTTATTTCATTTCATACAGACACGTGCTGAAAATTACATTTTTATATGTTTAATTTGCAATAATTATTTATTTTTTAATTTGAATTTTTGTCAATCTGATGGCAACATATTGATAAAAGATAATTTTTTCCTTTTCATTCATAACGTGCTCGCACGTATTAAAACTTATTGTTTTGTCCGAAATATATTGTAGGAAAATATAAAAATATTTCTTTAAAAATTCGTCAAAAATAGAAGCTTAAGTTATATGTTAAAACACTGACACCATTAGAAAGCTAAATTTTTTAATCTTTAATTTGATATATAAATAATCTTTGTGCTGTAATATTTTCGGAAATTATAGCGGAAAAACATCGAAATTTCGCTTAATTTTTAATTAATTCAAATTTTAATTAAAAATTCGAAAAAAGGGCTTCGAGATGGACATTCCCGACCTCCAAGGTATGCATGTACTAAATTTGGTAGCTGTAGGACCAACGGTCTGGCCTGTAGAGCGTCAACATACACACACACACACACATTAAACTTTATTATAAGTATTGATTTTTGCACATTAGCAGGGTCTGCCTAAGGTATCTGCATATGGGGCAGTTGCCCCGGGTCCCCACATCAGAGGGGAGCCCCGGATCGAAAAATACCATAGACAAATTCTATGCACTGCTATGAACGGTTCTTCACAACTAAAATAATAAAGCAGAGGAGTCCCAAGGGCCCTGCGCATTTGTTTTAAAGCCATATTTTAAAAAATTCTTTAACTGGTATTTCCTTCTAATTCTGCATTTTCTAATTATACATGTTCGCCTCTTTTTAACTTCATGTTGTCTAGATTTTAAGCGTTTTATTCCTATTAACTATTGTTATAATTTCATTGATCTCAACATCTAAATATTAGAGCTTGAATATTTAATTATCCACGTTCTTAAAATAAAAAGAATTTGAATGCGGATCATAGAACCTGCAAAAAGCCGAAAATAATTTTTGTAAACGATAAATAAATGAATTGCAACCAAAGGGATCTATAAATATATGTTTGTTTATATGTGAATTCGCATTCTTTAACGCTGTTTACTTTGCACTTGCGCATTATGTGAAGTTGAAATTGCTTAAATTTTCGTTTTAATAGCTTTAAAATTCTTATGATGTTGAAAACAAAATATGCTTCACGTAAAAGTATATTTGTTTTGCTTCTTTCTTCCCTTTATATAGAACCGATATGTAATTCGGTAAATTAACTTATAATAGATAGTTAAAGTATAAAATAAACAATTTAGCTAAATTATGCAATTCATGTAACAACAGGGATCAATAAAATAACATTTAGAATTGTACAAAACGTTATTTCTGAAACAAATCTTTTTTGTTGTTATTTACGTGGATTTTCACTGCATTTTATATGAATTATTTTATTTTTAAATGTCTAACTTTACAACCATTTTTAATCGGATCTTAAAATAAAATCCCAATGTAAATGTTGCAATATAACTGTTAGTATTAACGAATAGGATAGATTATGATGGTTAATCCTTATTTTAAAAGAGCGTAGATAGCTGCTTTATGAAATAATTATTTAAATATAGAATACGTTAACAACTGATTTCATCAGTTTTTTTTTATGAAATAATCAAGTATTAAATAAAATACGTTAATAACTGATTTGATCAGTTATTTTAAGAAATAATCAGGTATTAAATAAAATGATGAATATCAATTTTCTTTAACATTTATACCAGATTTTCGGTACTTCAGAATATAACGAGAATTGCAGGATTAACGAAAAAATAAAATACATTACAAACAAAAGAATACGGGATATAGTTAATTGTTTACTTAGCTTCAAGGTCAGCATCGTCCTACTGTAATTTTATCTTCTTTCAAAACTTTCCTCTCGCCCTTATAACATCCGACTTCTGAAAGGACCAGTTAAGCGAATGGCCGGATTTTATCAATGGCATCATATATCAATTAACCGTGTCCTACATTCTAACTCTTATTTTTTAATAAAGAAAAAATAAAAATTCTTATACCTCACTGACTCGTAAAAAGATGCTAGAAATATTGAAAGAACCCCAAAAGTTAATCATTTAATGAAGTAATGTGATAAAATATAAATTTTCGATGAACTTTTTTGAATTATATGTTTTGTTTTGTTCACCGAACTATTTAAGGCTACAAATTAATTTTTTTGAAATAACATTATTATTTTCAAATGAAATTATTCTTGTTATTGGCATTCATCCAAACGGCTCCGTACAGGGTATTCGTATATTCTAATTTACGCTCCATAGGCAACACTATTTGACTTAGAAAACCAGGCTTGACACATATATACTTCGGAGGAGGATTATAAGAGCCTTAGGTTCGATTTTTTTAAATCTTCTTCTTATAAGTTTAATTAATTAAAAATTAAGTGAAAGTTTGGCGCTTCCCAGTGATAATTACCAACAATATTGTATAAACATGACCTTTATATCGTCTTAAAATTCAAAAAATTATCAATTCAACTACTGCACCTGGTTTTTAAAGTCTATTTTTAATTAATTTTTGAAAAATATTTAAATATATTTCACATTTCAGTATTCTATTATTGAGAAGAAATTCCAATCGTTTTTGTAGTTGCCTCAAATTATATCATCCCAGAGTTTCTACGATTCTTGATGTGGAAGGTATGAAGATATGATTTATTTTTCTTTTTAAATCAAACAAATTTTAAAAAGCGCATTTTTTTGTTCTCGTTTTTGAAATTAATAATATGTATAAAATAAAGCTGACATGGACATTCTTTTGCTCTCATTCCTAACTTTCTTAGGATGAGGAGGATTACCAAGTATCTTTTCGCATATTCTAGACAATTTTATGATTTTTTAAAAACTTAAATTTTATGATTCATTGAGATCTTCTGTCTACCAAGAGCTTTTCATAATAAACTTTAGATTCAGTGACTGGATTAATTGCTTAATTTCTAGAATTTATAAAACACAAAATTATGATATCCAAAAGACAATATGTAGTCAAAATCGGTCTACTTGGAATGTATATTCCAGCACAATGCCAAAGAACAGAAATAGTATTTGAAACAGAGTATGGCTAATTTTTAGTTCACTACAAAAGATTTGATACCAGAACTAGCAATCACTGTGACTCAGGTTAATTAGAAAAATTCGCTGCAATTCCAGACCAACTGAAACTCTAACAAGATCATTTTGTTGGTCCTTACTCCAATTCAATCTTAATAATTATGAAATAATGTAAACAACTTTAATTCACACTTTTCTTTAAATTTTTTTAAAATTCTATTTCTTACAACCATACATAATTTATATTATTAGAACAGCAGAAACTGAAACGTTTTCGTTGACATTTCAAAAACACTAAATAAAGAAGGAAAACGATATTAAATGTTGTTTTAAAGTTCTTCATAGGTTCAAACCACAGCAATTTCACTTAGCCAAGTCTTCGTACAGTCTAAAACAATTCTGAATGAAAAAGAATCCTCATCAATCTATTCTTAAAGTTTAAAATGAGAAAACTAATAAGATTTTTTTTTCCCGATAACGAAGTCATTATCTTCCTTCCAAATTAGCATCAAAATTACTATGGAAACGAATCATAGTTTCTCCTCTGGGTCCTTTTCTCCCCTTTAAAAAAGAGATATATTCGCGTTTTGAAAATTATTTTACATTTTTCCTCTATTAAGTGTTTTAATTTTAATTAAATAACTGTTTAAATTTGTTCTCAAAGTCAAATTGCCAAATTTTTCTCCTATTTCTGTCAAGCGTTTGAGTTACTCAGTTTTTGTGATTGGATCAATCATATTTGAATTTGCTTTGAATCTCCAATGATAGCTTTAAGTTCTGTAATTATAAATTGATATATTTCAACTCGTCATGGAGCACATGGAAAAAAACTGAATGACCGATTGTTGCAACAGCAATACTGGCTGGAACTGTGGTTGAATCCTAGGGCCATCGCCGGCCACAGTGTAAGAGGCCGCGGAGGCCTGGTGGTAAGGTCTCGGATTCGGAACCGGAGGACTGAAAGTTCGGGGTTCGATTCCACCGAAGAACAGCCGTGTAACTGGATCTGGTGCAAGTTAAATCCGTCAGGGCCAAACGTCCTCCCATTGGTGTGATATGGAAGTTTGGAGAGAGATTGCCGGCTCAGGTGTCGTCCTCGTCAACTGAACGTGGTTCAAAATTACGAGGTCCGTCCCAAAATAGCCCTAGTGTTGCTTGAAAACGGGACGTTAATATAACTAAAATCAAGCCAAACTAAACCGGCTACAGTATAACCTCCGCCATACCGGAAGCTTCTCATCCTCATTTTTGCTGTGCCCCCCAGTGGATGCTTTCAGTTTAGTAAATCAGAAAGTACTTGAAATATCCTAATTGGTATTATTTGTATGAACGAAAGGGAGCCAAAATTTTAATTCTATCAGGGTAGACTATTAAAATCAATAAATCATGCCAATTAAGTTAAAATACATTTAATGACATTAAAGGACATGATTTACACGGGGACAAAACTATTTGGGACAATAACATTTAACGTATATGCATTAAAATAATACTCGGGGACTACATCATGTTTACGCTCGCTTCCAAGGCAAGGACTAATTGTTCATGGCATCGACCGATATAGGGCCGAATGGTTACGGTTACAGAAGGTTACGGTTATATTTGTAATTACAGTTACGGTTACATTTGTAAATAATATAATATTACAAGCTTAATAAATGATCGCCGAGCTGTGCAGTAAATTATTTTTGTTATAACATAACAAAATTTCAAGATAAATCGAATAATTGATATAATTTAAAGCAACATTCTTATTTGAGTTAAATGTATAGTTGAATATTCTAAGTTAAAAACTATCGACAAGATGTGTAACTTCAAAAATTCAAAGCAAACTGACAGTTCTTTATTAATTTATCTTCACACATCCCGTTAAGAATATCTTTACACTATTTGTTTGAAAAACATGAATCCAGATAAAATGAAAGCTGAAATCCTAAGGGTGAAGTGTGGCATCATCTAATAGAAACATTTGTATAGATTTCAATCAGTTGTGCAAACAGTGCAATTTAGACGATAAGAGAATTTTGCTGCTTAATTCTGAAACTCAACGGCTTATGTAACTATTTGTTATAGTCCTTGCCAAAAAAAAAAAAAAAAAAAAATCTGTATCAATGCTATCTTTTAAAAACGATTTTTTTTTAATGAAAAGACAACGCCAGGAAAAATCTAAAAGATAATCACAGATAAGACTTTTATCTACGTCTGTTTTTATTTAATAAAAGAAGGCCTTGAATTCCGAGCACGCTCAACTTGAAGGAACACATCGTAATTGGATCCTACGCACGTCAAACGGATAATTTTCGTCGCTCTGCTCTTGCCTCAGTTTTTCAATCATGCTGGGCTTGGAGCTCCTGTACGGGCCGATTCTGGTCACTATTTTGGTCGGAGTAACTTCAGTTTTATTGTACTGGTAAGTATTCATTTATAATTCTAACAGTTTATTGAAGGTTGAAACTTCAAAACGTGTGTGAAAATCAGGCAAGATGAGTAAAAAAAAAATATTAAAAATAGAAATATCAAGACGAAAAATTCTACATCTGCATCATATCTTTTTTTTAATAAACGAAAAACTAGGTAAACATGTTATAAAAAATTCGAATTTTTATAAATCAGTGGAAAATTGTTTATTGCCTTGTAGCCTTCAGATTCAGAATAATAAACTTATATTTTAAAAATAATGATTTTTTTATGAGAATAAAGTACATTTTTACTTTCTTGTTTATGTAGTAGAAAATATAATAAACGTCAAAAAATTAAAATTCGAGATTTCAACAAATATCCATTTTTTACACCACCTTACTTCGAAAAACACATTTTAATGATAACCCAAAACTAAACGGTTGATATTTGGTTTACTGCCTATATACCAAATTTGGAGATTCCTATCGAATTTCAAGCGAAATCTGTGCAAAGGAAGTCTACCTTTTCGGCTGTTGGAATATAGGTTTGCACGATACAAAATAAAAAAGTCTAGATAGATAGAATTCGAAACACAAATTTAACATCTATAGCGTAGTCATCTGTTAAATGTTGAGCCAAATTCAATTCCATTTTTGAATGTCTGTCCGTCCATATTATCAAAAACATGTGAACACAATAATTCAGAAACACAATATTTTAAAGATATCAAATTTGGTACAGGATTTTCAGATTACAATTTTTTTGTTTCAATCATTTTTAAAAAACGTATCTAAAGCACAAATTTGATTTCTGGATTCTATTCACACACGCAAGGGATTAAAAACACTCATCGAAAGTGACATGATAAATTCAGTAAAAATGCTAAATTCCCACCAAAAGTTAATATTTCGTAGCCATTACATACCAATGCTATGCAAAGCGTTCTCTGACATGATAAGCTTAATAAAGAATATACGAGAAATTTTCAGAGAGACCACTTCAGCTGATTTTCATCTGATAACTATATTTTTTTTATCTCATATATATATATATATGTTATCTAATAAACAAAATTCTATTAAAAAATTTATTCACAATGAGATAGAATTGAAATCGGATACCAAGAGGGCAAAATAGAAATAAAAGAAAGTTTTCCTCATTAACATAAAAATTTAATCATCACTAATTAATTTCAAAGTTTGTCTACATTTCAAATAAAAAAATAATGAAAATAACTAAAAGACTTAAATTAAATAGCGTATTTTCAGTTTATAACTTATCAATTTTCTCCGAATCCAAACATAATCAACTAAGTGCGCTCTATATTTAATGTAAATTTTCTTATCGAATACTAACAAACGAATTGTTTTTTTTTTCCCGAGTCTTATCGACCTGTCAAAAAAGTGGCAAAATATTATCAAGTAACTTCCGCTTTCTGAGTTCTTTAGGGAAAACGAAAAACAATAGCATAGGAAAAAATGAATTCATGTAGAAAATATTTTCTAAGGTGCATAATATATACTAAACGTAACTTCTCTTAATCACTTAGTTAACATACATTGAGTACTTCACTTTCTCTATGTGAAGCATTTTTTATGATCACTTCTTTTAGTCAATTTTAATATTACGTGAAGCGTTCGCTATGAGCACTGTTAGTCAATTTCAATATTACACGAAGCATCCTCTATGAACACCTTCAGTCAATTTCAATATTACGTGAAGTATTCTCTAAAATTACTTTTAGATCTTTTCACTATTATGTGAAACATTTTGTATGATCGTGTTTAGTTTTTTCAATATTATGAAAAGCATTCTCTTTGAGCAACTTTACGTTCCATTACTATATGAAGATTTCATTTTAAGTACCTTCTAGTCGTTTCAATATAAGGTGAAATATTCGTTATGAGTAGTTTTCCATTTCATTATTATGTGAAGCATTTCATGTGAATGTTTTTTCATTTCACTACGATGTGAAGCTTTCACTTTGATAATGTGAAGCGTTCTCTTAGAGCATTTAGACCGTTTCTATATTTTGCGAAACATTCTCTATGGTTACCTTCAGTCCGTTTCACTTTTATGTAAAATATTCTATATAAGTAAATTTAGTCCGTTTCAACACAATCTGAAGCATTCTGTATGAGCACATTTAGTCCATTTTACCACAATCTGAAACGTTCTGTACGAGCATTTTTAGTTCATTTCAATATGCTATCAAACATTCTCTATGAACACCTTTTCTACTCGCTATTATATGAAGCGTTCTCTGTGAGCATCTTTAGTCCATTTCATTATTATGTGAAGTATTATCTATTACCTTCAGCTCGTTTTACTACTGAGGTGATATCTTAATGAGACAGAAAACCTCTACGAGGCATGAGCATGCTTTTGTCCAGTAGTATGTTACTGGCTTTCAAACCCAAAGGTCCCAGCTTCTATTTCAAGAGCCCATTTAACCTTCCACAATGGTGACCCGGACGTGATGTGGCGCCATCTACCGAGAACGCATTCACCTTCCCACACTACTACGTGAAACATTCTCTATGAGTAACATCAGCCAGTTTACTGCTTTATGAAGTAATCTATATGAACATATTTAGTTCATTTACTACCATGTGAAACATTCTTTACGAGTACATTTAGTTCGTTTCAATAGTATATCAAACATTCTTTACGAGTACATTTAGTTCGTTTCAATAGTATATCAAACATTCTCTAGGAGCACCTTTTCTTTTAACTTCTATGTGAAACATTTTCTATGTACTCATTTCATCCGTTTCAGTTTTATGTGAAGCATTCTCTATGACCATCATTAGTAAGTTCGCTGTTGCCAGCAAAGAACAAAGTTTACAGCAGGACCGAAAAGAAAACATGAAGGGATATTTTGAAGTTTTAAATGGTCATATGAACAACATACATGTGACAATTAAATTGGCATTAATAGATAAAAATATGCCCCGCAATGTCTTGCATGATAGGAATAATTGAGCTATTCTGTCTTTGTTTACATTTAGAGCCATGAGCTAAATATTTTGAGAGCTGACTAAGTTTCAGCTTACTTTCTAATTATTTTCAAAAAAAAAAAAAAAAAAAAAAAATTCGTTGCTTACTGAAAAGATAAACATTTAATATGTATAATATTAATTATTTATATGTATGATTTAATATTATTTATGTACCGATAATAATCATAATATATGTACATAATAGATCGTAGAGATAAATATCAATCTTCTCTTGCAAAACTTTCCAGATATTATTTGTCATTAAATAGGTTCAAAGCATTATACAGAACAAACTGAGGGCATCTTCAATTCTTAAAATAATCATAACACTAGGTCTCTACAAAAATTCAATATTTCTGACAATCTTTTGCAGATCAGTTAAAAAGAAGATTGTAACATTCTGTTAAAAAGCACAAAATGTTCAGGTTACAGAGTTACGCTTTGAAAAATAAATTACAATTAATCTATCCATCTTTCCGTTTTCCTCTCCTTTCTCTGGTCTAAGCCTTGTCAAAAAAATAATCTAATCATTTTCATTCAAGGTCTCCAGTACTTTGACATATATCAACTTTTTTGCATTTAGCAGATAACAGCCTTTTGTTTCTATGTATCCTATGCGGTTTATAGTCAAGTCAATAATCGGTGCAAATATTTTGAATAACCCTGATTATCAGAACAATGATTCTAAACTGAACAAATTAAGTTTCCAATCATATCGGAATTCGAAATCCAATGTTGCTTGAAAGAGATATTCTTCATATTTTACAAGTTCGTGGAATTATATTCTCTCAATTTAAACATGTTGAAAATTGTAAAATCAAAAAATTCAAACTACGAATCTCCCCGTTTTAGACCTCTGATTTCGAAAACAATTTTTTGGAAAATGTCTGTCTGTGACAAAGATAACCCCAAAACCCTTTGAGCTTGATATATGAAATTCGGTATGCAGTCTTTATTATAAATTTGTAGATTTCACTCAAAGTTTGAAGAAAATCCGTTCAGATGAAGTCTGTCTGTCTGATTGTTCGAATATAGGTTAACGAGATAATCACAAAACGAAGAGAGCTAAAGGGATAACATTCGGTGTACAGATTTAATATCTAGAGAGTGATATTTATCAAATTTTGAGCCAAATCCAACTTGGGAATCATTTTCTGCCAGTCTGTATTTCAGAAACTAGTAAAAATAATAATTTAAAAACGCAACGACTTAAATGTATCAAATTTGATATGAAATTTTATGATTACAAATGCAGCTTTGGTCAAGTATTTTTCTTAGTCTATTGAGAAAAAATCTAAAACACAAATTAGGATTTGAGATACTATTAACGTATACCAGGATTTATCTCCAAATAACTCCTCAAGGATGATACGATAGATTCATTATTGGCGAGTTATTTGGAGATAAATCCTGAAATTCTTCAATATTTAAAAAATGCTAAATTTATTTTTTAAATATTTCATTCATTTTTTAATTAATATTTCGTAATTATTATACGACAATGCGATGCCAGGGTTTTCTGGGATAACTCCTTTATTAAATAGTATGCGAGAAACTTTTAGGAAGATTATTTTCGATTGTTTTGTATGATGTATATTAATAGAATAAAGTCTTCCTAAAAGATGTTTCTGATATTTTTTCCTCGAATTTTTCGTCGATGAAATTGAATCTTTCAATTGTTGTGAAAATTAATACGTAGGTGACTCATTACTATAAAAAAAATTTCTGTTCTTTATAAAACCGTACATTAAATTAAAAGTTGAAGCTCTTACAACATGTGTAACAATTTATTATTAGTAATGATTAAAATATTAAATCCAATAAGTGAGAATATTATTTGAATTATAAAAATAAAATGAATAAACAGCTGTCCATTGTACATTTCAAAAACAGTTTTGACACTGAAAAATACTTTTAGAAGCAGACAAAAAACGGCATATTGGAAGAAATATAAATGTTTTTTATAAACGTAAATTTCATTTTTCTTAACCCATGCACAATACCAGATTTTTTTAATCTAGTATCATACCTGTGAATATGCTCTGGTTAAAAAAATGCCTAAGATATCATATCTGTTTTATGGGTATCAGAAAGATATCAGGAAACAATAAATACCCTTATTATATCATTGCTAATAATTGCAAATAATCAACAGTAGGGGAATGGTAATGGGATAAAAAATAAAAAGACATTAAGAAAAAAAATCGAAACAATTATTTCTTTTCAAAAGAAGACAGACAATTAAGTTATTCAAATTGGTATCAGGAAGAAAAGATTGTCTTCTGATAATGACTGGGTTACAAAATCATAAATAATACGCATCATTTTTCCGTGTTGATTTATATTGCAAAACAATTTTTAAAATAAACGTAAAAGATTTAGTATTGAATATATATATTATTTTGAAAAATAGGAAAACTTATTTTCAGCTTTTCCTTACTGCGAGAGGATTCAAAATTTTTGAAAACAAACTTCTAATAAAATTGAATTTTCTTTCGTTACCTTTTATATATTTTAGAATGACTGACATTCATGGATTCGTTCAAAAATTTGTGATGTTACTTTATTTTGTAACTTATCATCCTATTTATTTTTTTGAAAACTCATTTAAATGAAAAAAACTAGGGATGATCTTCAAAAGAAACTTAAGTGGCGGAGAGAAAATTTAATCTTTTTTTCTTCGAAACCGTGGTTCAAAAAAGTTTGATTTTCGTTTATTTTTTCAATTTCTACTATTAGTTAATACTCTTCCTATACACATCTTGTTCAAATTTTCAATTGTTAATAAAAATTATTTTATTTCTCCACTCAAGTTCAAATACATTTTTTTGAAACTTTTAGTGAATGCTACATGATGTTAATACAGTTTTGCTTTCAAATATTAATACATTCATTAAATTTAATTCATTTTTAATACCTTAAATAGAGTTTTAGCAGTTTGTAACGAGAATTGAAATCAGCAGGCAGTAGTAGAAATGCAAGGATTTCAGTATTTTTCACGTGACGGTAAAGAATGCAAGTTCAATTCTTGCTCAAATCAGTAATTTTTTGATAAGATTTTTTTTTATAATTATTTAATTAAAAAACTAACATTTTTTTTCTTTTTTGACAGAAATAGAAATTGAATTAAATTTTTTTTACTTACTTGAGAATGGCCAGTCTTTTGGATTCGTTCAAAAATTGGTCATGTTACTTTAATTTATAATTTCTCAAGTTGACAGTACATTAGATGCTATTAGCAGCTTCATCACCATGATTAACTTAATATATTTTTCACCTCTTCTTAGGGCTTAAATTCTAAAACTCAAATGCACTTTCTTGAAATATAAAGTTTTTATAACATGCTGTACCTATTATTTATATTAGAGATCTATGAAATATTTTTATGTGCTTTAGGATTATATTCAAAAACATTTATTTAGATATATTAACATTTTTCATATCTTTTTCCACAACTTATGCTCGTTTTCAGTTTAATTGCTTCAGGTTAAAATGAGATAATAAATATCAGAAAACAGTCTAAAACGGGTTTAGTTAGAAGATATTAATAACATACATATTTTTGAAAAATGTTTGCATTAATAAAATAAACAGAATTTTGTTTAATATAGTAATGCTTAAAGGTTAGCACACTACCTGAAAATTGCAATATAAGCGATGAAAAAATTTGTCAAACTACTCAGTAGGGTTGACTATTGGAATTAAGTTACCAAATTTGGTAAGAAATCCACTTTTTCCTCAATAAGGCAAAGTTTTTCAAATGATTTATTAGATTTTGTTTAATTAAAGATAATCCAAAATTATAAAGTTTTTGCGCAATAACTATGAGGCATATTTGGACAAAAATCCTTTTTCCGCCACTTAATAGTAAAAAAAAAAAAAAAAGAAGAAGAAACAATAAACTTTTCAATGATGCTAATTTTATTTCTTTGGCATTTTTTTCTATATTTTTAGTAAATTAAACAAATTTTAAGAACATTTTACAATAATACCCTCCATTGTTTTAGTAAGCAAGTTTATACACAGGCCCATTGCGACGATATTTAATACATTTTTTAAGCACACTTTACCGTTGTTATAGTTAGAAATAACTTTAAAAAATGAAGACAGATGGATCGAATTATCATACCACACTATTTTGAGTAAGAAGTTAGAATGTCCTTTGATAATTTTATTTTATTTTTTTATTTTTCCCATACGATATAATTGAGATGATTAATTTCATACTGGAACTCTATTTTGGAAAAATAACTTTATCTCTAAATCCTTTAAGGAGTCACATAATTGTTAAGAGAATTAAATAATCCGAACTTTAACATGTATTCTTTAGTAACGCTATAGAGTTTTTATTCTATATAAATTACTATAAATGCAAAATAAATCCAAATTTTGTTAACTCTCATTAATAAGCAAAAAATAAGATATGCTATATAATTAAGAAACTTACCTGGTTATGTGGCAATAGCAATGGACCATTCTGTAAAATGTATCTTTACATGGATAGCGATTCAACGAAACACATTTTATTTATAAAAAAAATATAGGATTGATATTAATCAGCAAATTCTTCCGATAAATCTAAAGATGTTTTTCACCAATTTTTAAATTTCACTTTTTTAGGTTTTCTACGAGGAACTTTGATTTCTGGGAAAAAAGAAAAATTCCATTCGTCAAACCTTTGCCATTTGTTGGATCAGTCTTGCAAAATCTTACCAAGGTGAGTATAATGATTTTTAAATAATTGCCTGAAAATATCTTCATTCGACATAGTTATGCAATAAGGAATTTGCTATGATTATTATGTTGAAATAGTTAAGCAAATATTTATATAATAATGCATGCTAAAGTCGTTAAAAGATTTTAAAAACTGTCCGTATAAAGGTTTTTTTTTTGTAAAATTTAAAAATTTAATTCTTATATCAGTAACCATTTCAATTTCAGTTCTAATTGAATGAAGAAGGTAAAAGGCTATTATTTCGTTTCTACTGTAATCCAAAATTGTCAAGTTTTTGCACTATAACTATCGAACATATTTGAGCAAAAATTCTTTTTTTTACCACTTTTTAGTAAAAATAAATAAATAAATAATAATCTTTTCAATGATGCCTGTTTTATTTACTTGGCTCTTTTTTCCATAATTTTAATGAATCAAACAAATGTATGAATAATATTTTAAAATAATACTTTTTATTGTTTTAGTAAGTAAGTTTTTACACGTGTGCATTGCGATGATATTTAATACATTTTTTTATGTACACTTTACCGTTGTTATAGTTAGAAATAACTTTAAAAATAAAATGAAGACAGATGGATCGAATTATCATACTACACTATTTTGAGCAAGAATTTAGAATATGCTTTAATAATTTTTTATTTATTTTCTTATCTTTCCTACGCAATATTGTTGAGAATCTATAATATTAATACAATGCATGCGAGGCCATTTGCGGGATTTGAGAGAATGTCTGAAAGTTTTGGAGAGATACTATCTTTAATTTTGAAACTGCACCGACTAATAATATTAATTTTTAATCATTAATAATAGTAATATTAATTTAACTAGTAATATTAATTTAACAGTAATAAAAATAAATAATCTATTTCTAAAATTAAAATTTTCTAAAAGAAGAAAGATTTAGTGGAGAAACATTCTTCATTTCTCTCAATTTGCTTTTAAGTTTTTTGCTGATATCAAAAACATCCAATTCATCATAATCTGATTTTTTATGACCAATACATAAAAGGAAACTATATGTCATATATGACCATACATCCAATTCTGATTCTACACAATAGAGATATTAAATTTCCCTTCATGAAAGGAAAAAGAAAAGCAAATATATATTTTGCTTTATGCTATTTTTATAGTTTTGTGATTTTTGAGTGAATAGCTTTTTAATAAATATTTCTATATTTCTAGCGAATTCAACAGATTTTTCAATAGAATATTTTTTTTATCATGACTGCGTTTTCTCTATTAAATTTACAGCTTTTTACCAAAAACATTTGAAGCAAAAAAAGAAAGGAATTCGCTGTAATTGTAGTTTTGTTTTAATTGGAAATTCGTTCTCTCTCTCTTTTTTTTCATTCCGATTGGATTTTCTCCTTCAGGAATTTTTCATTTATCCTGAAACGAAACTGAAGGGTTTGCTGCAAAAAGGAGGAAGCTCGAATTATTCAAATTTGCAGAAAACTGGCAGTAGCACCATGAACTACCACTATATTGTAACAATAAACTAGAGGCCGCGGTGGCCTGGTGGTAAGGCCTCGGCTTCGGAACCAGAGGGCTACAGGTTCGAGACTCGATTCCACCGAAGAACCGTCGTGTGAGGGGGTCTCATGCACGTTAAATCTGTCAGGCCAAACGTCCTCCCGCTGGTGTGGTGTGGAGAGGGGGTACCAGTTCAGGTGTCGTCATCTGATCATGGTTCAAAATGACGAGGTCCGTCCCAAAATAGTCCTCGTGTTGCTTTAAAAAAACGGGACGTTAATATAACTAAACTAAGTAACAAAAAACTAATGGGACAAACAGCTCTCCATCGCTAGAGTTAACGCGAGAACTAATGATTGGAGCTATACCTGTTCGGTATCAAACGAACATGTTTTTATTTTACCACATGAAAGTACGTGTCATTCCAAATTCCCATAATTGGACCTACATCCTTTTTGCAGAAACTCTTCGATTGTTGGAACTTCGAATGAAGTTTAGTCAGAATAATTTAACTCGAAAAAAAATCGCTATCCCACAATTTAGCGTGTTTATGAATTGTTCTTGATATTTTATCACTTTGCCTAAGACTTACTTTTTGTATCTTTTGAACAAGACAAGTAGATTATAATTGTTTCAAATATTCCATCAATTCAAACAATCCAAACTTGCAAAGCAGCTGCAAAATGGTTATCAATAAATTCAACTTGAATTTTTCATCCGCACAAACATTTCATATTTGGAAGAATGATTCTTTTTTTATAACACTTCTACACTTTCCTTATTTCGAATTCGTTTAGTTGTGCATGAACCAAAATTTAATAGCCTAACGGAAGTTAAATGAGTAAGAATAAAGAAACCAATTTATCGACAGCTTAATTCAAAAAATATTCTGTAAATTATTACAGAAGTTATTATATAAATTGTGCAGTTACATGAATTATTGCATGCATTTTGAGACCATTTTATTATAATTTTATTCATTTGAACGGGAGTACGAACATTTTTTTAAATTTAACCTAATTGAATTATTTTCTAAAATCGTATTTTCTTCGTGGAAATACAACTTAACACAAATAACTTTTAGTTCATTATTATTCAGGTAAAACAAATAATCAAAATTGTCATTTATACTTCCTTGACAAATTATAGTTTGCTTAATTCATCTAATTCTCTTTATTTTATAAGATATATATATAAATATATATAATGTATATATATAATATATACATTATATTATACATTATATATATATTGTATATATATAATATGAAATGTATATATATAATATGAAATATATTTATATATGTATATATATATGTATAATATATATATATATGTATAATATATATGTATATATATATGTATATATATATATATATATGTATATATATAATATGAAATATATTTTTCACAAAAGTAAATTAAAAAAGTTTTCTGTGGTGTTTTAAAATATTTATAATGTTAATTAAATATCTATATAAAATAAAGTGAATATCGCCAATACATTTTATACGTAGCATTTGACGAAACATTTTAATCATGAGCTGACAAATGATTTCCGTTGAGATAAGGATCATAGTTTTCTCTAGGTAATATGCTATTATAAATCAAGTTATTTTTTTATGTATAAATCATTCTTTATTAAAAATACAGGAACTTCCTGCACTTTGCGCGTCCTTTTGTTTCGTTTATCTTTCTTATCTTCAAAAGAATGCTTTTTAGAATATTTGAAGTGTGCGCATTTCATTGATATACTTCATTATCATTTTTTCACGACCCTAAAAAATCGCTTTGCTTTCATTCAGTTATCAATGAAAACATAAAGCGTTGCTGTTTCCTGTTTTACAAAAGAATATAAATTTTACCAGTTCTTTGTTGATATTATTTTGAAAAAAAAAATTCTAGTATATTCTTGTAATATTCAAATGGCAATTGGGGCATACGGCATTTTCAATTAAAATTGGCTAGACATGATTTGAAATTGAAAGATTTGAAACAAAAACATAAGAAACGCAACTTAAATTATATAGAAAAGAATATTTCGCTGAAGTGAAGTCCAAAGCTCTATGATTAATTTTCTGTGGGATGATTAACCGAAGCTGATGAAAAAGATTTAATCCCTAAAAAAGAGATTTTTAGATTCATACATAAATGAATAGATTGCTTTCATTTGTAGTAAAATTAATGAATTATCAACGTTTTCTGTAGCAACAACCTTTTCAATATTTATTTCCAACTATAGTAAACAATATCACCGTTTCCCATATTAAACAAAATTTCATACTTGTTGAAGTAATCAAACTTTAATGTAATTAATAATTTTCGTAATAATAATTGTTGAATTCTGAGGAACTTTCTGATTACTGGCAGAATCAAATTTTCTGTATTTATCTTCTTTTTAGCAGTACATAAACCAAATCGATGTCTCATTTCTGTTCGAATCAGAGCTGAGATAGAGTCGGTACTGTGCTATATTCTTGTTTTGTGAGTAAATGTAATGACAACAAACTATGTAGAAAGGTGGCGCAGAAAGTTGAAGCAATTCTCCAGAAATTTAGAGACCCAAACACATCCAACACTTTTTTTATATAATTTTTTATCCTAAGCTATCATTTCTTTTTATAGCATTCTAATCTTTTTCATAGCCTTTAACATTTGAGATTTATTTTTATTCTTGTGCCAAATCGTTTTAAATCATAGATCTTCTCTACTTTTGATATTTTAACAGTACATCCTTCTTTCATTTACACATTTTATAATGGAATTATTAAAAACTCCTTGTGGATGGCGCAACTTGTCCTAAATTGGACCTTGTGCCAATAAAACACACCATATCATACCTTAGCTAACAGGCTAAATCTTGGATCTATAATCCGGGAACTTAATTTATCCAACTGCTTAGAATCAACCATTCTGCATCGATTCTTCCTGGCAACATGTAAATTAAATGTCGCATTCTTTTTCTTGGTATGTAGACGAGTTTGTGCTGAATCGATCATTAATGAAAGCATAACGCCATACAAAGTGATGAAAACTATGCGATTCCATTTTTTTAGCTCTTCCAATTCAAGTTGGTTGTTTTCATGATACCTCATACAAGGGCAAGGAATGATGATATAAGTCCTCATTGACGTATTTTTGATTTAAACCTATTATTGAGGAGCATTTCAAGCCAGTTTTCTCATTAATCTTTTTGATTCCCTTCACGCGAGCCAAACTTCTCTTCTATTTACATTCACTGGACACTTATGTCAAATGGCAAGAAGGAAATAGAGGGTTAATTCCCAATAAACGGTACGCTCCTTGTCCGCCATCTTGTTTTTGGCAACTATTGGCGAAACACGACTCCGCGAAGCACACGCCAAGTACCTAAGCCAAACACGCAGACCGTTAACGGTGGACACCGACCGTTTGCCATCGCAACATCGGAAAACGTGACGCCGACGATGTTCCGATGGCGAGAGGTCAATGTATCTTCGTGTTAGACCTAGAAACTGAGCGTGAATTCCATGGAGTCGTGCTCCGAAAACAGTCACCAAAAACAAGAAAATATCACAAAACAACAATTAATTACAAAAATTTTAGAAAGACAAAAAGCACTTTCATAAAATCAACAAAGGCATCCTACACTCATACAATAATTAACAACATCCAACTTACCTTTCTTTTCCAATTCAAAAAAAAACCTCAAATTCACTCGGTCTTGTTTCGATCCAGACAAAGAAGCCATTATACTTATAAAAACCAGAAATTAAAACTAAAAGCCAAATAGAAATTACAAAAATTTAAATACTATAAAATTAAACAAATAAAAATTTTGAAATAAATACGATTGAAGATACGCAGAACTGTACCACACCACAGATTGAAACAGTTTGAAATGTAGATGAAAGTTTTGAAATTCAAACTTACTTCCTACAACTTTGAATAAAATTGGATGAACAGATGAAAGTCTTGAAATTCAAAGTAATTGGATGAAACAATGAAAGTTTTGAAATTCAAACTTTCTTCCTACAACTTTGAATATAATTGGATGAAACAAGAATTACATCATCATGACATCACAACGCAAATTACGAGGTTACCATATTTTAACGGGAGAGAAAGGGTGAAGTTGCCAAGGAGAAAATAAATATCGCCCGAGAAATGGCGCCAAAAAATCGCCAAAATAGAGCGTACCGTTAACTGGGATAGAGCCGAAATAATGGAGTAAATAATGGAATAATGGAGAGTAATGGAAATCAGGACGTTTTAGTTACCCAATTTTCCTTTCCATACCACGCCAGTTTTGACAGGTTTTCGCATTAAAAGGTATTTTGAAGTGCTGTCACTCCATAAGCATCCTTACGTAGTGTAAACTTATCTTAAAAACATTCGGCTTGTAGAGAAATTTGATGTTATGCATGAGGGTAAAATCCTATTTTAGCTCAACTCTAGCGACTTTTTCAAAATCTCGCCATAAAATTCTTATTATTCGCCAAAGGTGGGCTAAAATAAGATCGACCCTGCATGCGTATTAGAGAATTAAGCCAGTTAAATCATTTGGAATAATATCGACTCTACGAAACACAACTTGAATTCTTGAATGTAAATATTTTGGGATATGGAGCGACAAAGGCTATAATCCCCAACACAACAACTTTATTAACAGAGAAACCAAAGTAAACATTAATTTTAAAAGCAATTTCCGGTTGCCAACTCGGAAAAACATATAAGTAAAAATATTTAGATACATCATAAAAAGTGTGGAAATACAGTGAGTCAGCGAGGATAATCTTTTTTAAAATCACAATAATAAATCTTACATTTCCGCTGATGCACGTGATACAAAAATTAATACTTCAGCAATCAGAATTTAGGCACCACAGACTTAATGTGGCGGTCCCTTTCTGTGCAAGTGGACATGGTGTTGTACTTTTTTTGGTACTTGTCAAAGACTAGCCCACTGATGACGAAGTCAGAGATTTTGAACCGAGTTTAGCATCTCTTTTTTCAGTATCGTCATCTATGATCAAAAGTACATCTTAACTTCTCATGCATCCCAGCCCTTTTCAAGGGACGGACTTTAGTCATATATTTCATTCATATGGTGATTTAGACCTGAATCAGGAACAATTACTTTCTGATCCTGTAACCTAACTGGCATTGTTTCTAGTTGGAGAATTTGTGGCTAGGATAGATTTATACATGCACCAGCCATCGTGTACACAGAGAGTCTTCGGCCCGCGTGACTCGAATTCGCAAGCCCTGAGATGCGAATACAGCGTCATACCAACCACGGTATCCTGGTCGCTGAACGTAATAGCTGAAACTTTTTTAGCAACTTATTACTTGTATTAGAAGCATTTTGTGTTTTAAAAATACGGCTGCGTATAATATAAAATGGCTTTTGTTTTTACAGCCTCTTCACGATACAGAATTGAAGCGATACCAAGAATTAGGACGAATCTATGGGTAAGTATGGAGTACTGATCTTTTGGCTAACCTGGGTTTCTAGAATAAGTTTCTCGCAAATTGATGATACCATGTATATATTCTTAATAGCTTTAACTATTAGAAAAGAAATCCTTTCATGAATTTTAAGAAACCCAAACTAGTGCTAACTCATTTGATTTAAATGTCTTTTGGATAAGACATTTTTTTCAGTAATACTAAATAATGTTGGCTTTGTCTTGCTTAATACTAAATAATGTTTATTTTGTCTGAAAAAAGGTTTAAAAAAATTCAAATAAAGGTTGTTGTTGAATATTAATTTTGATTAAAATTTTTTATCGATTCACATAAATGTGATATGCATAATTTTAATATCCGTTACACATTTCGGTCTCTTTTTAGTGGCATGTTGCAAATTAGTGAAATACATCATATTAAAATAATGAATAGTTACTTTTGTTGCTTAATCTTAGCCTCATAGAAAGAGTTTCATTTATATTTATGTAATGCGTATCTAATACATATTTACAGAAATTTTACTTTAAAAAAATAAAATTACATTTAAGAAATAGCATTCCTTAAAGCATCATGTTGGAGCAATCTTAGAAACAACGCATAAAAAGCGCACATGACAAATGTAAGGCTTTTTCAAGTGGCTGATGTCACATGTATTCAGTTGAATTTAATTTTCTGATTTTGACGCAGATTTCTATTCTTTTTAGTTCATTTACAAAAGTGAGATTTAGAATATTTTTCTCTTATTGTCACTGTGTTACTTTATTAGTATTTAAATAAATATTGTTTTACATGTATTAAAATCTTTGTGTTTTCCTCTACCAGCCACTTCGAAGGAACTCGAGCTCTTCTCTCTGTGGGAGACCCGGCCCTTGTCAGGCAAATCTTACTCAAAGATTTCCACATATTTCCCAATCGAAGGGTGAGTATACTAATGACAACTGTGATACACATAACAATTAACATATTGTAATTGGTATGATTTCTTTTTTAGTCGAATCAGTATAGTTTAGTTACATTAGCGTCCCATTTTAAAGCAACATTAGAGTCATTTCGGGACGGGCTTCGTAATCTTGGACAGCCATCGGATAATGAGTGCTGCATCCGAGCTGACACAACTCAAGTTACATAATAGAAGTGAGCAGCCCGTTTAGAAATGAATGGATTATGAATATTTACGGGGATTGGAACTTTAATAGTAGCTTAGTTTAGTTATATTAACGTCCCATTTAAAGCAACACGAGGGCTATTTTGGGACGGACCTCGTCATTTTGACCCACGGTCAGATGACGAGGACGACACCTGAACTGGCACCCTCCTCTCCACACCACACCAACGGGAGGGCGTTTGGCCTGAAAGATTTAACGTGCAAGAAACCCCCTCACACGACGGTTCTTCGGTAGAATCGAGTCTCGAACCGTGCCCCCTTTAATAGAGGCAACACTGCTTTAAAATTCTCACGCAACCAAATCAAATAATGTCACGTATACTGCATGTCAACTGTATACCTACCTTACCTCTCAGCAAAAAGACTCTTCCTTTCTACGTCACGCGCATGCGAAGTGACGCGAAGAACTGATTCTTGTATTAGCATGCTTTCTAATGTAAATGTTGTCAGAATGTTTTCAAAACAAGAACAACAAAGTTGGACAAAAATTGAATGGGCAGCAGAAGAGACTGTACAGCAGTATCATTACACTGGATATGATTTGGGCTAGATGGTACCAGCTAAAATGGAAACGCCTGTCAAATAAATGGTGTCATTACTGGTCACCAAGACGTTCGACATTTCTTTAGAACCCCAGAAATGTAAAAGTTATTCTGATTCTCTCGTACGACTGTGATGGTGTCATCCTAAAACATGGCGTTCCTCCACAGCAGACCGTCCAGAGATTCCTGCGGTGGTAGACGGATCCATTCGAACTTCCAACAGAACAGACGCTGCTACAGGTGTTCTACGACTTACAAATCGTTGGAAACGGGCTGTATACAATGCTGGAGACTATATTGAAGGACTGTAAAGTATGGGGACATGAATCGATTTTGTATTCCATGTAAATTAATAGTTGCCACTATTAAAGTTCCAATACTCATATATTACCAATTCTACTTTCTGAAGATGCATCGTAACGGTAATTTTTGAACTCCAAAACATTGTTAATTATGCCATTTAAAAAAAAAATAATTTGATATTTTAAATTTTTAGGGTCTGTAATAAAAATGTCTTAATACCTTTGTTTTAACCTGCCAAATTTTTCTTAATATGTGATGCTAATGCTTAATAGGTACGTTACTATGGGTTATGTCATCAAAAATTTTAAATGGTCTGATATTAAGTAGTGCCCTATAGCTCTTTGTTAAAATATTGAACAAAATTATTCCATGTAATAATGTTCATATACAAATCAATATTTAACTTTTTGTGCGTACACATCGCACATGATATCATTCCAAACACAAATAAAAAAAATGTTTGGTGGGGGAGATGAGAGGAAGATTGAATATGCAAAGTTTCATACATTCATGATTTATTTTCGTCTATCATTGTAGCGATATAAAATGCCTTTTTGTTAGCAGGTTTTCTTTGTTAAATAATGAAGAGCAAATTTTAAAAATAACTGAATGAACGTAGCCTAAAACAAGCCTAAAACATCATCATGCTACGAATTTTGATTTAAAATTTCAAAAGGCTTAATTTTTTTAATGTTCCTTATTTTAAAATCTCAACCAAAATATTTAGCCATTAAGTTGCAATTAAATTTTAATTTCTTTTTTTTACTCTGCAGAAATCAAATAATCCTTAAAAGAGCCCATGTTACAAATATTTGAACGTTTATTGAACTTTTTATTTCAGCTGTTCGTTACTGGTGACGAGATGATTGACAAAATGCTCTCCAATGTCCAAGGGGAAGACTGGAAAAGAATTCGTACCATCATTACACCCACATTCTCGACGGGAAAAATCAAAAGAGTGAGTAAAAAAATGGAATTTCGAAATACTTGAAATTTTTTTAATAAACATCGAATGTAGTTTAAGAGTCAGAGAAATTAGCAACTAGAATTTATATACATCTTTCCTACATCATGGTTATTTGAAGTTTTAGCTGTAAAACGATAATCATTGAAAGCTAAAATGCTTCGTTAGAATAATTTTGGAAAGTTACCAGTATTTTTTTAGCAGTTTTAATTTCTCTCCCCCATTGTAAAATATACTACTGGCTAATAGTATATTTTACACTGGGGGCTACAAAAATGGCAACAAAAATGAAACTACTATTTTGGCTACAAAAATGAAAACTGTGGAAAATGAAAGAATTATGAAGTTGTTAATATTATGAATCGAGATTTAAACGTATTTGTTTTCTACTAAATGCCGCATATATACTTTTTCGATATATTCATTCGTATCCAAACATTTTTAAATTTTTGAGAGCTGTTTGGATTTTTTACGTGCATTTAATTTCATTACTTTTTTTTTAGTATTGCTATTTAGGTTCTTTGTTTTGACATCATTTTAACAAATTTTCATAACTCGTTGTCTTAATTTTATACATACAAAAAACATTTTTTTATATCAGTCTTGTGGAGTTCTATCTCTACACATTAGCTCTAGATTTTAACAAATAAGTGTTTTAAAGTCTTTTATACTTCTATTTTTTGATTGGCGCAGTATGGCCAAACATGGCTCATTAAACCACACAATCAAACAAACAAACAAACATCATTCGTATTTGCTAGTTAAAACTAATCAGTATACTCTATTAAAAAATTATTACTACCAAAATGTATGTTTTAAAAAATTCGTTTTTTCCCCTAGATGATGAGTATAATGAAGGACTGTGCACTGACTGCAGTAGAAAATTTTCGAGCTCTTGCCAAGAAGGGAACTCCTATAGAAGCAAAGAGGTTAGTGAAATATTGAACAGCCAAAAACTTCTTTTTATCTCATTCTATACATATTTCCTTAAAAATAAAATGAATACAAAAAATGTTTTCTTAACTTTATAAACAATCTACCCTTTCGATTAAAGCAACTGTTAGCAACCGAATAGGTTGAAGTTAACGTATCTGACTAAGTTCGAAGGAAAAATTTCTAAAGATTGGATTTTTAAAACACTATTTAAAAATGTGGTTTTTAGATGTATTGTCAATTATAATACAAAATACTATAAATACAACAAAACTATTTGAAAATATAATATATTTTGAGAAATAGGAAAATGTGTAGTAAATTTTAAAGAAATTTAACCAAAGTGATTAACATTCTGCAAAAAATTGTAATGCAGTAATCCTATTTTTCTTTGTATATTAGCTATATGAGGATGAAGGAAATGAACCAAAATCTGAGAAAAATTTTGAAATGCAAAGAAATTATGATATAAGCATACGTATATATGCAATTTTTCTATAAAGTTGCAACTTAATTCTTCTAGAAACACCTACAAAAGAAAAATTATTCCAGAAACAATAAAACTTTTGATTCATTTCATTGCCCTTGTCATTTAAAACACACTCTGAATATATTTATGTGAATATCTCTATTAGTTTTTGAGATATCATGTTAAGGGTGGATATTATCCTATACTATAATACGAGGAATGGTTGCCAAGTCGAAAATCGCCCCAGAATTAATAAACTCCGGTAAACTTGAGGGTCTGGGGTTTTTGGCCACGAGGAATCGATTGGCGCCGGTTTTGAAGCTCTACGGTCGAGCAGTTCGGAGTTACAGATAGGATATTTTCAAACTTTATTAGTTCGCCATAATGGCTATAGATGGCAGCACGTAAATTTTCTTTGTCTATTGCCTATTAGGTTTCAAGCGGTAACGTGCTGCCATCTATAGCCAATATGGCGAACTAATAAAGTTTGATGACCACACAATTATTTTTAAATCACAAAATTAAGGTAAAACAAATATAAAAGAAAAAAATAAGGATAACTTTGATATTTTTACTAAATTTTCTTTTAAAAAAGTACGATTCTAACTCCACTGCTTTTTATTAAGGGAAATTTGTTAATGAAATTTTGAATTTGGCGCTCGTTCGTTAACTAAAAAGATTCGTTCTTTTTGATTCGTTCAAAATTCCAATTTCCAAATATTCGAATTTCCAAAAAAGCATTTAAGGAACTGATTTCGATTTCAAATCACCGTCAACAAAGTCCGACATTTCAACATTCATCAGATTTCAAGCTACATTTTCAACATGCAGAACGCACCTCTACATGAAATTCTTCAAGGAGCCGGAATTTTGGAACAACAAGCGATCAACTCAATTCTACCCGCAAATGGACAACTAGAAGATACCGTCATTGTCAGAAAGCTTCTCCATTACGCCGAACAAGCTTACCCGACCGTCAAAGTTGCCGTACTTCACCCTGAATTTGTCGCACGCTTCTACGTTACAACAGCGGATGGCGCTTATGTTGGAATGGCTCTTCTCAACGATATCAGTGACCAGAACAAGGTTTCCAACTATCTATACGGCGTTCAACAAGGATTCGACGTGCTACTCATTCCCATTCACAAGAGAGCTCAAATGGATAGAGGCGAGCACTGGATGCTAGGAATTTACGAAGCAAGCTATGGAGAACGTCAACTATTAGTCTGCGATCCAGTCGACAACCCGCAGCCCATCGATGCTGTTTTGAGAAAAATACTACGACACGTTTTGAATACCGTTGTTACGAAAGAAAAGCTGAAAGGATGCATCGTGAAACCTCGCAACGCTTACAACCACCAAGATGACGCGTCTTCCTGCGGAGTTTACATCGTCTTTTATGCTCGACAATACCTCTCTCATCGACGCCTTTTCCTAGACAAGAATTTTCAAGAAGCGGATGAACGGAAGCAAATTTACGAATTCGTTGTGAACAGTGACCGATTGAACATGTCGGGACCATCTGAAGCCGCATCTTTCACATCTTCGACCAATATGCATGCTTTGAATATGGCATGTATTGTTTTGATAAATCACAATTGAAAATTTAAATCTTCGAGTTAGCTTCGATACCTGTTTTCTCCGAGCGGAGCTCGGTCACCCGCTGGTTTATGAAAATTAAAAGTTTGAGAACATTGAAACTAAAGACAAACATTAGCTAAAAAATGTGTGACCGTGGATGATAGGTCAGACCTTCCTTTTCACAGAAAAGATAAACTGTTTTGCAAAGAGGAAAGTCTGAACTATAAGAAATAATAACAACAAAAAATTAGCCAATGTGGTCGATAACCAGTGTTTTTAATCGGATACCTTAAACTGGGTGAAGACAATATATGTGGGCCCCACCAAAACTTAATATCACACTTTAATATATACATAATTGTTACGGCTATTTTCTCACAAATAGTTGTGGATAACTTAGAAGTTCTCATGTTTTTATTACGTACTAATTACACTAATATTATACGCAGCACAGCACTTTCTGCTGTCATGTTATATTAGTGTTGCATGCTTCGTAATATCTATGTATATGAAAAGGTTATATGGATGCAAAATCAGGCTGAATTTTTTAATAGCAGTTTGGCAACACTTCGACCTTGTTTGGTAACATCAATACGTGGTTTGATCAGATTTCAAGCCAATGCATTTGAAAAATTAATGGAATTTTTTTTTTACAATGAGTAAAGTCATGCGGTATCGTTTTTAAAACGAAATCGCCGAAAAAGAAAAGACTGGGCAAATGAAAATTCTCACGAATCATACTTAAGAAGATCTGGTCGTTCTAAAGGTTCAGTTTTCGAGTGGATTTTTTACCTTACATTTTTTATTTCTTTCGTTTTTTTTTAAATCCTATTTTGGAATGGACCGAATTTGAATATAGCTGCTTACAAACATTTTTTTTTGTAAATAACATTTTTAAACTCTGTTTCTGTGATATAGTTCCCAAATTTGAAAAATTGGGAACAAAGCACAATGTTTTTGAATTTTTGCTGTGGTGGATGTATATAGTTCCTAAATGAGAAGTTATTTGTATTTACCAAGAACTTTTCTAAGGTTTAATTTTCGAGTGTCCTTTTTGCTTCACCTTTTTTTATGTCTCTCATTGTTTTATCACATTTTTGAATAAACTATTTGAATATATCTTTTGCTAGACTTAAGTGGTTTAGTAGACGGCGAGCGAGCGAAGCGATTCGAGAGGAACTGCATTAGCAGTTCCTGGGGATTGGCGAGCATATACATGCAAGAGGCGAGCCCCTGATAATAAAGAAAACCCTACTTGTGTATCAAATATAAGCCGAACAATAGTTATGGAAGATTGATCTTTTTGGCTTCATTTTAGCGGGTTTGTTTTTTAGTTTAATTTGACCATCAGTTCTACAGTACTCTAGTAATAAAGAAAACCGGTACTCGTGTATCAAATACATGCCGAGCAATAGTTATGGAAGATCGATCTTTTTGGCTTAATTTAAACATTTATTTTATTTTATTATTTTAAAGTTTAGTTACCATCAATTTTGCAGTACCCTGTAATAAAGAAAACCGGTACTTGTGTATCAACTACATGCTGAACGATAGTTATGGAATATCAATCTTTTTGGTTTCATTTTAGTGTGTGTTTTTTTAAAGTTTAGTTTTACCATCAGTTCTGCAGTACTGATAAATGAATATTTGCTAGCAGATTTCAGCTGAAAACTTTAAGATCCGAATCTCGTTTTAACAGTGCTTCCTAGTCTATTAAGCATCCGTAACAATTTCAAATTTTAAGATATTAAATTCAATGTTGTCCTTTTGTTGAAAGAAATCGACTTTCGTTTTACGAATCTGCGCCATACTACTTTATTTGATGCAGTTACCGTGATCTTATCCTTGCTTTCAGGGTCTTCGGAGCTTTCACCATGGATGTGATCGCCAGTTCAGCATTCTCCACCAAAATTGACTCCCACAACGATCCTGACAACGAATTCGTGAGGAACGCCAGAAAAGTGTTCAGAAGGAACATCAGCTGGAGATTCATCTTGTTTCGTGAGTGACATTAATTAATATTACCCTCCTTGCGAATCAATCCTTGCTGAATGATTATGGTTTAGTATCCACTGCATGTCTTGCATTGTCTGTTATCGATTTAAAAGATATTTTTATGTTGTAAATTATTTATTTATTTTTAAATTACCTGCTGGTAATTAAATACAATATGGTGAAAAATTTCTAAAAATATAACCTGCTTTAGGTTGTAAGTTTAAAATTTTTCTTTGCTTTATCAGATTGAAATACGAGGAAATGTGAGATTGATTTGGGAACGTGGTATTATTAAGAGGAAACTTAGTAAAGAAACGGAAATTTTATAAGAAACTGAAACTGAAGGATTTGTTTGGAGCACCCGCGTTGCGAAGCAACGCTGCCTCCATGGTCCTGATGCATTTGGTCCTGGCTTTGGTTTTGCCCTGGACTGCGATGGTGAATGAAGAATTGCCGCTGAGCTGGGTCCATAGACCAGGGTATGAGCAGGGGAATAGTCATCTTTCTTTTATGCTGCCAATTCTCAATTCCGGAAATCTTTCGTATTTTTGCGCATGCGCTAGAAGTGTTTGATTTCTTCAGAACACCAAAGAGATGAAAGATGATGGATTAAATATTTATTAATCATGTCAATTTTAGAATTATTAAGCATGCCCAAATAACCCAAGACAAATTTACAGAAAAAGAAATTACATGAAAATATTTTAGAGCAATTTTTTTTTATTTATAATAAATAACCCAAACATAAAATTATACTAATTGATTGCTGTACTTAATTTGTACTTGATTCTGTAATTTCTTAATCCATTTCATTTACGTGAAATTATTTATTTCATTATTAAAGCGTTTTTCTTTTAAGTGAGACATGGTTTTAATCACTTTTAATTTCCTTATTAAAGAAGTCATGAGAAATTCGTCTGATAAAACTGCAATCAAATTCTTAATAGATATTTTCTCACAAATATTATTTATCACTATTTTGTAGGCGGAACAGAATTTGGTTTTTCGTTTGCTTACTCCTATACCTATTTAATGACTTTAATAAAAACATTTCCAATTTGACTAGAGTTTTTTTGTGCAATCTAGGACCGTAATAATGAATTTCCTCTTTCCCATTTGTTTGATACATTATGTAATAAAATTATATTAAAAAAATTAGTATGCGAATTAAAAGTTTTATTGCCGCTGCAACTTTAAACAACTAACTACTAAGTCGTATGAGCAATTGATAAGTACTTCGAATTAAAATTTAAAAAAATCTAAAATGGCAAAAACAAACAAACCAAAAAAGGACGAAAATGCATCGAATGGATGAAAAATGAATTTAATATCTTAACAATGAATTCAGGATATGCACTCATATTTCTTCTTATCATCCCTTTGCTGAGTTCAAAGGAGTGATGCGCCAAGATACTGAAACTTTCAGTATTTTAATTTTTGTGAGAAAGTAATAAATGCTTGAACTATGATGGGTTAAGTACTAAGTCGGATGAGCAAATAATACATGCTTCGAATTAAAATAAAATAAAAATATTAAAATCGCAAAAACAATAAAGGGAGAAAATGCATCAAATGGATGAAAAATGAATTTAATATCTTAACAATGAATTCAGGAGCACTCATATTTCTGCGTATCTCTCCTTTGCTGTGTTCAAAAGAGTTATAGGCAGGAATTCTGAAACGTACAATATCTTAAATTTTGTCAGAAAATAATAAACGGTGCCTAAAATATCAAATGTCTCGCGCATGCGCAGCTTACCGTACAGTGCAATATACAGTAAAAGATCCTTATTCCCGCTATCTTCATTCGCGTTTTCACTATTCGCGGATTTAAAAAATGCGACCCAATTCCTCTATTCGCGGCTAAAAATTTCTTTATTCGCGGATCTAATAAGTACATGCATAGTAATAAAAGGATTCCAACAGGTATCTAACCCAATATCCTTTGTAAACGCCGTCAAATGGACTAATAAAAAAAGTAAAATAAATCTTATTACAACTTTGTCTAAAGTATGTTGTTACATGCAAACTGCAAACATAGCCGAAATCGCTAATGGAATAGGACGAGATGGGTTCGAACATATAGAATCAAGTGGCATTCAGGAATTGCTTGAATCGCAAG
Organism: Argiope trifasciata; assembly: GCA_026543055.1. Taxonomy (NCBI): domain Eukaryota; kingdom Metazoa; phylum Arthropoda; class Arachnida; order Araneae; family Araneidae; genus Argiope; species Argiope trifasciata. The sequence goes on along the minus strand of JAPMOQ010012849.1, from coordinate 4,078,021 downwards.
ATGAAAATTTGACTGAAACCGACTTGGAGGAAATGTTAAATTCTTATCCTGTTGAAGCACTGCAAACGTGACGTTTCATTTGAAAGATCTTAGAGAAGGTTAAAGAATGGCAAATGAGCTTTGCGATTTCTTTATGAGTATTGATCGGTCTATGGAACGAAGACTTATTTTTAAGAGGCAACTTGTAATGCGACTGCTGCGTACCAGTCTGAATGGAAGGAGCTTTTGAAAACTGCCAAGCAAGAGAAAATGACAAAATTCTTCAAACCATTGCATAAGCCTTAAGATAATTAATCAAAATTTCAACTTAATTGATTTTTTATATATTTGTTTTTTTTATTTTGTCACCTAGGAACGTATCCTCTATAATCCTATATAAATGACCATTTCGTATTCACGGTTTCCGTATTCGCGGCATATTTATGGAACGTATACCCCTCGAATAAAGAGCTTTTACTGTATAGTGAAACCTATCTTTTTCTTCTTGCAGTCATAGCTCCAAACCTGATGAGATGGTTGAGGATCTCCATCTTTGCTCCTGAAGTCACTTCTTTCTTTCGGGATGTCACTTTGCAGATCATAGAAGAGAGAAAGAAGACAGGACAAGTGAGGAAATCTATGATTTCTTACGCGGAAAAACTCAAGAAAGCTCTAATGGGAGAAAAGATAAGAAGACATATCGAACGGTTAAAAATAATTATTTTGTCTTTATCAAGCGAGCAGCCGTTAACTGTAACTTTCTGTTTCGAAATGACTCGTATTTTTTTAAAAAAATAAACTAGCAGCTGTATTCGTGACTTCACCTTAGTTTAGCTATTCTGCTATGCAGATTAAAAAGAGGCTCAGCAGGCATATTTTTACATAGAACAATTTTTATAATCAGCACCTTTGGAAAATTTAAAACACTCAACCATAATTAAACACTTATTTAAAGATTTCAGATAATGCACAGTTTAATCTCAAATTTGGCGCAAGTTTGTAAAGATAGCTTGGAGTTCAACTTATTATTCCTCAGAGAATTATTGAGCATCTGAGATTAAAATGCTAAAAAACACTATATTTTAGATGTATAATTGATAATTATTTTTAGCCGAAGTATCATGGAACAATGTCTGCAATATATGCATTTTTGTTAAGTAATTTTTTAGAAGATATAAATATTAGTTTTCAGAAGCTGGTCAACTTTTCCTCATCTGGCGACGGTTTAGCATGATTTTCCACTCGAATAGGCTTCCTATTCGAAGCCTATTTCTTCGTTTCTTTTGAATATTCTATCCTCTGACTGAATGGATACTTTGGAACCACAGCGAAGCCTCTCGGAACATTTCTAATAATATTTTGCAGCTCCATTAATTAATCAAGCGAAACGCTGATTTCCAAGCGATTACTAAAACATTCATGCAGTAGTCTGATGGTTTGTTTACATTAGGCCGATGCCATTCTACAGTAAGTAATGAGAGCAATTTCTGCATCATGTACGTTAGTGTAAATACAATTAGACATAAATTTACCTTTCATTTTGAATAGTTTCTTTTAAAAATACGTATTCATTAATCACAACTAGATATAATTGATGTAGTATTCACCTAAGGAACGTAACTTTTCTTCTAGACAAGGAATGATTTCCTACAGCTCTTGATGGATACAGCCAAAGAACTTTCTGAAGATCCAAAATCAGAGCTCCACGAAAAAGAAGCCGATGACATGGCTTCCACTTACGGAGAAGTGTCCACTGACCACCAAGTGTTCAAGAGTGTCACCAAGAAAAGTAAGCTCTGTGAATTAATTCTTTGTTTACTGGCATGACACTTTTTTTACTGAATAATCATTGGTTTCCGCTCAACCATTAAGGATAGAATAGACGTGAAAAATTCTATAAATCTAATCCGGCTAAATTGCATTTTTAAAACATTTTTTTCTTTTTATTATCAAAAGATTAAAAGTAAAGGGAAAAAATTGATGCATTTATTCGTTAGATTTATGTGGAATTTTTTATTGATGGATTTGTTTATAAACATTAGAGCATTACTACTCTTCTCAGATTTTTCAAGAAACCAGAAAATTAGATCAATAAATCAAAGGAAAGGATAAATAAAAGCAAATTATATTGGCTAAATTTTTTTTAGAAATGTGACGAGATCTATGAAAATGCGAGCATTGGCACAAAAGAATTAAAGACATAAATATAAATGCTGAATATTACTCTATTATCCTCAGAATGAAACAATGCCATTATCCATTGTTAAAAGTTCTCCTTGAGGTAGAATCCTAGGCAAAACAGAGTTTGACCATGCTGTTAGGGCAATTTCCAGTATATGGCAGTCATCATTTCCATACCATGACTTAAAAACATAATATTCCAGGCAATGAATGGTTTGACTGTACTTCTAGGGCAGACTTCCAGAGTATGGCAGTCATAATTTTCATACCATGACATAAAACTGTTTATTACTCATCAATTCCACTCTCTTAAGGGGGGATTATGCCATCTGCAGTTCAAAAATAAACAATATTTTAATAAACCAACATCAAGTTTTGATCCGTTGATTCCTTGCATCCATTCAGTATTAAACTGACCACTTATTGGCCCCACTAATTTCAATCTCAAAGCTATCTTGTTTGGTGGAATAATGATTATTATAATGCTAATTCTATTTCAAACTTGCAAAAGTAATTTAGAATACCGTATACCTTGAGTACCCTGCATTTCCTTCTCATTGTGTGGATTACACTAACCCATCTTTATGAATTCGCTTTAAGCTCTCTCTGTTTGTTTTTTGGTGCAACTTTTGCAATTGATTTTATACCAACTTCCCGATGATCTAGAAACTTATTTAAGTTCCCTCATTTATTTTTGAGAAAAAATAGAAGATAATACCTTTCTTAGGGAGGAGGCAAAACATATTTTGCTGATATCCCATCTGATTTTGCTATATTTGATATTTTTAATTTCAGATCTGTCAATCTACGAACTGGTTGCTCAGTGCGTAATCTTTTTCCTCGCTGGTTACGATACGACCGCCTCCACACTGTCCTTCATCACTTACATGTTGGCCTTGAACCCAGAGGTCCAAGAGAGAGTACACAAAGAGCTTGTGGAAGCTGTGCAAGAAGCGAATGTAAGTGCTGCGTGTTTTTATTTTATCGTAAACGAAGTATACTAAAGGGAAAGAACTGTCAGTAAATTCGGAATAAAGATTTTGGCAAATCTCTACATTTTAGATAGTACCCTAGTGCACAAATATAAAGTACTAGCTAGTACCCGGGACGTTGCTGCCGCAGAAGAAATTATCTTGGAAATACCGTTTGGTATTTGAAATAGTTATTTTGTTTCATTAAGAATGATAGGAAGAATGATATTTATTTTCTTATCGGCAATGAATACATTCATTGAAATTGAAGGAAAATAAATAGTATTTATTCTATTTTTATTATTCTATTATACAAACAAACATTCATTTTTATACATTAGATTTGTGCATTCTTTTAGAATCGTGAAGCTTGGTGTTCTTTTAGAATGGTAATGAAAGAAACTATTTATTATATTTTGCGATTCGTTTAATATTCGTTCAGAATCCTCAAGTTTAATGTTAGAAAATATTATTAAATCATCTTGTTTTAAAACTGATTAAACATAGAAAATATACCATAAAATCTTTAATATAGTTGAAAAGATAATTTTTTAAATATCCTTTAAACTATATTAAAACTAAGATGGTGCAAACTTATTTGTACTATAATATTTCTGGAAGTTGCTGCAAAAAATGCTAAAAATTTTATTAAATATTTAGTTAAAATTTCAAACATATAGGATTAGTTCCAATAAAACTTTCTCGCCACTCTCTTATAAAGATGTTATATCTGAAAACGACTCACATTGCATTTACGTACAATAGCTACGAAATATTAACATCTAACTTGAATTTAGCATCCTTATTGAATCTTCTATGTCTCCTTGGCGAGCTATTTGGTTTTTAATCCATGGTTAATAGATGCAATAAATAGATGGGAAAACATGTTTTGTGCTTTAGATGACTGTATTCCATCGCGTAAGTGCAATCAATATGTTGTCGAACTTTTATCGGAATCGGACGAGAGATACGGCAGCCCATAAGTGACATACAGACAAACAATCATTTTTATTTATATAGATTGTAGCTGTCAAAGCAATCAAACTTGAGATTTTTATGAATCTCAACGTTTCAAATAGCATAAACTTGTAGATTTCAATTAAATTTGGCACAAAATCCTTTCTGAGGAAAATTGACTGTATGCTTGTTCATGTAAAAGTAAACACCATAATGAAAAAACTTAAAAAATTTAAATGAATAAAAATAGTGTACAGATTTCGCATTGAATATGAAAATCCGTATTAGATTTTTAACCAGATCTTTAAGGAGGTTAATCGTTTGATTTTCTGCACTTCGGTATGCATATAAACGCGATAACTCAAAAATACATTGATTTCGATTAATAATGTTTGTCGCATAGTAGTTTTAGTCTTTAAACTGCAAATTCATATCAAATTTTTACTGTTTAAAAGAATTAAGGAAGATTTGAATTAGTGGAACAACTTTTGAAAAAAAAAAGTAGTTACCGATGCTTTATATGGATAAAGCTTCTGTAGATAATTGAGGGGATAAAAACCGAAAAGAAACCCTATTATTATTCCATAACGTATCAAAATAAGTTTTAGGTTCAGAGTTTGAGTTGAGGAAAAATAAAGGTGACAGTTTTTTTTATTTGTTTAAAGCATTTCTACCAATGCTATTAGCTTTATTTCATTTTTTGTTGTTATTTCGACTTCTCAAAGTACGATACTTTTTTATTTTCTAGGGTGAGCTGACATATGATGCAATTCAGAGCGTGAAGTACCTGGATAACATCATATCCGAAACAATGCGTCTTTTTCCACCAGCAATAAGGTAAAAAAAAAAGTTTATATTTTCTCATTCCTAAAAAAAACACAAATCTAACATTTCACACTACATGAAATTTCAAATTTACATTGAGATTTGTTTGGAGTTATACTCAAGTTGATTCTCCGGAGAAATTCATTAGTAGTTATGTCACCTCTTGTTGTTTAGAATACACCTATCCCCCGATTTACACGGCGCTCGGTTTACACGATTTCACTTTTACACGATTTTTAAATTTGGAGGAGATGGAGATGGCGCATACAATAAGAGGAGAAGGTTTCGAGGATTTTGCTGAGGCAGATATTGTAGAACTAATGGAGGACAAAGAACTAGATGAGGATGATTTAGTGGACATGGTTAATGAAACAAATGATCGTGGCAGTGATCCTGATGAAGAAGAGTCTGTTGCATTCACAGCAAAAGTCATCAGTGAAGGACTTGAATGAGGGCGAAAATTGGGTAATCATTTTCTACAAAATGATCCGAATGTTGAACGAGCTCTCCTATTTCAGCGAGATATTAATAAACGCTTAACTCAATATGAGGAGGTCTATAAAGATTTGATCAAGAACGAAACACAATTGTTAATTACGGATTTCACTACCAAGGTTCGCCCATCTGAAGTTGTTTCTAATTCATCTAGCATCGAACTTGAATCGCATCAACCACTATCGAGTGATGAAAGTGATATCATACCAATCAGGAATAAAAGATTGGGAGTCTACGAAAGTGATAACAGTAACTAAATTTCTGATTAAATTTTTTAATTTATATTTCTCGTTTCTATATGTAAAATGAATTACATAAATATACCTTATATTTTTGTTATTTTATAAATAGACAGTTATTTTTATGTTTTTAAGATATATTTAGTTTTATTTTACGTTGAAATAAATGACTGAATTATGCACATTTTAGTTTGTTTTCGATTTACACGGTTTTACGTATAAGAATCAACGATTTCGATTTACACGGTTTTCTAAGGAACCTATCTTCACTGTAAATCGGGGGATAGGTGTACTGTTTATCTACATACAAGCACCAATTAACACTCGCCTTGAAGATGCTTACTCGAGACCAGCGCACCGGAGAAATTCATAAGCAGTTATCTCACCTCTTATTGTTTAAAAACTGTTTATATATACACAGGCACGAATTAACGATCGCCTTGAAGATGAATCAGGACCAGTGCATATTCTTCAAGGCAGTTTTGGAATGGTCTAAAATAGTTTACAATATTGCTACAGAAATCGTCCGTTAGAACAGTTTGGTGAATGAAGTCTAGCAGTGGATAGTGGAAAATGTTGCTTCATTCGACATAAAAACAATGCAGCACAGATATGAAAAACACAGTCTGTGCTTACAGAATGAATAATTCTGGCAGACACTTACACGAGGCATGCAAAAAACAACAATAGCTCCTTAAGTGTAACCAGAGAGCTCGCTTTTTGATCAATGCTTCGAACAGAGAACTCGGTTCACTCGTCTGAGCGTTTTGCTTTTTCTAGTCTCCCTACAAGATGTAGAATTATATAGGATCCTTGAATTTCAACATCTAATAAAAATATCTCCATTATTTATTTCCTAGAATTTTTCACTTTTGTTGCTAATTTAAGAACCTAAAAGCTTCTCTTTCCATCGATGATACTAATATTACAGGAAAGGCAACTGCGATAATCGCAGAAATTGCGCAGCAGATTCGAAGCAATAGCGATAATCGCAGAAGAGTATATCTGCGTATTTTCCCTCCATTTGTATTGTTAGCGTGCTAAGATAATTTACATGATTAGCAGGATCAGGAGATTGTATATTGAGGTGACAGCTGCATATCGCATTGAAAGTAAATTTTTGTTGTTTCATATTATGATGTATTGGTATTTAATTTTTCTCATAAATTATGCCAAACAGATTTCAAAATTAACCTGGCACAACGCATTTGATCAGTTTTATGTAAACATGTTATACTACTGGTAAACATGTATACTACTGGTTTTATGTAAACATGGTATACATGGTTTCACTACTGGTATAACCAAAGAGACAAAATATGCAGTAAGTGCTGATTGTGAAAGTTTTGTGTAATCTATTAAATTACTTCCCTTCCTTAAACATAATCCAGCTGTAAGATAGTTTTTGTAAATGCCGTAGTTGTAATTATTGCAAAATATGGAATAAGCGCTGATTGTGAGAGTTTTGTATAATCTATTAAATTACTTCACTCCCTTGAACATAATCCAGCTGTAAAGTAGTTTTTGTAAATGCAGTAATTGTAGAATAATTTTTAATTTAAACCTAAAACTGGTGTCATGATATTTTTATTGATTTGTTCTCAGGCTTGAAAGGCAGGCCTCCGCCGATTACGAACTGGGTGAGACCGGTATCAAGATTCCGAAAGGGATGATCGTCACGATCCCCAACTACGCCATGCAAAGAGATCCAGAATATTTCCCCAACCCAGAAAAATTTGATCCAGACAGGTAAATAAGAATTTCGAATAAATTGTTTTATATTCAAGCGATCAATGCTTTCAGAATATTTATTCAACCCTTGATAATTAATTCATTTCTTATTGTGCTTTAAATAATTAAGAAATATTATCACGAAGATTTAAATAAACACACCATGAGCTTTTAACTAACAAACAAGTTTATTGAAGGAAAGTAGCGACTTGCAGCTTAACAAGGTCGAGAAGTTGCTTACGATTAGTGCGTGTCAGCTTTTAGACATGAATTGAATATTCGAGAAACAATTAATTTGCATCACAAAGAAAGGTCTAGAATGTTAGAGAACATGAGGAAACAATAACTAGGAAAACAAACTAAAATGCATGCCTTGGATACAACAGCCGTGGCGAGCATCGAACTAGCCAACTCTGGTTTGGATCAAGTGCTTTGACCATTCGACCACTGAGCTCGTGGCAAACTTCCTTTACGCGGCAATATTTTGCCCAGTAGTAATGTCATTGTCAATATTCAAAAAAATTATAAAAAATTGTTTAGTTTGGATGCAATTTTTGTGTAGATATCTCCTCAAGATCCAACTACGCCTCAGTTTTTGAGTTCCGTCAACAATAACGTTTGAGTGACATATAAAGTTGTTGATTTGAAAAACACGGTTGCCGTTCTAGAACGTTAAGCTCACAATAAGTAACATTATATTATCAGATAGACAGAATCAGATAGACTATATCAGATAGGCTGCACATTTCATGGGATCATATGTTTTTACTATAACAGAGTTAGAAATGCTAACAATAGGGAATTAGGACTATTTTTGTGTTCAGAAATAACATGCTTGAATACTCTTGGGATCATATTATCGCATGTTTCCTCTTATCAGAAGTACAATATTTTTTTCTTTCTCTTTGAAAAGATAGGAAGGTCAAAAGTAAAATTTGGAGAATCGGATATATAACGATAATTCGCACATATCTCTATTTTTTGAAAGCGATAAGTCGCCAAATGTGTCAAAACAAAATTCCAAGTTATATTAGAGCTAAAAGTTAATACTTCAAAGCAATAAATCTCCAAATCTAATAAAGTTTCAATTTCCGAGAAGGCAACAGTCTCTTTTTTTTACTTTCTCGTATACGTTATATAAATGAATTTTTACTATCAAAAACTCGAGATCTCCATGATTTAGATATCCTTGAGTTCGAAAAACACATTTCAGGAAAATGTGTGTCTGTGACAAAATGATATGTTCTAGATAGGTGAAATTTGGTACACGGTCTTATATCACATTTGTAGATTTCTATCATATCTTCAGCACGAAAACTATAAACCAAAGAGAGTTATATAGAGTAAATTCGATATACAGAATTAATATCTATAATCTAGACACCTATTAAATGAGCCAAATCCAGATAAGGATTGACCGCCTCAGGTTCTTATAGATTCTATTTCTATACTGCATCATTTTTTTCGCAATCCTGTCTGACCTTTTTATGGCACAGGGTACAGATTTGTTTTCCTCATAGAAGCTTTCCACTCTTTTCCTTGTCCTATCAAATAACGACCTTTCTTCTGATAGAGAAGACACTGTGAAGGCAATGAACTTCAAAACTGAATGTGATATCTATTCGTTGATGACATTAACAAAAAGTGCATTAAATATATACCTAATAATTTGTTTATAATAATTTCATAAAATGATTGCTGTTTCTCAAAGTCTTGCCTAAGCGGTATGTTCATTTCATTTACGTCTCTTTTTTTAAAACAACATTAGAGCTATTTTGAGACGAGCCTCTTAATTTTGAACCGAGATTAGATGAGGAGGACAAAATCTGAGGTGATACCCCTCTTCAAACTCCCACGCTAAACAGATGGGAAGACGTTTGTCCCCCGATGGATTTAACGTGCACCAGACACGTTTATACGACTGTCCATTGGTGGAATCGGGGCTCGAATCTGAAACCTCTTAATGAAAATAATGTTAAGAAGAGATAAAAATAGCTTGAGCAATTGAAACATGATTAAAACAAACATTTATTGATAAATGAGAAAAATTGATTAAATATATCCAAATACTTCGTAAATATTATTACGTTTAAAAAAATGTTCACAAAATTCAAAATAACATATTACTTCCCAATAATAATCATTTACAACGAAACATCATTTACTTGTTTCTCATTTATACGTCATTTCATCGTAGCTCTCATTTACTCATAACTATTGTAATAACAAACTATATCGCTTATATGAAGTAAAGCTTTTATAATATTCGTTTTTCTTTATGATTTCGAAATCACTTTCCAGGAATATGTAAACTGTAGTATAGATATTATGATTTCGTTTCAACTGGTGAAATAAATAAATTATAAGATGCTAGTTAAACGATGACGTGAAAGGCTATAAAGAACTTGCCTGACCTTACTTTCAATGGATTCCATTCAGTTTATGTTGTTAGTTAAAACAGAAATAGAAAATATTGTGGTTTTGATTCATAATGTTGTATTTTATAATTGCAAGAAATAAATCACCAGGCGAAGGCAGTAATTTTTTAATTAAATATTCACTTGCATAAATGTAAATGTTATATGAATAAAAATATATGAATTGTCCTCAATAAAAGGAAGGTTTTCTCTAATTTTAAGATAAATATTCAAATTAAAAAATTTAATTACTGTTTTTCGTCGTATTAATTTGTTAACACTGTCTTAAAAATGTTAAACTTCAGCTTTTAAAGAAATTTTCATTAGTTGTTAAATTTATAATAATCTTAATTGTTAATTAAAATGTCGATTATATGTCTGTTTATTTTTCAGGCCTCTTTTTTGTCATTTTTTAAAATTGTTATAAATGTTGTTTTGCTGCACTTTTAATGAATAGTTAATAACACAGTCACGGGGAGTGAGTTACATATTAAAAATATAATGTTGTTTGTATAAGAATCCTTGACTTTTTTGTGGCTCTTAACTTTATTTTATTATCAAATGTAACGATTATGGATAAAAATTTATTGCCTTTTTTTCTGTTACATCAGTATGACTTAATCAACATTGGAAAAGTAAAAAAATCCATTAATACTGCAATGAAATAAGCCTGAGTTCACTTGAATAAAAAATCATTTGCAAATTTAGAAATCAGCAACTACAATTTAAATTAAAAGTGAAAAAAGAACCCAATTTAAAGTGATTAATGCTATTTGAAAATTTTAAATACCTCAATGAAATGTAAATGAATTGCATTTACAGAAACATAGAAATAAATTATTGTACTTATAAATTCATACAAAAAATATTGTTTTTACTGATACATGCAAAATAAATTATTGTATTTACAGATACATACAAAAAAGAATCATTTTATTTACAGAAACATATAAATAAATTATTGTACTTATAGATACATACAAAAAAATTATTGTCTTTACAGATACATATAAAATAAATTATTGTATTTAGAGATACATATAAGTTAATTATTGTATTTATTAATGCACATAAATGAATGATTGTATTTGCTGATTCATACAAATAAATTATTGTATTTGCAGATAAATATAAATAATTTATAGTATTTACAGATACATACAAAATTATTGTGTTTACTGATATATTTACTCATGCATATAATATTGTTGTATTTTCTAATACATATAATATTGTTGTATTTTCTAATACATATAATATTGTTGTATTTACTAATCCATATAATATTACTGTATTTATTAATGCATAAAAAATATTGCAGGTGGACTGCCGAAGAGAAAGCGAAGCGAGACCAGTATGCTTATCTGCCTTTCGGGGCCGGACCCAGGAACTGCGTGGGTATGCGATTTGCCCTCACAGAAGTGAAAGTGTGCATTGCCTACGTCATCTTGAACTTCAAGATCAGCAAGAGCTCTAAAACTAAAGTATAAAGCTTGTTTTTCTTATTATCGTAATGTTTACAGACTGGCCACGATTGTGAGGTTTATTGGCGAAAAAGCCCAATTTGTCTAAGCTGCGCCAAGTATATAGGAATATTCATAGGCTGTTATACTATATGTATTTGGCAATCGTAATACGACATGCGCAGTGAAGAAAAATCATTGAAAATGCTGCACTAGGCATATCTTTGAAATTTTGAATTATAGTACCTGGGGTGTAGTTATTTCTCGAATTAAAAACGCTCACCATAAAAGAATTTTAATTATAAGGGTTTTTTTTTAATACTGAAAATTGATTGAAATGTTAAAGTTGTGTCTCAAAAACTTCAGAGCATTTATTGCACAAAAGCATTTTTAAACTTCTATCATATTTTTTTGAAAATCAGCTTTTAAATGCTATCAGTTTTGTTTATGATCAATTATTCTCTAAGTTAAAAAAAATTAAATATTTTTAGCATATTTTATAACAATACTTTTCATTGTTTTAGTAGTGTTATTATTCACATGCCCATTGATTGGGAAAGAATTCATTTCGATTATTTAACATAAAACATTACTCAAAATAGCATTTAAATATATAATTACATTCTAACATTAAATAAAAAATAACATTTCAAGAAGTCTTTATTTTACAGAGTGAGACATATAATCACACCATTTCACAGCTTCAAAATTAATATAAATTATTAAATATAAGTTTTTTAAAGTTATAAAACAGTTTATTCACTTTTAATAAAACATCACATACCGTTATGAATAATAAAAAATAGATTAGATCACACAATGCGCATAGCAGCAAGCATAAGCATTTTGATTTGTATGAATTTTGATTGGAAGTTTTTCTCTTATTTACGTATTTGCCTTTGATGCATAGCAATGTCAACTAAATGAAAAGCTTTGTGTAAACTATATGACTATGAATAACTTTAACCTTTCTAAGTGGGTTAAAATATATCCTACTATAAGCTAAGCAAAAGGTGGGAGTTTTTAGCTTTTCTAGACACATAGAGTTAACTTTCAATCATTGTTGCTACTCTTAAAAAGGGATTTTTTTAATGCTCAGAAATAAGAAAATAAACAGTATATTATTAGAGCGTTATTAAATTTTGAGATTCGATTTCTCATTAAAAAATTTAAAACTTTAGATATATATTTTACAGATGCGATTTTTAGGTTCATTTGTTAATTTTTATCAAATTGTCTTAAATCCAAACACCATTACGCCAACCAAAGGTCACCGATTTTTATCACCAATACAGAGTTACTAAATTTATGTAAAACTTCGAATTACTAAAAACGAAAATAAAAATTCAATAGGTAGCTTTTGACATATTCTCTGTAATGCTATAATATGTCTATTATTATCATCAAACGATCCAATCTCGGCAATCTATTAAAAAACGAAAGATCATAATTTATGTAGAGATTTAATTAGCGGCCAATACTATTCCATATTTAGTTTCATTTTGTAATAATAGATGTCACCATGGATACCACCGATCCAAAGTCTAAGACAAATGACGTCAAGTTTGAGAAAAAAGCGATCTAAGCATTCGCTCGGCAGACGGAGACAGAGAGGGGCATTTTGCTCCGATCATGCATTTTTAATACGCAACGTAGTTTCGCCATGAAACACTTGATTAGGCTTCATCCTTGGTGGCATCTATAGGTGATACTTTTTCTCTATTGTAAATAGCCTGTCCTGTCATAATTGTTAATGTCTTTTCTGTATTCTTCGCTGTACATAAATTTACTGTTTTCATTTAAAAGCTTCTCTTTAATCAGTGACCCTAGGCACTGATCTAAATGTGGTTGAATGGGCATTTTTTCCCATCCAATTCCTACACTTATACGAGGCATGTAGTTGAATAATCGCCAGAGCATTGCAATAGTTGTAAGTAAAAACTTAAACCACTCATTATAAGTCGCTGTCTGGACGAATCTTGCATTGATGTAGAATTACCGGTGATTCATTTTATGTTTTCTTAAGATGTCGCATCACAGTAAGCATAATAGCAACTTACGTCACTCACAAAATATTCATATTGTTGTCATGCGGCACTTGTCATCCGTGTCTCGATCACAACAATCTTGCCTATCGATTACACACAGTATAATTTAAGAGATCACGCAGTGTTTGACTGAAGGTGCATCTATAAAAGTTAATCTTCATATACGAACACCTAAATGGAACCTAGATGAAATATTGATTTGTAATACAGAAAGTTATCTTGCTAAAAAGTTGAAGTTGATAGCTGTTTTTCCTCACCCGAGAGACATTTCCAGTTATTTATACCGGTTCCCAGTTATTCATACTAACAGTTATTATATTTATATTACTAATACCAGCTCCAGTTATTTTTATATCAGTTAGTCATACTTATGTTATTTATACCAGCGTTAAATATTTATTTAGGTCATGGATAAATTTTCAGTGCCTCAAAAACTTTGTGCAAGTAATCAACAAATCAGCAAATCAAACTTTTAAAACACATTTATTTGTCGCATGCGCGATAACATGTACGGTGCTGCTAAGTTTATTTTTGTTATATTAACGTCCCATTTTAAAGCAACGCTAGGATTATTTTGGGATGGATCTTTCAATTTTGAACCGTGGTCATATGACGAGGACGACACCTGAGCTGGCATCCCCATCTCCACACTACGGAGAACATTTGGCCAGACGGATTTAGCATGCAACAGACCTGGTCTCGAACCTGAAACCCTACGGCTCAGTAGCGGAGACCTTACCACCAGATCACCACGGCTCTACGATGCAGCTAAATAAAAAAGAGACTAATAATAATTTCGATGAAATTTAGGGAGTAATGGTTTACAATATTAATCGATCCTTTCTGGTTTCGCACCAGAAAAATTTTCTTTTTGATATTAAATTTCGTTACAATTTTTCTACTTAAAAATATGTGAGGCACAGTATAAAACATAGGTTCCTCAGAGAATTCGGCATGAACATCTCCTAGCTGTTATGAAATTTTGGAAAAGAAAATACAACTCGGATGTTGTCCTCGTGTTCTCGCAGCTTTTCAAAATCAGATGGTTTGTTCCAGAATAATTTTAATCCATGCCATCCAACACACCAGACTATTAAGTTTACAACATACTTCATTTATTCCAAATATTTTAATTAAGGCTAAATTTGACTGGTATATATGTATATCCGGTATGGCATATTAATTTAATGACTGCAAAAATAATGTTGCTCACATTTTACGTATTTGCAAACATTACTAAAATATTACTGCTTGTATATCAATTGAATTACTGTAATCGGTTGTATTACTTTCTTTATTACTGTCTATTCCTGAAGATTTTGTTTGAGGAATGTTTTCCTGACAAATCGATCCGGATAAGTTTTATCACCCCTGAATTACCCTGTAAAGGATAGGAATAAGTAGCAAATCTGATATAAAAGTATTATATTTTTTTATTCTATTCCTACATATATTTTCGGCATTCGTTGTTTGTAAATTTTTTCTAAAATATCGTTTCAGGTACCTTTGGAATATTTCATCGGTCAAGGTTTGTTGCAACCAAAGGAAATCTTCGTTTCCATGGAAGAGAGAAAAGATATTCCTCTAGTGAAATAAATGGAACTGTGATTAACTTTGATTTAAAAATCAACTGCGTAATTTGTAATATATATATTTCACTTTGATTTTATGCGTAATAAAGCATGCTTTATTTATTAAGAATAGTCTATATTTTATGACAATAGTTAAGGTTTAGATGACTTTTAGAGAATTTCAAGTCAGTTAAGAAAGTCGTTACTGAAAATTCTTAAAAGTAAGGTAATTTTGGTTTGTAGAATAACAAAACTGAAATTGAATAAAATCGTGAACAAAAATATTTATGAATTCAAGTAATGCTCGTTAATTTTACGAAAAGAACATGAAAATATGTCGAAGGAAAAATGTAAAACCGTGACCGGTGGTTGGTGGGTTCTAATTAAGATAAGCCTTCTTGTGTAACAATAATTTATTATTAAAACATATAAGGTTACGTTACACACAGACACAAAACAGAGAGTGGACAAAAACACGTCAACACATAACGATAACAGAGGCTTAACTGACTGTCTCTCTAAGCACTCGCCAGAGGGCGGCTTGTAATGAGTGAATCATAGTGTAGGGGGGAAAAGAGAGTGCTACAAAACATAACAAATCAATATGTATAATTAATATCCCAATATGACATAATACGACCCTTTAAGATGGATCAGTTTCTTTTAATTAGATTGGGGAACTTGCTGATTTAAATCATTCCCTAACCCTTAGTTTGTAGGTTTACTAGGATTTTATAATCTTTGGCAGGAAAACTTGGCGTGTATCTACAGAGGTGTCTGAGCATATATATTTGATCTTGCATTTACGAGAGCTTATCTTCCTTGCACTTATCTTATCCATATATCTCGTAATAAATGATAACTAATTCTATTATTAATAGAAAAGTAAGATTGTTTTTATCAGAAAAATAATTAACGGAATTAAATTTATTTAAAAAGAGGTAAGATAGAGAAAAATATCTGTTTTATTTACTAATATTTGAACATTCTCATATTTCTGAATGAATTTTTTTTGAAAATCTCTATTACCAATACTCATCAAAGGGAAAAAATGTATGTGTATGTATGCATATTATAATAATTCACAAAGCAATATCTTTATCAAGTAACTAGCCGATTTTGGCGAGCAGCAGTTAACCAGTATAAAAGATCTCTAAAATTTTCAGTTTTTTAAAAATGTAACTTGGTCTCTTTATAGCTTTTTCTTCAAAATATTCTTTATCAAAGTTTTTGATAGTTATATAATTCAGTCATACTATTATGTAGACCTTAAACAGTTCTGTTCATTGTATTATTTATCTCTTAATAATTTTTTACTGTCAGAACCCATAAAATTTGCTCATTAAATTACAGTGGAAATGTTAAATTGCTATTAATATAATTTTTTTTTAACTAAAACCAAGCACTTTTTAAATATGAAAATCGAATGCAAAGGCGTTGAGCATTGAAGTTGTATACGCAATGCAGAATAATTTTTGCAATTTATAAAGAGTCATTCAACAAAAATTTCTTCGATTCATCGTTCTGATTCAAGTTTTTAGTTCACTTTTAAAACATTTAAATGATGCAGTACTATATCTTAGATAGAATAGATTATCTAATACACACGGAATTAAATAGAATTATTAATCTAATTAATAGAATGATTATTAAAAAGATTTTATCAGAAATAGAATGATTAGTGCATTCCACACAATTATTATTCTATAAATTTTGTTTCCTTCGTAATTATATTTATTAGTAAAGAAAAAATTAGTTTGATATTGCTCACTTTAACAGGAGAATTTTTAAAAATAACAGAGATAAGGAAAATTTGTCAATTAAAGAAAAGGCTTCCGCAAATACATCATTAATTTGTTAAGTTCAATAATGGAACATTGTTTTGAGGGTTGAAGCTCATATCAACATATAAAATCTGAACTCAAGTTTGATATTTTATGAACTGTAGCATTTCCTTTTTTATTCGTTTGTTCCTCAAGATATAAAAGTACAAAGCCTTGATTTTTCAATTCTTTGGCATCGTTTCATACTAATTATTGTACTTTTGCTTTAGTCTTTTCCAATTTCGATTAATGATAATGTTTATAACTGCTTTCTGAGATATACGATGGAACACTTCAAATTCAGGAAATAATTTTAACTCCAATTTAAGCCCTTTTTGGAGACCTCCCCCTCCCACACACAAGAAAAAGAATAATCTGAGATCATCTTTAAAGTATTTGAATAAAATTCTATTATAATAAATATTAAAACAGGGTCAATAAAATTTCCTCTCAAAGTATATACCATGTTTTGTCGCTTAATTTCAACCGGTCAAAATTCTATTTTTTCTTTGCTAAAACATATAACATTTATTAGCTTTCATTACATTTAAAAAATAGGATGTCATTCTATTAATTAAAATGCTCAAAAATTAATTCCAAATTAGCACCATTAACACCTATGCAGAATCCCATTAACTTAATAATACTTGGGCATATGCGATTGATTTCGTGGGTAATGAGGACTGACTTTTGAGTTAGCCAGCGAAGAGTTATCAAATATCAATAGATAAAGTTAATTTATTATTTAATTCAAATATAATCACAATTGAAATTAACCGACTCTATCATTACCATACAATATACTTTCATAGAAAATGAGACCGACTCAAGAACTTCTAACAACGGCAGCTGTAACATACGAACAGATAATTGCGAGTCATGATACATTTCTATCACGAATTATCTTCACTTTACCAAGCTTGAAATTTTTTTAAATTAATGTTTCTATCTATATCAAAACAACATTCGTCTCATGAAACAACATATATTATATCATATTATATTTTTTATATATTCCTTATTAATAAAGACGATAATGCAACTGCCGAACAATGAAAGTGAAGAACATTATGGGTGATTATCACACTTTTTGAAACATAATGATTGGATATGATGAACTAGTTGCAATTCCGAAATAAACACTTTATTCCACATTTATTGACTGTCCTACGAAATTTAAAACTAAGAAGAACTGCAAACTTTCTAGAATATGAAATTGAAATTTTGTACTTATAGATGAAAATAAGAGAAAAATTATACTAATTAACATTTGCAATCATAATGGATATATAAGAATTTAATTTTTGCAATTTTTGTACAATTACCCATTTTTTGTAATGAAATTTTGTAATTCGAAATATGTTTAGATGCAATATTTAAAAAAAATTCTAAGTGAAACACCTTAATGCTTTTTTAGAAGCAAAAAGACTTCATAAACCATGCTTGCATAGCTGTGAAATTAGTTTTAGATTAAGGCCTAATATTTAAATATTTACTATTGTAATTTGAATTACGATAAAGATCCAATCCATATGAATTAATACTTTTGGCAATATATTCAGGCTCGAAAAAAAAAAAGAACGAATGAAATATGAAGTAATAAATTTTAGTTCTAGTTTTCTTTCGTGTATGAATTTAAGACAATTTGAAAATTAGTAATAAATCATATGCAGCGTTTTTAAGAAAATATGCAGAAATTTTTAACTACATTACCTGCTGTTAAAACTTTGGATCATGATGCTAAATCTGAGAAGTAAGCGTTTTAATGGAGTATGTATAGATGTTGCATTTACATGCCGATTCCTGGTACATTGGATTATGTATAGTTAAGTCTGATGGTGAATAAGCTAGAAAATGACTATCAATTATCAACATTTTCTTATTGAAAATATGTCTTTCACCTGAGAATTAACCTGCAATTATCTTTTGAATTATTAATTTAATTCCTACCTTATTTTAGATAAAGTGCTTAATATTTTGAAAAATAAAGCAACTTATTTGAACAATTTTAGCGAAAAAAAAATACATAAGCTCATTTCAACTAACAGCTTGGGGAAGATATATACTTACAAGCATACATACATACATATTGAAATAACTAAACATTATTGATATCCATTTAAATTCGAATTTAAAGAAATTTCTATGAATTTTTTCTTCTTCATTTTGTTAAGTAAAGTTAAACTGTGAGAGATATAAAGATTAAATCTTCATAAAAATAAAAATTATTCTTCACTTTATTTGATTGAATTTGTATTATGTACATCAAAATTATAATTTTTGTAAATGCTTTCTGTGTGAGAAAATTATAAATGTGTTCTTTTATAATAAATTTTTAAATCAAATTTCTCATATTTTATTTATTACCTTTAAACGCTCGTCTGAAACGCAAAAAGGGGTAGACCATTTATCTTATGAAACTGCGTTTCGCTATCAAGGACATGGAGTATCATTCTTACTCTTAAAAATGATTACCATTTGGCGAACATTGTAAAATCTCCAAATCCTACATCCAAAGATAAAGGTTATAATGTGGCAACCCTGAGATATCTTTTAATGACATGGGGTAATTTATTGAGCGCATATTCCACACAACCCTTTTAACATGACCCTCAATAGCTCAGGACTCACTCTCTACTAATCAATAATCAAGCAAGCTCATTTCGCCATCTCTGAACTTTAACTGAAAAACTAATTGATACTTTGTTCTTATAGGGAAATTTGCTAACCTTTAGGTGTATCAATTCTGGCAATAGGGTTGAATCATATCCTTTTTTAAAATATCGGGAATATATTGATATTTATAATTGTACCTAAAACTTTTATATTTAATACATATGGCAACCGAACGCTGCCATCAATAGGTATTAAAATACTACTTATAGATATTAATTTTAAAGATTCGTAATTCTGTCCAAACTGCTTGTTACCAATAATGTTTAGATTTTCTTTTAAACCATTATTAAATTGCAAATTTAAAACTTCAAATGACTGATAGCAAGAATTCTAAATTTTTTAAAGTATTTCATCATGTTTCGTTTATTACTAAGGAAATATTTATAATTTTAATTGTAAATATATAAATATCTTCTCTTTCAGTACATTTTTTAAAATTGTTATAATCTGAAAATTGTGTTCATATTCTTAGTTGATTCATGGTTGATTTTTAGTAGCTTTCGTACTAATAATAGTTCTATTGTTTCAGCTTCCTATTTGTTTCGAATAAAAAGACTGTTTAAAGAAAAATAGATTTATTTATTCGTCGATAATCTCATAGTATTCTTAAAAAACACTGTAAGAAAAAATAAACAAATTGATTAGAAATACATTTATTTCAAATAAACCCCGAAATAATATGTATGAGAAATGGGGTCAATTCACGGTTACGTGTCATGTACCAAACAAACAGTTTGGTGGTCAATTTTAAACCTTTCTGCGGATGTCGGGATGTCTACCGATAACGTTGATTATCTTCAGACTTCTGAGACATTAGCACTAAAGATAAATATTACGCTAGGCAAATAATTATAAAAATCTTTTGATTTTTAAAAAAAGGAAATTAATATTTTGAATTATTTTCTGCAAATTTTTGTGGTAATGTAATTTTACATATTATTTAAATATTAATTAGTATTTTCAATGTAATTATTATTTTACATAAATAATTAATATAACTTCTTAACTAGTTCCATACCATTTTATTTTTTTCCTTCCCCATATTTTTTTTTTGTTGTTGTTCAAAGGTTACATTTTGACAAATGGCTATGGCAGTTTTTTTGAAAAATTACATATATTCTTTTGTATATATTATTTCATTCTCATTGAATGTTGAATTTTATTAATATAGTTTCTTTTAAATAATTATTACTCTTAAGTAATTTACCATTTTTAAGCTACTAAAAAAATTATTACATTTTTTCTTAAGTAATTATTTTTATTAATATTGAGGCTTTGAAATTTTCATTTTTTTTTCTCAGAGGAAAGATCATGAAACTCAAATTTGTATATATTGAATAAATTATGATTACAATTTCAAATTATACAATATAAAAGATATAATTTTTTTAATCTATGCAACTTATGAATCATTTATTTCACTTTAATTTGTTGGAATGATTAAAAAACAAGCAAGCAAAATAAATATTTACACATTATAATAATGATACAATATAAGAGATATAGATATCATTTTTTAAATCTATTCAACTTATGAGTCAGTTATTTCATTCTAATTTGTAGAAATTATTAAAGAAAAAACAAGCAAAATTACACAAAATTCTAAATTTTTATTTACACATTACAAAAAATATAGATAAAATACATATGAATAATTATTCGAAAAAATATGATCAATTGGATGTTTCAATGTAATTACCTATTAAAAATATCACAAAAATTATTTTTTATTCTAGACATTTAGAAAGAATATAAAAATAGCATGACATGAAAGTCAAAGTAAATGATGAAATCCATTTTATTCAATAGATACCTTTTGGATATTAAAAAAGTTATTTTATCACCAATAAAAATATAATGTCGAGTTATTTGCTTTTAAAACAGAAGGTGTCTGAAATACATTTTAAAACCTTAAAGCTACGTTGAATGAATATCATAAAATAAAACAAAAACATACAATGCAGTAAATTTAATAAACATGAATAAGGTCATGATAAATAAATATAAATAGAGAAATTAAATAGGATATAAAAGGGAGTTGGAAGAAACACTTTTATGTTTTTTATAGAATTTCATGATTCAAATTTGACATATCAAAGAAATAGGAAGAAAAAAAAAAAGAGTGAATCATCCGTGTAGCTATGAAATTGGAAACAAAAATATATAAAAAATGGATTTTCAATGAAAAAATCAGCATTTCTTGAAACAGAAATCACTGAGGTCCACGATGATATAGCATGACATTATAACAATCAATTTCAGTTTAAATACAAAAAAAAAATGATAATTATCGGGAAAAAGCACTAATGAAAATATACAGATTACTCTTTTGTTATTAAACATGATTACCCAACAATAACTGAATAATAACAATTACTAAAAGATAAAGAAAACTTTAAGATACACAATAAATAGGTAAAATCTCATGATGTATGTTATTTTAATGCCATCAACTAAAAATCATTTACATCATATTTTTTGTAGTTTTTGTTCAGTTTGGACACCTTTATTTCATCAAAACATCATTCGGTTTTAATACATTCATCAGCTAGTTTTTAATCTAAAGTTACTTGTCAGATACGCTGTCGTAATATAAAAATTACTGGAACATCAATGGTTTCAGTTTCCTATTGTTAGTAAATGAGCACATATAGAATGAATTCTTCAAAATGATCGTAGCATATCGTCGACTTCGAAGCAGGCTTACAACCTTCTATTCAAACACTAACAACGCAATTCAGGATTGTTGAAAGGAAATTAAAAAAAAACATTTTACACTGCAATCGCTCTTGAATTTCACATTAAAGTAAGAAATCCCTCCAGCATCACACCGACATTTCGTCTTTTAATATATATTGAAAGGACAGAAAATTACAGAAAGTTATAAATTCAAATGTAAACAAAAAATCCACTTCATTATTGGCGGAGAACGTTAACAACAGACTCATCTACTAAAGCGTTGCTGATGAAGGTTTAAATGCTATGCGCATAAGTACATGACACTTGACTTTTACGTCACATGATCTGACCCATTGAAAAACATAACACATCGACAAAAATATAAAAATGCAAAATATAACTGAGGCGATCCTATACTTTTTACAGAATTCTGCTACTTAATATCATGTTGATGCATGTATTATCTCGATATAGTTTTTTTTATCATATACATTATTTTCTTACTTAAGTTGAAATTGGAGGATGATACTGATAAGAATGTAACATCAATCTGCGATTTCCCCATTTTGGAAGGATTAATGGTCTTGGATTTGACAGTGAGTGATTAGTGAGTGAAAGGAATAGTTAATATAAGATAATTAGTATTATTTGTTGATTATAGCTAATACACGAGAACAAGTATTGTTTGTTGATTATAGTTAATATACGAAAACTGGAGGCAGAAGCCACTCCAAACCTGTTTCCCATACACTTTAATAAAGGGGTAATCCCCCAATTCTCACCCCCTAAAAATTGTAGGCTGTGAAAAAGTCAGAGAACGTCTAAATGGAATTGGCGTTTAAAAGTTACGAAGTTTTAATATTTTGTGCGAATTAAAAATTTTTACCGAAATTATCGGGCAATGCTTGGCGAATTTTTGGCGATTATTTACTGCACTCGTTAATAGTATTCGTAAATCGAGTTTTCGTTTTAGATGCCCAATCGATTAAAAACAAAATTTGACTTGGAAGACTTTTTTAGCAAAAAGAAAGAACAGGCGACATTTAAACTGGGGGAAATTGAAACTCAGAGTATATGAAACTGACAGCAAGCAAAAATTCAAACTTAGAGCTTTTATTGATTTATGGTAAACTAGCCGCCTTTGGCGACCAGCAGGTTCACCAGGAGTAATGCGTTCTAAAATTTTCAATTAAATATTTATGCGCCTTGCTATCTTTATAATTTCTCAGCCAAATACATTTAAACTTCGATAGTCAAGTAAATACATAAATATGCCATTAAGTCGGGAGTTCAATGCATATCCTGTCTAAATTCAATCAGGTTTACCGTAAATAAAAAAGACTTATTGAATTAATCATTCAGATATTGCAAACGATCATAGAATCCTTTGCCTTGCATTTATTTTTTTAGAAAATATCACTTTTTATATTTATGTTATTTTATCTAGTCCGGTGCTGAAAGTTGTATTTCTTTAGATTTGATTTGCGATGATAGTTTTTTTTAATCTGAACTTCCGTCATTCTTTTCTTTTATTTTATTCGGTCACGTGCTAAAAAAACCATGGTTAAAATATTTCTTTAAAAATTCGTTAAAAATAGAATCTTAAGTTATACATTAAAACACTGATACTATTAGAAAGCTGAGTTTTTAATCTTTAAATTGATCTAAAAATCAGGTTTGTGCGATAATATTTTCGGAATTTATAGTGGAAAAACGTCGAAATTTTGCTTAAATTTTAATTATTTCAAATTCTAATTAAAAAATCGAAAAAAGGGCTCCGAGGTGCACATTCCCGACCTCCAAGAAATACATGTACCAAATTTGGTAGCTGTAGGTCCAACGGCCTGTAGAGCGCCAACACACACACATTGAGCTTTATTATAAGTACGAGCCGCCTTTGGGGACCAGATGGTTTGCCATGAGTAATGCGTTCTAAAATTTTCAATTAAATCACATATTCATTAGCCAAAATTTAAGAAATAGTTAAAGTTAAAATAGTTATTAGTAGTTAAAGAGTCTGTAACTTTATTCGGAAAAACCTTTTGAGATTCATGCTCTAATTTTTTATCGATTATGCTTCCAAAATATTAAAAATGTTTTTTTTTTCGGTGATATTGCCAAAATGTTAAATATGTTTTTAAAGAAAACGAAAAAGGGGAAAAAATATTGAATTAATGATACAGATATTGCAAACGATTATAGAAATATGCCATTAAGTCGGGATTTAGATGCATATCCTATCCATAGAGCTGGGATACTGACAGAGGGAGTGCAACCCTACTTTAGTGTAGGACAAGATAAAAACACTTGACCATGGGACTGAATTTGTGTTAGCTGTAACCACATTCTCCGTTCCCCATTATATTTCAATGGTAGATTTGTTCTCGCTTTTAACTGTTGGAATTTAAAACTTATTTAAGCCATGGTTACCTATTGCTGTGCAACTGGATGCAAAGAAAAAGCTTCTAAGGATAGTCCTTTATCATTTCATAGGTATTTACAGTCAACATATTCTGTTTATATCCATTTTAAGTAAATTTAAAATTTCCTAACATCGATCACTCAGTGATTTTCTTGTTATAACTCAATAATATTTCATAGTTTGGCTTAGTTATCGTATTGAATTTATTTAACATGTTACTAAGCTTCGTTTAAACTGATGTAACTGCGTTATATTTTGCTACTTGCTTTATTTTAATCTCGAATGTGTTGCAAGCGCTTGGCTACAAGCTTGGCGGGATTTTTTCTCGCCAATACAAGTGTTTACATAAACATTATTGACCGATTAATAATTGTGTGTTTATTTTAATGCAAATAAAGTTCTTTAAAATTTCCAATATGTTGTTTCTTTTTAACCACTATTATTGTATTATATCGTGAACAATGTTAAATCCAATCTAAATTTTGCAAAACAATTTTTTATGGCATATTTACCTTATAAAACAATTTTCCTTAATAATGATTTATTAATAAAAGCGTACAATAAAATCTCAATATTTAATTACAAACATAAATTAATAATTAAAATATTTGTAATTATTATCGTTTGTTTTGTTGTTTTTGTGATTTTAATAAGCACTGGTTTAACTGTTAATATTCATTTTGTATAAAATGTTCATTTATAATTTATATTGCAAATATGAATGAAAACATTTTTTAAACCATTTAAAAAAAAAAAAGACTTACGTCACTTTAATAATCTGTTTTAAAAAGCTGTTTTTTATGTGTTTGAGTAAATGATAGAAAGTATTTGAGCATGTAATGTAAAATCTTAAAATGTTTTTAGGCAAAGAAAAGAAATAAAATGTTTATTTAAAGAAGAAAAATAATCACTTTTAATTATTGCACAAAAACAAAGTAAAAAATCTAAACATAATTTAACTCGGATACTAGTGTAATATATATATATATATATATATATATATATATATATATATATATATATATATATAATATAAACTGTTTAGGAAATGAAATAGGATTTATTTTATAGGATTTCTGGTTGGTTTAACCGGAAATGAAAACCGAGTGGACCCATTGCAGGGAAGCAAAATGTTGCGCGGCAGTTTTTGAGTATGCCAACATTTGCGATATGGCGCTAAAAAGGTGTTCTTACTCCCAGATATTTCTAAAGTCAAGTGACTCATGTTGGGCACACTTGTTGAGACAGGAAACAAGCGACTAGCTCCCTCCATTTATATATCAGCTCTATGATGTTCTCTAAATTCAATAAGGTTTACTGTAAATAAAGATAATTTATGGAATTAAGGATATAGATATTGCAAGCGATTATAGAAACCTTTGCTTTGAAATTATTTTTTTAGAAAATATCACATTTGTATATTTATTTTATTTTATCCAGTCACATACTGAAAGTTGCTTATCTTTAAATTGGGTTTGCAATGATAGTTTTTTTTTATTTGAACTTCCGGCATTGTTTTATTTTATTTTATCCAGTCACGTGCTAAAAAAACATTGTTAAAATATTTCTTTAAAAATTCGTTAAAAATAGAAGCTTGAGTTATACATTAAAACACTGATACCATTAGAAAGCTAATTTTTTTATCTTTAAATTGATGTTAAAATCATGTTTGTCCGATAATATTTTCGGAAGTTATAGCGGGAAAACGTCGAAATTTCGCTTGAATTTTAATTAATTCAAATTCTAATAAAAAATTCGAAAAAAAGTCTCCAAGCTGCACATTCCCGACCTCCAAGAAACACATGTACCAAATTCTCTAATAAAGGTATCCCAAAGAACGCCTAAGCATTTTTACTCAATCTATGGAGTTATTCTTGGCAAATTTTTTGGCAGTTAATTGCTGGAAGGCATCGATTGCATCAAACAATAGAATTTGTGTTTTGAACACGTTTTTCTCAACGCCCTGAAACGAAAATTTGGCGTAAAACTGCACTTGCAGCCACTCATTTCCGTACCAAATTTGGCAGACTTAAATCACTGCTGTCTTGAATGATCACTTTTACATTTTCTTAAAATAAGTACTTCAGGTGGTCAAAACCTAGTTGGATTTGGCTCAATCGATTGGTGTCTAGACTATAGATATTAACTCTGTGTATCGAATTTCCTCTAAATACCTCTCTTCGTTTTGTAGTTTTCGTGTTGGAGATATGATAGAAAACTACAAATATGATATAAAGACCGCATACCAAATTTCATCTATCTAGAACAAAATCATTTTTGAGTTATCTTTGTCACAGACAAACATTTTCCAGATATGTGTTTTTTGAACTCATGGATATCTGAAGCTGGTGATACGTCAAAATCTTCAGTTTTCTTACAATAAAAATGCGTTCTTTATACAATGTATACGAGAAAGTAAAAATAGAGACTATTGCCTTCTCTAAAATTGAAGCCGTATTGGATCTGGAGATTTATTGAGCTGAAGCCTCAATTTTTAGCTCTAAAATAAATTAGAATTTTAAAAAATAAAATAAAAAAACGTTTGACTCATTTGGCGACATATCGCTTTAAAAAATACAGATCAGTTCGATTTATCGTTAAATATCCGATTCTCCAAATTTTACTTTTCATCTTCTTATCTTTTCAAAGAGAAAGGAAAAATTATTATACTATTGATAAAAGGAAACATGCAATAATAAGATCGATAGAGTAGTCAGCATGTGACTTCTAAACACAAAAATAGTCCTTATAGTCCTATTTGCCATTGTTAACATTTCTAACTCTGTTATAGTAAAAATATATGATCGCATAAAATGTGCGGTTAAAAATTTATGCGATAACAAATCATATAAAGATGACAGAAACAATTGATCCATAAAATATATAACATATTTGCACTAGATTCCCTAAAATCATTAGACCTAATTCGACATCTCGTTTTTTTATTTTCGTGAAAAATGAAAACATTTAATTCTTAAAACATATCAGGGAGAAAATAATTCAAATTCAATGAATGTATGAATAAAAATGAAATAATAGTTCACATGTGTTGCTGCTTTTCCTGAATTCGAAATCTTTTCGTTAAATAAAGAGATTTTTTTTTGAAAATTAACATTTTTTAGAGGAATTAAGAACAGAAATCCTGAACCCTGTTTTTTGATTTCCTTAGCAATTAGGCACAGACAAACGGAACGGCAATCTATAACCACAATCAGCGCTTGTGGTCTTCACAAAATTTTTAATATTAGACTTTGATATGAATTTAGCATTTTTACTGAATCTATATTGTGATCCTTGGCGAATTTTATGGCGGTTAATCACCAACATGCCGTCGATAGTATCATAATATCGAATATGAAATCTAGACACGTTTTTTTCAACCGATGGAAATAAATATTTTTCTCAAAACTGCACTAACAGTCACAAAATTCCATACCAAATTTGGTATATTTAAGTTTCTGCGTTTTTGAATTATCTCTTTTACAAGTTTCTGAAAGTACAGGCAGACAATAAAAACTTATTGAATTTGGCTCAAGATTTGACAGATGTCTATATATAGATGTTAAATATGTATACCAAATTATACCTACAAAAACTCTCTTCGTTTTGTTGTTATTTGTTAAATTACATTGAAACAGCCGTACAGACGAATTTCCTCTTCACAGATTTTACCAAAAATTTGGTAGGCATCTACAAATTTGATGTAAAGACTGTATATCAAATTTCAATTGCTTACTTAAAGCTCTTTTGAGTTATCTTGTTACAGGAAATATCCAAAAATATATTTTCTAACTATAAAAAAAAATGGAAAGATTTGTAAAAGTTTCAAATAAAATTTCTTTAACGATTATTATAATACCAGCTGCCTTTGGCGACCAGCTGGTTCGCCATGAGTAAAGCGTTCTAAAATTTTCAATTAAATCCCATATTCATTAGCCTTGAAGTAATTCCGGGCATTGATTGACCTGAAATTAGTATTTTCTTTAAGATGATGGACGGAAAGTTCTAAAAGTACATCTTTTCCTAATAATTTTCTTTAATTTTATAAATCAGTCAGTTTTAACCATCGGTTAATGCTTCCAAAATATTTAAAAAAAATTCGATGATGTTGCCAAAATATTAAGTATGTTTTTTTAAAGAAAGCGAGAAAGGGAAAAAAAGTATTAAACTAATGATACAGATATTGCAAACGATTACATAAATATGGCATTAAGTCGGGATTTCAATGTATATCCTGTCTAAATTCAATCAGGTTTACCGTAAATAAAGAAGATTTATTGAGTTAATGGTATAGATATTGCAAACGATTGTAGAAACCTTTGCTTTGCATTTATTTTTCAAAGAAAATATCACATTTTATATTTCTTTTATTTTATCCAGTCACGTGCTGAAAGTTGCATTTCTGTAGATTTATTTTGCGATGATAATTTTTTTTATTTGAACTTCCGGCATTCTTTTATTTTATCCAGTCACGTGATAAAAACATGTTTAAAATATTTCTTTAAAAATTCATTAAAAATAGAAGTTTACATTATAAATTTAAAAAACTGATACCATTAGAAAGCTAATTTTTTTATCTTTAAATTGATATAAAAATCATGTTTGCGCAATAATATTTTCGGAAGTTAAAGCGGAAAAACGTCGAAATTTCGCTTAAATTTTAATTAATTCAAATTCTAATTAAAAATTCGAAAAAGGGGCTCCGAGGTGCACATTCCGGACCTCCAAGGTATACATGTACCAAATTTGGTAGCTGTAGGTCCAACGGTCTGGCCTGTAGAGCGCCAACACACACACACACGCACACACACACACACACACGCACACACACACACGCACGCACACACGCACACACACACACACACGCACGCACACGCACACACACACACACGCACGCACATTGAGCTTTATTATAAGTATATAGATATAGATTTCTATATTACTCATAATGAGGCAGTAAAAATTATAAAATGCCTCTCATACTTCTTGCTTTTTCAGATTTTGATAACTTTTTTGTGAATGGCAGAAATTCTTTTGTTTTGGGTCAAGATTTGTGCTCTTTTTTGCCATACAAGTTAGCCATTCAATAAGTAAACAGCAACATGCAAATCTGGTTGGTAGAGTATCAGTCCCTTAACTGGTGACTTCTGTCCTCGTCTCGGCCAAAGACCGCCGTGTTGACTAATGGCAGTTGGGAGCACTTCAAATAAGTTCTCCAAATTCCCATAACAAATTATACCTCTGGGGTGTACTGAATCAGGGATGGGTCGGTCTCTAATTTGAATCTAAATTCTAAATGTAATCTAAATGGATGAATGAGCTAGACCGCCCCCTCAAAAGGGTTGTGCCGCGTGTGTTCGAGCAAAGTCGTCCTTTCACCTTAACGATGCTCGTAAACAACGAAAGGCGTAGACTTCTGCCTTCATTCGAAAGAGCTCCGCTCATTCGGGTTTGGTATGACCAAGTGGTATAAGACCCACCACCAACACCTATAGCAATCTATAATTGCAAGAAATAACTCCGGTAATCTAAAATAAAAATTTGATATAAAATCGCTCAACATTCATATTAAGTAACTCGATCAAGCCAGAAAACGAAATAAAAAAAAAGCATAGTCCCAATTCCAGATTATGGCGATACAGCTTACAATAAACTTTTCACTGTGGATTTACTATCTCAAATGTGTGCATCGTGCTAGTAATGCAAACATGATGGGAAATGATATAAAAGAATTTTATTTTTTTAAATAGTTTCGAATGAAATAAAAGAGTAGAATGCAGCGTGAGCGCGTGTCTGATCGAGATGTTGGATTTTCTGTTCGAGTCGCCCTTAGTCACTTTCTGCTTCGGAATTTTCACTATCGTTCTTTTCTATAGGTTAGAATTGTTTACATTTGTTATTTAATTGTTTATTTTTTAAAGTATAATTCTATTAAAGGAGTTAATTACTGTCAAGTTTCCTTTTTTGTCTGGAATTATAAATTACAAACAAAAGCACGTTTGATTTTATATATACAGAGTTTTCTACTTTAAATTGTATTTCTTAAAAGGTTAATTACATTGCTTTAAAAATAAATTAATGTTAAAAATTTCAAGTATTTTTTAAAAATTATTTTTATATAACTTTGCATTATAAAATATTATCATAATGCATTTCAAATGAGAAGCTATCAACTGCAGTTGAGTAAAATGTTCAACAAAGGATATTTTTGAACATTTCCCATTGTTAATTATCTTCTTAGCTGGAAAATGGAGTGGAAAGCTGTTTTGAGAATAAAATTTAATGTACATTCTTAAAGTTTTATGTCATGATCCGAAATAAATTATTAAAATTATTTTTATATCGCTTTGCATTATAAAATGTTCAAGTCATGTTATCAATTATTTATTCCTTGGTATTTTATGGTATTTTTATCAATGGAAATTTTCGGACATTCCCAATGGAAAGATAACAACTGCAGTTGATTTTGTAAAATATTCGACAAAGGACCTTTTTAACATTTTCCATTGTTGGTTTCCATCTTAACTGGAAAAAGGAATAGAGAGAAGTGTTGCGAATAATATCTAGTATAAAGTCATAAAATTTAATTTCGTGATCTGAATTAAGTGATTAAAATTTTTTATCTATCACTTTGCATTATAAAATGTTGAAATAGTTCAAGTTAGACTACCAGTTATCTTTTTTTGCATCGTATCTTGTATTTCTATCAATGGAAACTTTCAGATATTCCCAATATAATCATCTATTGATTTTTATTACTGTACTTAAAATGTGCGAAAGAAGATATTTTTTAGCATTTTTCCATTGATAATTTTCCTCTTGAAAGGAAAAGGATTTTGAAGGAAGTTTTGCGAATAAAATTTGATGTATGGTCTTAAAGTTTGATTTGTTTGTCTGAGTTCTATATTGGATGATACACGACATTTCGTAAGTCAGGTTGTCTGTATTTTCATTCTTATGTGAATGCAATGATATAAAAATGAAGTAAGGTAGATGTATTTTATTTTTACAATCACCGATTTTTATCAGACATTGAATGAAATCCATCAAAGGGTTGACTCATATTTCAGAGTATGCTTTAAAAGGAACGAAGCTATATAGATGAATTAATTTCAGTAAATGATTTTTAAACGAAAATTGTAGATCTCAGTCAAATATTGGATATATTCTTTTAAAGCGAATATACCTAAATTCCCATTTTATTTTCTTCAATATAATAAAGTTAAACCCACATCGAGCTGCGTATCCTAGATGGCATAGAAAATGAACGGCGAACGTTTCTATTGATTTGTTTCGTAATGAAAATATTCTGATTTCACAGGTTTGCAACCAGAAATCATGATTATTGGAAGAATAGAGGTATTCCCTATGTCAAACCATTGCCGTTTTTTGGATCCACCTTAGAAAATTTGAAAAAGGCAAGTAAAACGAAATATTTTTCTTAAACTTTAATACTTATTAACATTCTGTAAAATTCGCTGTCCTTCCCATAATTTGCATTTATTTTATATGAATTGTATTTGGAGGCAGTGTATTTTCCTAGAATATCGGTATGTAATGCAGTGTGAAAGTTTTTTTCTCACATATTTTATACTAGCAACCTTTGATGATCTACTGGTTTGCCAGGAAGAATGCTCTTGGAGTTTTTAAAATTAAATATTTAAATATGTCTGTCTCTTAACAGCTTCTTCAGCAAAATATTTTAAGCTTCAAATTTCGATAATTTTTTAATTCATATTATTATAGAAGCCTTACGATATTTTGTTCATTGTAATATATATATATATTTCTCTAGGTCTTTGTTAGCTGCTGTGACATTTAAATTTGAATTTGAGATGGATGAGAGAAAATTTCCATAAATGTGAAAACTTCTTTTGTTGTAATTAAAAATACTTTTAAAAAAATATGACTGTAGAAAATCAAATTCCTTAAAATATAATATTATGTGTGCTATAAAATATTTTTTTTAAAAATTTATGTAATATTTTAAAGAAACTTTCAGTAAAAATTTCTTTGATTCACATAATATCCAATTCTACTTTCAAAGAGATTTAAATGCAATAAATAATATTTTATTTTATTTTAATCTACTTCAGAAATCAGTTATGAAGTCTAAATTTTATACAGTCCTTCGATCCTATAAAAGTTGAGTAAAATTATTTTGATAATCTAACGTTTCTTTCTTCTGCGATCAAGCCGGACCGATTTACAAAGCTTTGGATTATCAACAATAACAATTATTTTAAACAATTAGTCTCAGAGGAAGCTATTTTCTTCAAGATGGTAGATAAAAAGTTCTAAAATAACTTTTTTTTTAAAGAAATATAATAGAGGCATCGAAAGTTAATCAATTTTGATTACAAAAGATTGGAATCCTTTATATTTTAAATATAAACAAATTTTTGTAATGTTTTATTAAATATCTCAAAAATATTTCATTAAATATGATTCGTAGAATGGAGGGTTTGTACAAAATATTAAAATTTGTGATTAATTAGAGCATTTACTGATTCGAAATATATAAAATATTATTATTTATTTCATTTAATATATGCGTCGATTAATAAAATTTTAAAATTAATTATTAGACCCTAACAGAAAAAATTATAGTGTATGTCCTGTATATATTAAATATGCATGCCTTAAATAAAACTGAATTATTGAATTAATAATACAGCTATTTTAAAATTTCACACAAAACCTTTGATCGCCTTCAGTCTTTTAAAAAATAAAATATCACATTTTTTCTTTATTTCATTTCAAACAAGCGTGAGCTGAAAATTATACTTTCCTACGTTTAATTTGCAGTAAGATTTATATTGATTTTTCAATGTAAGTTTTTGCTAACGTAATGGCAACGTGCTGATAGAAGTTGAATCTTCTCCTGCATTCATAATGTGTTCTCTTGCAGGTTAAAATTTATTTTCCTTTTGTTATGTGCAAACACACACACGTATTCATCTTTATTATAGAGATCCGGGGAAATCCAGACAATTTAGCACGTTTCAATAAATTAAATAACACTAAAATGAGGAAATTAAATAGCACACCTGTTATTTATATTTTTAATGATTTAACGTTGAGCAATCATTCATAAATTTTTTAAATTACGTGGAAAATATTTTTAAATTGCCCTTAAAATGATTTCCTCAGAGCTGTAAAATAATTTCCTCATTGCAATTGCATCTTTTAAAATCTTTTTAAAGGAAAAAGAGGATAAAAAACGCATTTCATTTGTCATGAAAATTAATATGTACGTTAACATAGAGCGAATCAACGAAAATAGACTAAATGATGAATTGATTTTAAAAGAAAGGAAAATTCTTCCACGTTTAAACAAGAAAAAAGATATCTGTACTTTGAAAAAAAAACCTCATATAAAAAAAAATCTGAGCCATATTATTTGCTTTTCCGAAATTCTTGGTATAAAAACCACGAAAGAAAAATCTTATTTTCCAATTAATAAGTTGAGACTTACTTAATATTCTTTTATTCTTTTTGGGCGGAATTTTCATCAAACAATTTTTAGTGCGTCTCAGAAACCATTTTGAATTTCAGAACGAAATTTCATACACGTATATACAAAGACCTCAATTTTCGTAATGGAAAAAGTTTGAGATAGTAGTTAATTAATTCAGTTAATTAAGTTCATTTCAGCAAACCTTTCCCTTTTACCCATTTCTATCGACTGCAGTTTTGTGAAGATTTGATAATAAATAATTAATTTATTATGGTGTTTATCTATATAAATTTTTAAAAACTAAGACAGATGCTATTTAATGCATGTTAAAGACGATATTTTCTTTTTGCATCTAAAAGTTTTTACTACATATTCGCAAAATTCTTCTTACACTCTACATTCTCCTTAAAGTTCGTTTGTTAAATTTTAAATTATTTTGTTCGAGAAATTTTGCCTAAAATTTTATTGTTATAACAAAATAACATCATGAAACTTCTATATTCAGGGCTATATTTTAGTATTATTGATTGTAATCACCAAACTTTTATTTCCCTCATTTCTTTTTGATTACAATAAAATATTCGTTTTTTTTTTTCATTTCAGCCTCTTTACCAGATTCAGATGGAAGGGTACCGTCAACTGGGACCTGTTCATGGGTAAGGAAAACGTTCATGGGTTTACTGGTTATAATCTCCAAAAATTGGATACGTGTGTAAATCTATCCTTTTCAGTTTTGTTAACACATTGTATGCGGGACACGTACTAGTACGTTTTACTAACGCTTGATACTTGAGTGCGGGTCACGTACTAGTACAGGTTAGTTTAAGAACGTTGTTTGTTTGTGGGTGCAAAAATAACGGTATGTCTAATACATAGATTCTGGAAAAATTGAGACAAATAAAAACGAGTTCTTACATCAATCGATGCGGAATGGGAAGGTGGATTAAAAAATCAATTTAGATTTAAAATTCAATTTTTATTTATCCTTTCGAAAATTAGGGAATTTTGCCTCATCATAGAGGACAATGCCTTGAACTGTAAAACATGATTAGTTTTATAATTGCTCTTTTCATTTTTTTAATGTAAAGATGTTTATACATAACATAATTCGAAAAAATGAAAAGTATAGACTACTATTTCTGTTTAATATTTTTTCTATTTACGATACTATTATAAATTTATCCCCTAAAAAACATATTTTTTGTTTACAAAAATCTTACGGTTGTTATTTCTATATTTCGATACAAAATACGAAAAGTTGGTTAAGAAATGAACTGAATAACTATTGAGATTGAACTGAATAACTAAATGTATGCGCAAAACGCTCGCTCCCTGTACAATTCCAATGTACCTTGCACACAATGTGTTAAGTTAAAATTAGAATCTATCTGAATGTGAAATAATAATTTCTTTAGAAATGTAAATAAGTGCCATGTATATAGGATGTTTGTCCTCGTGAAAATAAATATATGGCAACATTTGATTTGCCGATGTATAATGAAGGATACACACAGTTACCCTTTAATATAATGAACGGTCTTCTGGATGTGTATTTCGGTGAGACTATACTTTTAGTAACGATCTCTTTTATAGATGTATACTTCCGTGTGACAACTCTTATAATGATGATCTATTTTCTGGATATATATTTCAATTCAGTTTAATATGTTTTCTGGATGCGTGCTTCAGTGTGACTGTTCTTTGAGTCCTGATATGTTTTCTGGATGTTTACTTCATTATGACTAACCTTCTAGTAATTATTTCTTTCTGAAAGTATGTTGCAGTGTGACTGTCTTCGTAGTAATGATTTGCTCTCTGGATATGTTTTTCGATGTAGATTATCCTTCAGAATAATAAACTAGTAATGATCTTTTTTCTGGATATGTATTTCGATATAATTGTCCTTATGAGTAATCAAGATTAATAGCAAGAAACACTATTTAAAAAAGCAAATCTTATATGTTTCATAATATAATAACAATGAACTAATCTTGTATCAACTTAGTTGTATCAATTTTAGATTTACTGATCTCAACTCAAAAATTAATATTTGCTACATTAACTGAAAAATAATATTTTCTCTTTCCTTCTTTTAATCTTACTGATAAAATGATAAAACAGTGTAGAAAATATAGGAAAATTTTCCAGGTCCTTTGATGGCAATACTCCCGTTCTCACTGTTGGTGTTCCTACTCTTCTAAGAGACATAATGGTCAAGGATTTCTCATCCTTTACTGGAAGAAGAGTAAGTATATATTTTGAAAATAAATCTGAATAGTACCTTGATTTGTTTCAATCATTTTTCTTGCTATTACTTTTCAAAGAAATTATTGTACATGCAAGTAATTTTTCACTCGAGATCTTTATGAAGTTCCACATTTTAGAAAAAAATATTTGAAGAATTATGACTGTATCACTGTGAATACATAACGTAACGCTATCATGTACCCCTGTTGCCGAAAACACTAAGTTATCGAACCAATTAGATGGGCACAGAGTGGAAGGGAGGGATAAAAAAGATAGTAAAAACTTTTTAAAGAAGGAGACGACAAACCATCCAGGTATCTCAAAGTATGTTTAAACAGACTTTTGAACAGAATCTGTTTTAAAAAAAGTCCGTATATTCATCTGTTCTAGATTCCGTATATTCATCGCAATCCTACAAAGAAAAGAGGGCTAGATAGATAATATATAGTGTAGACACCTGTTGCCACATTCAATAATGGGTTAACTGTCTGTTGGTCTGTACTTTCAAAAATATGTAAACGCGATATTTCAAAGATGCAGTGACTTAAATATATCAGATTTGATATGGGATTCTAAAACTACAAGGTCAAATTTTTGTTTCAATCTGTTGAAGAAAATGTGTCTAGAATAAATTCGATCATCGCATATTATTAACCGCAAGCCAGGAATCAATTGCCAAATAACTCATTAAGGAAATACGATTTATGCCAGAAAAATGCCAAGTTCATACCAAAAGTTAATATTTCATAATTATTCTATTCCAATACCATGAAAGGCTTTATCTGACATGAAAAATTTCTTAGAGAAAGCGATGCTAGAAAGTTTGAGGGAGAACTACTCCCAATGGTTTCTTTTCCAAAATAGTGTTAAAAAATTTATGAAGTATTTGCAGTAATCTTTGTATTCTTGATACAGTTTTAGTCTTACTGAATTCTTGAAGATTGAGCCAAATATATAGAAATTAAAGGTACAAGAATTATCATTTTTTTTTACAGAAACTTGTGTTTGGAAATAAAGTAGCTGATAAGATGCTGATAATGATCCGAGGTGAAGACTGGAGAAGGATTCGAAGTATTCTCACTCCTCTTTTTACTACGGGAAAACTGAAGAGGGTTTGTGGCTATTTTTTACTGTCTTTTCTGAAATATAAGAGAAAAAAATGAAACAATTTTCTTTAAAAACTAGATGTGTGGTGTTAAAACTAAAAATTGGCTGAAAATGCCAATGATAAGAAAAAGTACATACTTTAAAATTGCGTGCTTTCCTTTCTTACTTGAATTATCAAAGAAATGGCTGTCGATATTTAAATTTGAGAAAATCATCCTCGGAAAAATTATATTTTTCTTTTAAAATGGAAATTATATAAAATTTTCTAGTTCTCGTATTTAAAAGTCCTTCAAAAACATTTTATTTTCTTATATACTGCAATTTTGAAACAAAACA
The DNA here is from genome assembly GCA_026543055.1 of Argiope trifasciata. NCBI lineage: Eukaryota > Metazoa > Arthropoda > Arachnida > Araneae > Araneidae > Argiope > Argiope trifasciata. The sequence goes on along the minus strand of JAPMOQ010012849.1, from coordinate 4,040,394 downwards.
GTAATATTCATAATGTACCCAAATATCTAACAAATGCATTAACTAAAGGCTTTAAAATTGATTCACAATATTCATCCCTTTCATTAAAGAATCTCGCAAAAAGATATATCGATCCAACGAATAGCTTAGGTTAGTTATATTTACGTCCTGTTTTAGGAAATACTCAGATGGATATTTATTGGGACAGATCTCATAATTTTGAACTGCAGGCAGATGGCTATGACGAAACCTGAGCTGGCACCTCCTCTCCAAACTTCGGCATCACGAAAGCTAGAAGACGCTTGGTCCTGATGGATTTAATGGGCTCTAGACAAGTTTACACGGTGGTTCTGGAGAATCATGTCTGGAACTCTCTGATGCTGACATCGAGACCTTAACATCAGTCCGACTAATCGATTTAAATAAAAACAAGACAGCTCATTTTCATTTCCTTGTAAGCGAAATATAGATGCATTGTAATTATCAAAAAATTTGATAAATTTTGCTGAATATCCTAATTTTAGCAACGCTCTTTTTGGAATTATGCCTATCAGTACGATAATTCAGATGGATAAGATTCCCTGTAATTGAGTATGTGACGTTGTAACTGTAACTCACAGTTGTAACTGTAACTCATGATTCACTGTAGCATGTTGCATTTCGACTTAATTTAGCTATATTAAAGCCCTGTTTTGAAACAAAATTAGGACTGCTTTATGTCTAATATAGTTTTGAAATACGTTCAAATAACGAATTGACGTTTGAGTAGGCACAATCGTATTCAAATTTCCTTATCACTTTTAGATTTGGAGGATATTTGACAGATGCCTCATATTTACTTACATAACAATTTTTAATGGAATCAGGCCTTGAACTTGGAGATCTCTCCATATTAAAGCAGAGACCTTACCATCAAGACATCAGTTCTCAGCGCCGCTTTGCTAAAATGAGCGTCCAAAATGCATATCAATTTTTTTCATCATACGGGGGTTAGAACTGTAATAGTGGCAACACCGCTGTAAAAATGTCAAGCAACCAAAACAAAGAATATCACGTATACCACACATTCGCTACATACCTACCTTACCTCTCAGCAAAAAGACTCGTCCTTCTTAAGACACGCGCATGCAGAGTGGTGCGAAGAACTGACCATTGTTCTAGCTTGCTGTCTAAAGTAAGTGTTGTCAGGATGTTTTCAAAACAACAACAACAAAGTTGAATAAAAACTGAATGTGCAGCAGCAGAGAGGGTACAACAGTATCATTACACTGGATGAGATTTGGGCCAGATCGTAACAGCCAAAATTGAAACGCCAATCATACGAATAGTGTCATTACGAGTCGCTAAGACGTTCGAAATTTCTTCAGAACCCCAGCAGTGTGAAAGTTATGCCAATTCTCGTGTACGTTTGTGACGGTGTCATCCTAAAGCATACTGTTCCCCTACAACAGACCTTCTAGAGATTTATGCGGCAATAGATAGGTCTATTCAAACTGTCAGCAGAACAGGTTCTGCTACAGGTGTTCTGCGACTTCCATATCGTTGGAAACGGGTTGTACACAATACTGATGACTATACTGAAGTACTATAAATCATGGTGACATGAACCGCTTTTATATTCCATATAAATAGTAGCTACTATTAAAGTTCCAATATTTCTGACCCCGTCCCAACTTCCGTACTGAAGTATAAACACTCACTTACTTTAAAAATAAAATTCTAACAACTCGTAATGTTCTCAGCTTTGCCGCAGGCCAAAACAGCTAGACAGCGTTGTTGTACTAATTTTTCATTTATATAAAACCTTGTTTAAAGGAAAAATACATGTAAAAATACAAAATTCAAAGACAAATTTAAACGAACAGGGCACTTTTTAAAGTAATTTTTGATATATATATATATGTGTGTGTGTGCGTTATATATATATACACCTCATAGGACCACTTGCTTCCGAGAATACTCTTCATATTTAATTTAGATATAGATAGTTAGTAATTTTAGATTTAACTTCATGGCCATGATTTCATCAAATTATCCGTTATTGAATTAATATGATTTTGTCTTTTAATTAAATTAATTGCGAGTGTTATTATCTCATAAAAGGTCTGATTATTTCATATTTCCATCTTTCTCACAGAGACCCATTCCATAACATCCTAACGCTATGGGAATCTGGAATCTGGTTACGAACGAATGTGTGGTTCATCAAACTTCTAAATTGTCTGATGACTACACTGATAATGTTCACAATTTTTCTTTACCTTTCAACGACAGAAGTAACTCAAGCGATAAAATATTAATAAAATAAACAATGAAAACGTCTGAATTTCAAGACAAAAATGTAATATATCGTTGGAAATGAGGGAAAAGTACTAATTTTTATTGTCAAAATTTTGAACGATCTTTTAAATTATACATTAATATGACAATGTATTTTTTTAAATTTGGAAATGGTGTAAAATTTACTTTTTTATATAATAATGTTTTAGAGAGTTGTCAAGGAAAATTGCTGAAATTCAACGTTATTTTTCTTTAATGAAAATTTCAGAAAAACTAACTCTTACCGATCTAACTGTATAATTCCACTTGCTAGGTATAAATGTATGAAGTTAGGCTGTGGTAGCTTAAATAAAATAGTCTGTAGAACAAAAATATAAAAACAAACACACATGTACTTCCATATTTATTATCAGTAGAAATAGAGATCTATCTGATTAAGAATTTCATTTTCAGCAATTTTTTTGATCTCTTATTAATAAGTTATTAAGATATCCATTGCGATCAATTTTAAAATGCGACTAAAACCATGACATTGACGTTTCAAAGATTTTTCATATTTTTTTCCAATTTATTTGTCTTTATTATTGAGCGTTACCATGTTTTTCTTCAACTTTAGAGTAGAATCTTTTATTTTCAGATGCTGAGCGTTTTCAAGGATTGCTCCGAAACAGTAGTCAAAAATTTAAAGAAGACTGCTGAAGAAAGAAAGCCTTTCGATGCAAAAAAGTTGGCCAGATTTCGATATTTTTAAATATATATATAACAGATTTTTATTAATTAAGAATATACTTGTGAAGTCATTTATTACACATAAAATGCAAAAAATCAGAATTGATGATTAATAATTTTTCAAGTATTGATACGTTTCCTCTAAAAAATGAATATTTAAAAATTTATTAAATATAATTTTTAAAAAAACCGAAAGCACCAGCTGATGTGTATACATTTTAAATATTAGATGTATTCAACGAAATATTAGTATGCAGTTGGGGAAAATAATAGAAATATCAATTCTTAGTCATATTCTTTTAATATAATGGTTTTTATAAACAAATATTTATTTTTATAGATTATCGTTCTATGGAAAAACCAAAATATTATGCATGCCCATCAGTGCAAAAGAAATCGCAGAAAAAGAGTTTTAACATCTTGTTCAACTTTTGTTTCTCGATTCTTTCAGGGAATTCTCCTCTAGAAATATTAAATAAAAATTGGTTGATTCAGCAACTTTAATGAGAAATGTGGTGTTGACGTGGATTGCAAACCAATTTCAAATAATAAAAATGGCATTAATTTTATTTTGAGAAGCATGAGGAGAAATTAAAAGCTTGACCAGTTTTTAAATTAAAGTGAATATATTTTTATGTTTAAGTAGAATTAGTTTTATTTTTAAGAAATTAAGTAGCATTTACTTGAATATATTTTGCAAGCCAGAATTGATTGAATTTTACCTTATTTTTGCAGAATATTCAGTGCTTTTACTATGGACGTGATCACCACTGCGGCCTTCTCCACAAAAATAGATTCGCACAACGATCCCAACAACGAGTTGGTGAAAACTGCTGAAGCAGTGTTAAGCAGGAAGCCGGGAATACTATTTGTTTTTCTTAGTGAGTTGTTATTTTTACAAATTTTAATTTCCACATTATTGCTAGTTCAAAGCCATAACTTGGAGTGATTCTGTAATGTTTGTTCAAAAGAATGGGAAGAAGGCGAAACAGGCTGGTTTATATTCTAAGTTTCTCTCCATGGGAACTCCAACGGGGACAGAGCGGCTGTCCTCTTTTTCACTGGTCACTGTCTGTTTTCGACTGACTGCTCAAATTCCAACTGGCCTACTCTCCTGCCTGTAGTAACAAACAAAAGGCTTCCTCTTTTTACAATAAATCCCGAATACATCATGTGTCAGGCACTACTAATGCGAAATACATAATTTCAATTACCATGGTACTTTTCAAACTATATTAATTTACCAAAAATCTAGGCTAATCAAGTCATGAAAATATTGATCCTAAGTTGGTATCTACGCGTGATGAAAGAGGAAAGTTACTTACAATTAGAGAGAAGTATTATGTGTTTAATACTTCATTTATAATATTGATACAGCATTTCCTGTCTTTTAAGAAATCTGGAGAAAATAAATTCGAATATTATGCTCGGTTTGCCTCTTTCAAAAGTATTTAATAAAAATGGAGATTTGTGTTCATAAATCAATATAAAGTAGGCGCCAAAAATAAATTACGGATTCATGATGACATGATTTTAAAATCTGATCTACGAGTATACGGTGATTAATAGTAAAATTTAACTTAGAATGAAGAAACAACAGTTAAAAGAGAATAGTTCAGACTTCTTATGACACGGCACATTGCAAAATAAACAAATAGAAAGGGAGAAAAGACAAATCAGACATCTGCTTTGAAACTCTACATATGTTAAAACCTTCTTTAAGATTCTATAATTGGCGAGCATCTACGATGAGACGATTCTTGTAAAAAAAATCGAAAGTTCCTGAAACTGCTAGAATGTTGGCGATGCTTCCTTGAAAGATATACTAATTTTCTAGAATATTCGTTGTCTTGTCATGGAAATTGTTAAAAAAATGTGGTATGAAACTGGATGAGGTTTTATTGTTGTGGAGAATTTGGCGATCACATATATTTTGTGACACCCTATCCTTTTTCATGGCACCTCTGAAAACCTTAATTTTGCTTGAATATTTTTGGTACAAAACAGTTCTTATATCACTACTGAGTCGAATATTGAATTGGCAATGACTATTGAGTAGGTAGATGAGTTGAAAAAAGCGACTAAACCAACGAGTTCTTTAAGAGCACTTCTAGGGTGGTTCATACAAAAGCTGACGTTTTGAAAAACCGACTTTCAAATTTAAAATTTCTAAAAAACAGTTTTTAGCCTGTTTTTGAATTTTTGTCAAAAATAGAATAGGGAAATATATTTTATTTAATTTATATAAAATAACAAAAAACAAATTCAATACCAGAATTTAAAAAAATATGTAATATATATACATATTACTTATACTAAATAATGAAAACTCAAACAAATATTTCAAATAATTTTTATATTGTTTTCACTAATTTTAATTTTTCTTAAGAAAACAGGATTTTAACGGAACGATGGCTAAATCTTATTTCGGGCACAATATTGGCTGAAATTGAAAATACATGTTCTCTAGCTACTGAGCTTGGCATCAAATAACAAATTTAAGTTTTTTGTTCATTTATTCGTTGCTTTGACGAATAAAAATTCTTCTTTCAGTGTCTTAGATTTCCAAAAAAAATTTTCAGGGTCTTCATGACATGAATTGATTTTTAATGGTTTCTTTTTAAAAAGGCAATAATAATTTCAGGTTTCTTTCAGTGCTTAAATTTTTTGTTTCATTTAACAGAAATTCAAATATACATTCACTTTTTAATAATTCTTCATCTCGTCGTCCTAAGCTGCTAGACGAATTGGTTCTAAACAATAAAATACAAAATAATTCTTTGTTCATTTGGTTTTGAAAAAGTGAAATATAAAGGCGTTCCGAAAATCATTTTTCTTAATTTAAGAATCGGTTTTTTTTTGGAAGTAATAAAGTTACTGTTTAAAACCGGATTTTAAAACCGAATTTGAAAAACCGTCTAACCCTAAGCACTTCGTGTTATTATATTACTTTATTACTCTTAACTGGATGTGCTGTTTTGTTGTATATACCCGTGTTTCCATGCAGAATATCCTTTATCTGTTATTGTGTCTGTGGAGCTATTCAACGTGTGCCAATCGACCCAGACTTCGATTTGTCGGATAACGTTTAGAATAGCAAAGAAAATAAATAAAATATCGTAATAAAGTGTATCTGAATTTCATAAAAGCCGAATGTTTGTTGCAATATTTTAAAATTCAGAGTTTATCTGTTCGAGTTTTTGTTTTGTTTTGTTTTTGTATTTATCTTCTGTCAAAGACATTCTTTTTTTTTTTTTTCGAAATATCATTAAAGCACTCATTACAAATCTTTTTACTTATTCTATTTCACAATTTCACAATTAATTAATTTTTTAAATAAATAATATTTTATTGTTAAAATGTGCAGCAAAACTATTCAGCTAAATTAAATTTTAGAGTTTTTTCTAAAGAATAATAAAAATATTGTAGAAAATTAGTAAACATTGCATCAATATTTTAAAGCTATTAAATATTTATAGCAGAAACATCGCATTTAAAATCTTTTTAAATTATATGTCGGGTATTAAGAACAACGAATTATGAATATGCATGCTCTTGTTCAGTTTACTAATTGAATGCAGTAGTAGCATATTTCATAAATGAAAAAGTGGGGTGTATTTGTTTTTAATAATTATTAAATTGATTGGCTGAGATTGATAATATGCCTTTTTTCACAATATATGAGAAATTGGAGATTTTTTGAATTATCATACTTTGTATTATGGTGTTCACTATATCTATCTATCTTATATTTAAAACAATTTCTATGAATCTCCTTATGATATACTGATAGCTAATTTGAAATATTTCTGCTCCCTTATCACAAAAGCAAAGTTTATGTTGTTCAGTAAATGCCATAATCTATTAATAGATATTTAGTAGACGATTCCTTTTCAGATATTTTATAACTGCTACAAATTTTCTTTCTGTAAAAATATTATTAAAAGTAAAAGCAAACGAATTTTCTCTTTGATAAACATATTTTATTAATATCATTTTGTATAATAACTGATCAATGGTAAACCTTCTGAAATCTGGCAATAGTTTGTGAATTATGACGTGAAGTGAAGAGAATAAAGGAAACAGATGGAATTCTAAAACGCTTGAAGTCTTGTTTTGAGTTTTTAAGTATATAAGATGCCTTGGAAGCTACAGAAAAATAGATAAATAATTTGAAACTTAAGAAAACAGTTTTCTGGAAAGCATGCTAAATATGTATTATAAAAACTTATTCCAAATTGTAAATATTGCTATTTTATTTTAAGTTTTTTTAAACTGATTATAAATATACTTATGTCTTTAGTGTCATTTTAAACTGAGTCATTTACGGTTCTCAGTAATTTGCTTTATCTACATTCCATACGTAATAAAATTTTTGCATCTGTCAGAACTGTTCCCGAGCCTGCAGAAGTTATTTCGTCTGCTCCTTTCGAAAGCTCCGAACCCAATATACTTCTTCAGAGATGTCACACTGCAGATTGTCGAGCAGAGAAGGAAAACTGGACAGGTAAATATTTCATGAAAGATAGAAAAAGAAAAGAACCTTTTCTTTCGAATGTTCGCCTGTATTTCCATATAAATTATGACATCAATAATATGAGAACGTAAATGTCTTTTGCAATGTGATTTGCACTCAATAAAATTTTTTTCATAAGGCAAATTCTAAATAAACAGAATTGCTTTTTCTAATTGGAGTTTCGTCAATAATATTTCTTGATTTATTAACTGTAACAGTTTTTGGTTACAATTTCTAAGCATAACAAATGAGAACGGTCTACCCCAAACATTTACGTTTATCTTCTCATTATTTGCGATAATTATGAAAAGTGAAATTCTGGTTTCAACTTAGAATAGTGAATGAAATGAAATTAAACTTTGGACATATTTTTATACAAAAAAATATGTCCAAAGAAAATAGGGACATTTAAAAAATAATTATATTATAGTAAAAATAAGATATTCAACTACCTGAAAAGTATTTTTATTTTTCGGAAAAATGAAATGCGTCAAAGATATATTCCACTAAACTTTTTTTTAAAATATGTCACTCATTCAATAAAATGGGAAAACAAAATTTCACATTATTCCAATATTCTATGTCGCACTGGGTGTCATAAATTGAAATAGATAATGCAAATGCAATGACGAGTTAACTCGCCCCTGGTCAGCAACGTTTTTATATGAAAAGACGAGTTAACTCGTCACCGCTCAGAAAAGTGTTAAGATACGGTAAGTCAAGTCAGCTGTTGTTCCGGGGTTTAGATAGAGTTTAGAAACTAAGTTGTTGCAAAGTAAAAGATAAGTTTGTATCCTATCAGGAAACAGGAATTATGAATGCTTTATCTTCTGTAGTTTCAGCTGTTTTTAATGATGAAGATTATATCAGCATGTTTTCCACAAAAATTCAGAAGCTCTTTAAATGCGTTATAGATTCTGATTCAATTGCCTCTGTGAATTTTTCACTCTGCTTTGTTTATGAACAGTTTAAAAATTCAACAATATGAGCCTGTATGGGGGGAAGGAAATCTTTTTCTCACAAGATCAGTGATCAGAAGACATCAAAGTCGCCAACTGAAGATGTTATTATTATTAATATGTTTAATGAACACTTCTGTGAATGTCTGTCTGTAACTCTGTACTTATTGAATTATTACATTACGTAATGATATCAAATACATTGCTATTTATTTTCAGGTGATGAACGACTTCCTTCAGTTGCTTCTGGACACGGCGAAAGAGATATCGGTGAAAGATAAATGGAACGAGGACAAAGGAGATATCGCCTCCAACGATGAAGAACAAAACAGAGGACAACAGAAGTTCAAGACAGATACTTCTAAAAGTGAGTTTACCTGAGACGGATTCATTTAAAACTTCCTTTCTGAAAACGTCTGTCTACTGACATACACCTTCCTTCTTCCTCTTACATCTTTTGTATGTATTGAAGGACAAAATTATGATGGTTACTTCGCACTTCATACACAGATCGACCATAATTTCCTACTTCTAGAAGGTGAGATAACTATAAAAGGGGAACGCGAGACCTACTTATATATACTGAACAATACAGAAACGATATTATTATGACAGATACTTACTAATTAAAACATCAACACTTCAAATACTTCTAACAGCGCTTTAATATTGTCATTAATCAATCATATACAATCAATATATATATCAATATATGTATATCTTAATATTGCAATCGAAGTTGTCGTGAACAATTGCCCATAATCTGACTGGAAAAAATCAAAACCCGTTACTCGAACTCTTAGACTCTTCCCGACAGCAAGGCAATATGAATTTCTATAGAAATAGTTCAGCATTTTAATCAACAAGCCCCTCTACTAGGATTCTCCCTCTACAAGAACATCTCCGATTGGTTCAATCTCCTACCTTCTTGAACAGCTAAGTACCGTTCCGATTTTCATTGAAACTCTGTCTCTATTCCAGTTTGAATCACTTTATAAAGAAAATAATATCGATTGTGGGAAATAGCTTTGTTTAGTTTAGTTATATTAACATTCTTTTGTTAAGCAATACAATGACTATTTTGGCACGGATGTAGTAATTTTGAACCTCGAGATGACGAGGATGACATCTGATCTTGAATCCCCCCACACCACACCAGCGTTGGACGTTTTGGTTGATAGATTTAACATGCAACAGACCATCGCTTTCCACGGCGATTCTACGTGGAATCGGGTCTCGAACCTCAAACATTTCGGTCCCAAATGCGTGACCTTACCACTAGGCCACGCGGCCTCAGGTATTTTTCGGAGAGAAAGTACAGGGTAGGTTAGCCTATTGCTAAGATAAATGTAAATCTGATGGCGTTGATACATCGCAAAAGTTTGGAGAGTGGAATATTACTTTTCACCTGATTACAGTTCAAACTAATGATGTGGGTAACAGCATTCCATTCATTGTGGGAAACAGCATTCCATCCTGAGGATACCATTGCAATTATGCTTAAGTTTCTAGTGATGCTTGAATTTCATTGTCTTAATTGGGGAGAAATCGGCAAAAACTGTAATTTAACTTAGATTGAACGCGGGATCCGTAGAAATTCAGAATTTAAAAGATATTTGAATTAAAAAAAAGTTGCTATTGATATCATAATATTTCTAACAACTTTAATTCAAAAATTAAAAACATATCCTTAGATATGATTTATAGTGATGAATACTATTGAATATAACGCTTTCAAATGCTTCAAATTCAGTGCAACCCAAATGTTGTCCATATTGGAAAATCTTGATTATTGAAAGTGAGACGATAAATTCTGTCCTTTAGGTTAAAATGATGATGTGACAGTCAATCTTCATTTCCAATTTTCAGCATCTAAAAATCAGCTTCAAAATCATTACCAAATTATCATCAAATTGCCTCTTTTTTTTCAGAGCTTTCAATGGACGAAGTGGTGTCCCAGTGTGCCGTATTTTTCCTGGCTGGCTTTGATACGACGGCTTCCACTCTGGCCTTCACAACTTACCTGTTAGCTCTCAATCCGGATGTGCAAGAAAAACTTAGAGAAGAAGTAGACAAAGCCACTGAAGAATCAAATGTTAGTTCTGGGTGCATATCAGAAAATTTTGGAATCTGTCATTATCAGAATTTTTGGATTAATCTTTATCATGCTTTAATAGTATCCAAAAATCGAATTGCATTTTAGACATGTTTTAACTAACCGATTGAAAAAAAATTAACACAAAATTGCACAAACCCCAATACCATATTTGATTCGCATTTGTATGTTTTTGGAACTACGGGCTCATTGTAGAATTTGGCTCAAAATTTAAATGGTTAAATCTTAGATTTTATATCTGTGCACCGAATTTTATCTATCTAGTTGTCTTCGTTTTGTAGTTATTGTGTTCACTTATATTCAAACAGCAGAGCAGAGGAACTTCTTCTGAACAAATGTTACTCAAAATTTGATAAAAATTTGCAAATTTGATGTAAAGATCATGTACTTAATTTCAATTGTCTCTCAAGAGGTTTTTTTTCTTTTAATTAACCTTGTCGCCGGCAGATATTTTCTAAAATTGTGTTTTTCGAACTCTAATGTGGAGATTCGTCTAAGTCTCAAATTCTAATGTTTTGCTGTATTTTCTATACACTACGGATATGTGAAAGAAAAAAAATTAAATTTCCAATGAAACCAATGACACATTTCAAATGATCTAAGAATTACATTGTAGAGTTTTCATATTATTTTGGAGATGGTTGTATATCCACATAAGTAAATTGATAGTGTTCAGATATCGTAATTTGTTTTAAAATTTGTATAATTTTTTATGTATGTAATTTTTAATTCCAGATATTTCAATGTTAAAAATTTTCAAAACTTAATATATTATAAACGAATTAATTTTTTTTTCATTTGTTTTATCTTTAGGGAGAATTGACTTATGAAACATTACAGAATATGAAATATATGGACAATGTTATATCTGAATCTTTACGCATATTTCCTCCTGCAGCAACGTAAGTATTTGTTTCTTAGATATTAACATATTCTACTGTTTGGGTAATGAATTTGAATAATTACTGATGAACTTGAATAAAATATATGGACAATGTTTTATCTGAATCTTTACGCATATTTCCTCTTGCAGCAGCGTAAGTACTTGTTTCTTAAATCTTAATTTATTCTACTGTTTGAGTAATGAATTGAATAATGATCTCAACGAATCTTCATAATATTTAAATTCAAAAAGAGTTATAAAAAAATATGTTTATTTTTCTGTTAAAGTGATTCTTTCTAGCTTGTAAGTGGTTTCTGTATGAAAACAGAGGACCGTTTTTCGAAAAAACACTCTTACAAAATTCTTGCATGGTGAATACAATCATACAAGCTGGATAATGGGAAAAGATGTTTTATATATTACATCTAACACAAAACACGTATATGTTGTTGTTTTCAATGGTACTTGTCATTGACAAACCTTCTGATCTCTTCCAGCGATTTTAAGCCTAAATTAGTTTCCCTTGTTTTTCAGTTGTATTCTTGACAACTTAGGTCAAGAGTACGACTTAGCTACATCATGTTTCACTTTCAATTGCACAACCCTTTTTACAGGTTCGGGACATTAACATTTCCTACAGATAGAACACAGAATAACAATCATACCCGGACCGAGATGCCCAGAACACTAGGAAGACACGCTACCCCTAAGTCAGGACGCCGGCAAACACATACATAAAACGTTCGACAAAACTATACAGAAAGAACAACATTTGTTAAAATTAAGGGCACAAACAGACAGGAAATTATTAATTAAATAATAATAATAGTCTTATCAATAGTGCTCGGCGTTTGCTTTAGGAACTTGCTTTAAGAACAGAACTACAGAGAGATATGAACTGATTTGAATTTTTTCACAGGGCATAACATCCCAAGAAAGAATTCAAGGATATCAATTCATAAGAGAAATAGGACATTATTGAAAACGACATTTGTAAATATCAATAGTACTCACTGTTTACATATCACCAATTCCCTTTACAAACAGACCTTCAGACAGAGATGAGCGTTATCTTTAAATTTTTTTCAGCACATCACTTGATACTCTTTAGAAGAATCTACATGTCTAAATATATATACAATTCTTCGGTAGATGTTCAAAAGATAGAGTCATAATTCTTGAATTTTTCAGATTATTGATTCCAAAGTGACCAGATGGTTACCAAGGACGTGAATCATTTATCTTACACTCATTAAAAATCTTTGCAAATCTCTGTTAAGGAAATACGTGGAGCTTTTCTTTAAATTGAGCTTTAAAAAACTGATTAACAGGATATATTATTACTTGAATTGATAGAAAACTCTCTATTAGAAAAAAATAGGCTGATTTGTGTCGGTTAACATTTGATATTACGTCCTTTTGTTTATCATTTCATTAGAATAAATGAATGCATGTGCCTTTGTGCATTCAAAAAAGGAAATAATCGCATTTCATAAAATTCACTTTCTGTGGTGATTAAGGGGCTAGAAACAGCTGAAATTGAGAAAGTACGCATGCTTTAAATAAACTGAGGGCGGAAAACATTAAGTGGAAGTTTTCTGTTACTGCTTAGTAATAAGATTCATGATGTAGCTATTTTTTTAAATAAATAAATATGTTTGTTAAGAAAAACAAATATGTTTACAACTAATGTAATATATAAGAATTGACCTTTATTGCCTTTGTTTCTTTTTCAACTAATTTTACAAAATCATTTGTTATTTATCATTTTAGAGATTATTTTTAAATAAATTTTTGATTTCTACTCCTTTTATTTATTAAAGTTCTTCGCTGTCGATTCATAATTATGTTGTAGAGATACATTCAACTGGAAATGGCTATATTTGTTTTCACATCCGTTTAAAATTTGTTTGAAGCATGTTTCTTGATCTCTGTTCATCTTATTTCCCTTGAAGTGAATCGAGTTTTTGATGAGTCTTACACAGAACATTTTCTAACGATATTTTTCAGCTTCATTAATTGACAATGCGCTGAGTTGGTTGCATCTGAAAAACCATTCCATGAAGCGCTCTCAAAACCGCTTATGGTGTTTGTTTTTATTTGGCTTTTGCCATTTGACGACATATAATAAGGACGATTTTCGTGCCACATGGTCAGAATCTTGCAAAAATGTTGAGATTTCTTATTTCATTTTATTTATTCAAATAAGAAATAACTCAGTTTTGTTTACTGAAAAAGAACACTATATTTCTAAACGATGCTTTTTCTCTTTGAAAAAGTACTAAACATGATGTTTTTTGTTTGTAATTTACAGGATGGAGCGTTATGCTGACGCCGACTACAAGTTGGAGGAATTAAGTATCACCGTGCCGAAGGAAATGTGTGTTAACATTCCGGTGTTTGCTATGCACAGAGATCCAAAGTATTATCCGGATCCAGAACGATTTGACCCGGACAGGTGAGAAGAAGTTGGGCTTTTATTGCTGTTCTTTAAGGAATATGAAACTTTATGAGTAAGATTAAAATTTTCATAATCTGTATTGATAAATTTCCTCTTATTAAAATTTAGCAATCACTTTTTTTTAAATTTTGTATCTCACAAATTCTAATCGTTTGTGGTACATTAGCAGATGATGGGTTTCAAGTACTTAAATTCACAAAACAACACCGATGACATTACAAAACGTCGTACAAAATATTGAAAGAACATTTTACTTTTTCATATAAGAAATATAATTACCAGCGAAAAATTCGAACTCAGATTTTGATGGATCTCCATGTTTCAAACTTTTAGAAGCACAGAGAATTTGAAAAAATATATTTTTGTTATTATACCTGTCTGTCTATCTGTGAATACGATAGCACGAAAGCGTTTTCATCTGGACATTAAAAATTTGTATTGTGGACTTAAAGCCATTTTTATAGATTTCTAATTTTAATAAATTCGTTCTCATTAAGTCTTGCTGGTTGGCTGTTCAAGTGCAAGTTAAACTTGTGTTCCCATATTTGTACACAGGTTTAACATTTAAGATAAAAATTCTTATCAAATTTTGAACCAAATCTGTCAAACGATTGACCACCTGTTGGTCTGTACTTTTACTTGCATATAAACACAATGCTTTAAATCTATAAAATTCCGTATGCTGCTTAGGGCTATGCCGATTTTTAGCATATTGGCAAAAAAACCCGATTTTTAGAAAGATCGATTTTACAGTATAAACGTTTGGGGGAAAAAATATCGATATCATGACAATAAGGAGTTATTGTGATCCAATGAATTTAAACGCATAATTAATTTTTGTTTTCAACACTTAATTATTATTTACTAGAACTTTTAACATCTGCACATTTTGACAATAGTTAGTAGTAATTTTATAATTATCTGTTGTACTTTTACATTTCCCCCTTTTTTTTTTTTGGAAAACAAATTGAAATCATATTGTAATTAATACATTGGAGATATATTTAAATAATTATACTTTATATAGTAAAAAGCGTACAATTTTCATTGCAATTTGAATAATTCCGAATAATAGAGCAGTTTTCTTGCCCCTCAGATTCACTGCAGAGGAAAAAGCCAAGCGAGACGCTTTCACTTACCTGCCTTTCGGAGTTGGTCCCAGAAATTGCATAGGATTCAAATTCGCTCTCTTGGAGATTAAGGTCTGCCTCTCGTACATCCTCTCCAATTTCAGGATCAAGAGGTCTCCAATGACAAAGGTAAACAATGGCATTTTTATAAACTAATGGGATATTCATTTATTATCTGCCAATGACTATAAAACCAGCGGGATGGTCTCCTCAAAATGTTCATGGAACCTCTCTTAAAAGCCTGTCTTGAACCATGTTAGAAAATATTAACTTTTGGTGCGAATTTATTATTATTATTGAACCTGTCATTTCCTTTTTGGTATGGTATTAGACGATTCATCCTTGGCATGCAATTAATAATATCCATAAACTGATATTTATGTTTTTAACATGTTTGTCTCAACTGACTGAAGCAAAGATTTAACACAAAACTGCATTTGTATCTAAAAAATAAGATACAAAATCTGTTACATTTAAGCCATTGCGTTTTTAAGTTATTGCTTTAACTTATTTCTGAACGCACATATCAATAGATCTCCAAACCGTAGTTGGACGTAGCTCAAACTCTGATATCTACATTCTAGATGATAAATTGGTGTACCAAATTTGATGTATCGAGCTCTTTTCGTTTTGCAATTATTTTATTATCTTATATTTGACGAATTTTCTCTTAGCAAATTTTATACACAAGTTGATTGAAATCTGCATGTTTGCTTTAAAGATCGAATGCCGTATCTCAACTCATTTAGCTGAAAGCTTTTTTGAGTTTCCTTTGTCACAGATAAGCAAATAGACATTTTCGGGGGAAAAAAAGTCCAAATTGTAGAAGGCTTAAAACGCGGAGATTCGTCAAGATCTCTAGTTCGAAGTTTTTGACTATAAATATGCTTTCTCTATGCTACAGGTATGAGAAGTAGAAACATAATGTGTTTGGAGCTCGACAGTGTTAATGTTACTACAACCTATTGCCTTAACCAATTGGTATTCGAAATAAATAAAATAAATTTCTGCATATTCTATGTCAAAAGTATTTTGAATATATGTAAAGGTTTTGGGTTAACAGGTGCTTCCAAAAGTAATAATTTCGGGTGAGTTTTTGTTGTTGGTGTACATGATTTACAAAAGGAAGTCATCGCATTGCTAAGATCTATCAAACTTTTACTGAATTTTCATTTTTCAGATATTCCTGTTCCGAAACGAAGCTTTTCTGTCTGACTGTGAACGTAATAACTCAGAACAAAATTTAGTTGTCATCCTAATAATAAATATTCACATTCATTGTAAAATCTTTCTGAGTTTGGAAAACATAGTTCTGGAATTATGCCTTTCTCTCTATCTGTGAACATCATAACAAAAAAATTAAAGAATGAAGTTTAATATAAACTCCTAAAAATAAAATTGTACATTTATACAAAGTTTGAACGAAATTTGTTCGGAAAGAAATCTGTTCTGTCTTTTCAAATACTCGTGTATACAATATTTGGAAAGTGCGAAGAAATATACGGGCAGTGGCATGATAAGTGTGGGCCAGACAGGACAGTTGCCCAGCGTGCAAAAGGAGGTGAAAACCAGAACAAAAATAAACTTTCTCTTAATTATTTGCCATTAGGATATATATACAGTGAAACCTCGTTACAACAATATTTTAGGGACCAAATAAATATATTGTTGTAGAGAGGCATATTGTTATATAGAGGGCCCACATATTTTGAGCATTTAATAAGAGGTTTTTTTTATAATTATTATTAGTTTAAGGTGCATAACATACTACTTTTAAGTCTATATTTAGAAGAAATTAATTTGTAAAATAGTAAAAATGTCCGTAGAGAATTCACAGATTGAAGAGCTTCCTAGGATGACAATAAGGACTGGGATGGACCTGTATTATCATCATTTTCAGAATTGTTTCCAATATCATCAGTAATTTCAGAGAGAATATCTTCATCAGTAACTCCTGCGAA
>JAPMOQ010012849.1:4012070-4022980 GCA_026543055.1 Argiope trifasciata | reverse complement strand
ATATATATATATATATGTATATATATTAACTCACATTTCTAGATTCTGCAAAAGTCAAGACGATTTTTTTCCTCAGTTTAATACATCCATGTACTTAATTTATCTGGGGAAAATTTCTTTCGAATTCAAATGAACTAATTTAGCTCCTTACTTGAAATTCGCTTTTGGATTAGACAATCGAGACATCAACATTTGAAGATAGAGAATTGACAAATTTATATTTTCGTAACTATAATTACGGTGCAAGAAAGAAAAAGAATCAGGATTTGATGTGATATAAATAAGCTAATCAGAACAAATTTCCTTTCACTGAGCTTTTAGAGTGTAATTGAAAAATATCAGCATGTTGTTGGATTTGATATAAATACGCTCATTAAAGAATATTTTTATTCGCTGAATTTCCCATTAGTCAACAAAAAGAATGATTAGTACTTAGAGAAATTTAATAGATTGCTTAGAAATTCTTAGAACTAAACTGAATTAATTGAATTAGAAATAAATTTCTCTAAAAATGTAAGAGAAACAACTAACTACAACTAAAAGTGCTTCTAAAATAAAATTATAAAGCACTTTCCTATGATTAAAAGTGATATGGATAGTATAACGAACTATTCATCGAAAGTGTATAGCTCTATGCTAGCATAAGTAGGAGCTAATTTAGTTCCTTACATAAACTTCGCTTTTCACTTTGAAAAGTCATAAACATTTGAAGATATATATAAAGGGAGAGAAATATTTGATAAAACTAAATTTTCTAAACTCTGTAATTAGAGTATAATAGAAAATATCAAAATGACCTTACACCTGATATCAGTAGGTTCATTAGATAATATTTTTATTCACTGAACCTTTCCATTAGTCAACAGTGTTTGAGAAAGAAAGCAATTTGCTTTGAAATTCTTGAAACTAAATTGAATCAGCAGAATTAAATTTCGCTAAAAATAACAGTACAGAGCATACAACTAAAAATATTTCTGAAATTAAATTACAAAAATTGTTGCCATTATTAAAGATGTTACGGATAGAATAACGAACTATTGATCGAATATTTTGACTATCTCTTAAGAGAACGTTAAATTTATTCAGCAATTGCTTTGAATTTCAGAATAATGAAGGCGGAAATTCAAACAATTTTTAGTTTATCTTTCACAAAAAAAAAAAAAAAAGTTTAACTATGATTGAAAACGAATTCTTCGGGAATACAACTCCAGCATCAACTATGTATTGCGGTGGAACGCAGATTATTGTGATCTCTGCAGGAAGAACAGGACTCATGTTTTCCAGAATATTTCTTTAATAACCACATTCACACACTGGACAAGCACAAACACAAAGACAAGACATTCACGCACGCAGCTTAACAGTACAGTATCACATATTTTTCTGATTTAACACACAATGAACAATGTATTATGGGATGACATTTGGGATAGCCTATGAGGCATCGCCATCTAGTATCCAAAGGAGAAGATAAGATTTATGTTACTGTAGTCTTATAAAACTATAGAGAATGAGTTACGTAACTGTAGTCGTATAAAAGGATTGAGATTGAGAATTCTTTTATAACCAGAAAGATAAAATTTATTCAATAAATCATTTATTTAAAATATAGTATTTGACAATGTTTAATTCATTGAACAATTTTTCTACATCTAATAAATTCATCAAAATTTGAAAACAAATAAAACGCCTAAATTTTACAAAAATTCAAAATATTCTTTTCGAATATTTTTTCATATCCCTGATGCGAAATATTTTAAAATTAATTATTTTACGATGATGGAAATTATATTGGAAATATCGAATATAAATGTATAATTTTATCTAATTTTTAAATCAAAACTTTTTTTAAAAAAATTTACAGGATAAACTAGAGTTTCAAGTAGGTGAGACATTACTGTTGATACCAAAAGAAATTATGTTGGAGATGGAAATCAGACGGGATTCTCGAATAATCAAGTGATGGAGTTCAAAGATCACCAAAGCTAGAGTGCATCCCTTAGCATACTTTTATTTTGCTCCAATTAAATTTTGTTATTTTTGTACATTTTTCCCTTATTTTTCTTACTTTGTTAATAAAAAACATGTATCGAACATAATAACAAAAGATACATCGAATAAAGCATGTATCGAACATATATCATTGTGAAATATATAAATATATATTTTACAATAAATATTTTTTATTTATTAACTGAGAAGTACCTCTCTCACACATTATACTGCTTTATTTTCATTATTGATTATTGGAATATCCAATTCTAATCATTTCACAAGCGAAATCACCATTTCAAGAAGGAATATTTTTTGTTCAATTTGAAGTAGAGTGCCGCCAAATTTTTCGAATTATACATCACAGTAAATTTTGTATTTGTTTATAGAGAGCGGACAGATTGTAGACATGATGTATAAAATTGGGAAGAAAAAATGAGTTATGTTGATGATTTGTATGAGCTACCAAACTTTGATAAGCAGAAGTTATTGTCAGAAGTATAATTTGGGTGTTGATAACTAATTTTTAAATGGACCTGATAATGACCGGCACCCCATCAATCAATCAGCCCAAGACAGCCTAGTGAGAAATCTACTACTGTAATCATGATTTCAAATACTATAATTATGAATTATTATAAAAAGGAAAGTAAGACATTTTTTTTTGTTCAATATGATTTTGAAGCACATAGATATTGCTTGTGGTTAAAGCTCAATACATGGAGACAGATTGCCATCCTAAAAAAATTTCAATGTTTTTAAAAGAAAACTACATAAATACTTCTCTCACATAAATGTAGAGTTTAAATAATTTGCTTTGAACTATAAACATTTCTCTGAAACAGTCAGACGTAATTGAAAATTTAATGAAAATAATGTAGATGCAATTATTTACAAAGTTTCGCAACCAAAAAACGCGTTATGCCACTACCCTGATATGTCATCGACAAAACTCTTGCCGAAACAATAGAATAATAATGATTCCTTGATCAGTGCATTATTCTTTTTTTTTACACTTATCATATAATAATGCAATTTTTTACAGACAGAATATAAATAAGATGCGTTACAATGAATGGCATTACCTTTGATCACCTAAATGATTGTAAACGAAAGATTACTAATATGGTTGTTACAAATGGTTTGAAAATGTATCGGATTCGGAAAGAAAATTATATGCTGGTGGGAATATATTTTATGCATCAAATTTTGAAATTACTAAAGAAAAATAGCCTACAAATAAGTTCCGAGTTGGAAAGTAAATAAATTACAAGTATGCAAATATTCAGTTAAACATTTAGTTTAACTATTTTGCATATTTTTTTACATTCTAGCCCATTTCAAGGCCTCTCTGTTTTTTTTAAAATTTGTTTTAGAATAAAAAAGTTTAGAAAATAGAGCATAAAATCCAATGTGTGTATTTTTTCTTAATATATACTTTGATATTTAAAGAATTTAATTAATTATTTTCTATTCTATGACCAGTATATAATATTCCATATTAAATATTGAATGAAATAAGTTGTAATTTATGCATGTGTCATTTTGTTATAAAAATGACAATAAATTTTTGTGGATATTTTTGTCAGTTGATTTCATTCCATGATATTCCTAACCATAAATGCTTAAAGTTGTTGGCAATATTTATGATTTTATGTGCCTATTAAATGTTAATACGTCGAAGTCAAACGATATGGAATCAAAAAATCCTTTGTACTATTGCCGAACAAAGTTTGTTGAAAAATATGAAAATTTGATAAACTACCATATTTAATCACATTGTGGCTACTAATTGACAGTAGGTTGACACCGTCGTTGTATGTATCGGGGAATGTTGGCTAAAGATAAGACTTCTTTTGACTAAAAGTTAAGCGCAATTATAGAAATTATGGCGATAAGATTCTGTCAAAATCTATAGGAATGGTGTATTAGATGAAGATTTTCATATAATATTAAAGAAATAAATCTAAACATGAAAAACATTTTTATTTTTTATATAAATCTTGCCTTTGAAACATTTTTTTACTGATTCTTCACTAATAAAATTTTAAAATTACCATGCATAACATTCTTCTTCTGTTTTGTTGCCTTTTAATTGCAATATTTGACTGTGATTAAAGAAATTATGAGAAATTCTAAAAATGCTATGATAACCATTTTCTTTGAAAATCGAGTTTTCGGCCATATTTTAGAAATTATTTTATTTCAATCCTTTTTTAAGTTTTTAAAAATAATTTTATTTTCTTTCTACGAGATCCAGAAAGGAAACTAGTACCTTTCATACAAATATCGAAAACTTAATATTAAATTAGGAGTTTCTTTCGATTTCCCGAAAGCGTAGGAAATGAATTTTCTCTCTTTTCAATCATGTAAAGGAATCAGTTTATTGTACTTATTTGTGATTCTTAATTATTTTTTTTATTTTATACATCTGTATTTTTAACTTTGAATATAAATGTTTGAGTGGAAACAGAAAAATCACAGATGATTTTATTGAAAAATTTGGAATTAACTATGGGAATGTCCAAATAATTAACACAAATATATTAACTTAAAATTCAATGGAAAACTGTGAAAACTCTTTTTTCATATGTTTGTTTTAACAAATCTAAATCAATGCTGAAATACAAAGGCATTGACGATTGGTCAAATAACAATGTCCATTTCAATAGTATAAAATATGAAATTAAACCCAAAAGGTTGCCAAAAATTATAATAAACATAACAAAGATTGTATATATCAAGTTATCTATATGATTGCAAATTTTAAACTTCGGTTTTCGATCGAATTAAAAGTAGAAAGAAAGCGAAGTATTCAATAAGCTCAATAGAATATAGATTCTGAAAAATTGTTTTGAAATTGCAAATTCGGACATTCGGTGTTATATGACAGTTATACAATTTAATTAAACCTTTAGTAGATTTAAAATTATAATTCCATCAATAAATATGCCAAAAATATTTGAAAAAACTGCTATTGTGTAAACTGTTGTCAATTAGGAGTAAGTGATTGGATCGTGTATTCTTTCATTGTCTGCAATAAAATTTTCCAGGAATAAATATGGACTAAAATACATATAGACAGTAACTTTAAAGATTCTTAGTTCTGTCCAAACTGTTTGTTACCAATAAATTTGATTTCTTACTTAAATTTTATGTTTTCTTTCAAAGCATTATTAAATAGTAAAGATCTATTTAAAACTTCAAATGACTGATTGCAAGAGTTCTATATTTTTTAAAGTATTTCATTATGTTTCGTTTATTATTAAGCAAATATTTATAATTTTAATTGTAAGTATACAAATATCTTCTCTTTCAATACATTTTTTTAAAAATTTTATAATCTGAAAATTGTGTACATATTCTTGCTTGATTCATGTTTGATTATTAGTAGCTTTCGATATTAGCTTCGATACTAATTCTATTGTTTCAGCTTCCTATTTGTTTCGAATAAAAAGGTTGTTCAAAGAAAAACATTTATTTTTTCATCGATAATTTCATCGTATTCTTAATAAACACTGAAACAAACAAATAACACACGAAATAAATTGGCTAGAAATACATTTCTTTCAAATAAATCACGAAATAATATGTATGAGAAATTGAAAAACATAACACATCGACAAAAACATAAAAATGCAAAATATAACTGAGGCAATCTGATACTTTTTATTAAATTCTGCTATTTAATATCGTGTTGAGGCTTGTATTATCTGGATATATTTTTTAATCATATGCATTATATTCCTACTTAAGTTGAGATTGGAGGGCGATACTGATAAGAATGTAACATCAAACTGGGATTTAACCATTTCAGAAGAGGCAACGGCCTGGGATTTGACAGTGATTGATTAGTGAATGAAAGGAATAGTTAATATTACAGAACTAGTATTATTTGTTGATTATAGTCAATATACGAAAACTAGTATTATTTGTTGATTCTAGTTAATACACGAGAACTAGTATTATTTCTTGGTTATTGTTAATATAAGAGAACTGGGAACGGAGACGACTGAAAACCATCCCCCCATATACTATAATAAAAAGGTAATCCCCCAATTCATCCCCTTTAAAAATTTTAGACGGTGGAAAAGTCAGAGAACAACTTAGATGGGATTGGCTTGTAAAAGTTACGAAGTTTTAACCTTTCGTGTGAATTTAAAATTTTTACTGAAATTATCGAGCCGTCCTTGGCGAGTATTTGGCGATTATTTTATGGAATTAGTAATAGTATCCGTAAATCGAATTTTTGTTTTAGTTGCCCAACCTATTAAAAGCAAAATTTGACTTAGAAGACAGTTCTAGCAAAGAGAAAGAACAGGCGACATACAAACAAGTAGAAATTGAAATTCAGAGTATATGAAAATGTCAGCCGGCAAAAATTCAAATTTGAACTTTTATTGATTTATTGTAAATGGAACCAGCGGGACTTGTCTCCCGAAATTTATATCGTGTATTCTCTAATAAACGTGTTATCCCAAAGAAATCTTTAGCATTTTTACTCAATCTATGGTGTTATATTTGGCGAATTATTTGCCAATTAATTGCTGGCTAGCATTAATTACATCGTGTTAAAAATTCTAAAATAGAATTTGTGTTTTGAAAACATTTTTCCCAACGTCCTGAAACGAAAATTCGACACAAAACTGCACTTGCAGCCACAAGTTTGGCAGACTTCACTGCTGTCTTGAATGATCACTTTTCCATTTTCTAAAAATAAGAACGTTAGGCGGTCAATCCTTGGTTAGATTTGGCTCAATTGATAGGCGTCTAGTCTATAGATATAAATTCTGTGCATCGATTTTCCTCTAAATATCTCTCTTCGTTTTGTAATTTTTTGTACTGAAGGTATGACAGAAATCTAAAAATGTGATATAAAGACCGTATACCAAATTTCATCTATCTAGAACATATCAGTTTTGAGTTATCTTTGTCACAGACACACATTTTCCTGAAATGTGTTTCTCGAACTCAAAAATATCTAAATCCTGGAGATCTCGAGTTTTTTGACAATAAAATTACTTTCTTTGTTTCTTTATATTATGGATACGAGAAAGTAAAAAAAGAGACTGTTGCCTTCTCTGAAATTGAACCCTTATTAGACCTGGAGATTTATTGCGTTGAAGCATCAACTTTTAGCTCTAATATGAATTAGAATTTTGTTTTGACTCATTTGGCGACTTATCCCTTCGAAAAACTAGAGATATGTGCGATTTATCGCTATAGATCCGATTCTCCAAATTTTACTTTTCATCTTCTTATCTTTTCAAAGAGAAAGGAAAAATTATTATACTATTGATAAAAGGAAACATGAGATAATATGATAGCTAGGATATTCAAGCATGTCATTTCTAAAAACAAAAATAGTCTAGTTCCATATTATTAATATTTCTCACTCAGTAATAGTAGAAATATATGATACAAAAAATGCATAGTTAAAAATTTATGCGATAACAAATCGTATCAAGATGGCAGCAAACAAATGATCCATAAAATATAGAGCTTATTTGTACTAGATTCCATAAAACATTAGACCTATTTTGACATCTCGTTTCTTATTTTGGAGGGAAATGAGAAGATTTAATTCTTAAAATATGTCAGGGAGAAAATAATTCAAAATCAATGCATATATGAATAAAAATGATAAAATAGTTCACATACCTTGCCGCTTTTGCTGAATTTGAAATCTTTTCGCTAAATGATGGACTTTTTTTAATTAACATTTTTAGAGGAGTTAAGAACGGAAATCTTAGCCTAGTTTTTAATTATTTCCTTAGCAGTTAGGCACAGACAAACGGAATGGCAATTTATAATCCCAACCAACCCTTTTGGCTCTCCTCAAAACTTTCTCGCATACACACTATTAAATTTTTCATGGCAAGGAACGTCTTGCATGGCACTGATATACAATAGTTATGAAGCATTAAACTTTGAAATGAATTTAGAATGTTTACCGAATCTAGATTGTGATTCTTGGTGAGTTTTATGGCGGTTAATCTCCAACATGTCATCGGTAGTATCGAAAAATCGAGTATGAAATTTAGACACGTTTTTTTCAACCGATTAAAATAAATATTTGACAAAAAACTGCTTTTATTGCAAAAAATAAAATCATATTTGCATCATCAAACCTGCAAATCAAAAAATACCATATCAAAATTAATATATTTAAGTTTCTGTGTTTTTGAATGATCTGTTTTACAAGTTTTTGAAACTACAGATCGACAGACAATCAACCCTTATTAGATTTGGCTCAAGATTTAACAGGTGTCTACATATGAATGTTAAATCTGTATACCGAATTATATCTATATAACTCTCTTCGTATTGTAATTTGTTACACCAAATTACTACAAAACGAAGGTACAGAATACATCTTACATTCAAACAGCCGTGCAGACGAATTTCCTCTTCACAGATTTTACTCAAAATTTGGTAGGAATCTACAAATTTGGTGTAAAGACTGTATATCAAAACTGTATATTTTAACTGCTTTCTTAAAGCGCTTTTAAGCTATCTTGTTCCGAGGAGACAGATGGACATTTTCCAAGAATGAGTTTTTCTAACTCAGGCAGGTATAAAACGATAAGATTTGTTAATATTTCCAGTAAAAATTTTTTAACGGTTATTATATTTTTTTCTATATTACGCATAATGAGGCAATAAATATTATAAAATACCTCTCATAACTTCTTGCTTTTTCTGAGTTTAATAATGGCAGAAATCTTCTGTTTTCAAAAATTCATATTTTTAGAAAAAAAAAAAAGAATTCTTGGATCTAGTTTCATTATCTCTTTTACAGTTAGCCACATAACAAGTAAACAGCAATCCATATTTGCAAGTAATAACCATGATAATCTAAAATAAAAATTTGATATAAAATCGCTGAACAATCATATTAAGTAACTCGATCAAGCCGGAGAACGAAATAAACAAAGCATACGTCCTAATTCCAGATTGTGACGTCGCAGCTTTCAATAAACTTTCACTATGGATTTATCTCGAATGTATGCATCGTGCTAGTAACGCAAACGATACTTTTTGTTACACTTTTTTTACGCATAAACGTAAGAAATAAACAAGTTTATTATCTAAAACATAATGGGAAATGATATTAAAGAATATTATTTCTAAAATAGTTTTGAATAAAATAAAAGAGTAGAATTCAGTGGGAGCGCATGTCTGATCGAGATGTTTTATTTCCTGCTCGAGCCATCCGTAGTCACTTTCTGCGTCGGAATTTTCACTATCGTTCTTTGCTATAGGTTAGAATTGTTTACATTTGTTATTTAACTGTTTATTTTTTAAAGCATAATTCAATTTTATTAGTTCAAAGTATAATTTTATTTTATTTATTAGTTAATTACTGACAAGTTTTCTTTTTTGTCTGGAATTATATGTTACAAACAAAAGCATGTTTAATCTTATATGTACAGAGTTTTTTACTTTAAATTATATTTCTTAAAAAGGTAATTACATTGTTTTGAAAATAAATTAATTAAAAAATTTCAAATTTTTTTTTAAAAGTTATTTTTTTATAACTTTGCATTATAAAATATTCACATAATGCATTTGAAATGAAAAGTTATCAACTGCAGTTGATTGTGTAAAATGTTCAACAAAAGATACTTATAATTTGTTTTATTGTTAATTTCCTTCTTAGATGGAAAATGGAATGGGAAACTGTTTTGCGAATAAAATTTAATGTAGTTTTTTAAAATTTAATTTCTTGATCCCAAATAAATTATTTCAATTATTTTTGTATATATTGAATTATAAAATATTCAAATAGCTTAAGTTAAACTACTAGTTATCTGTTCTTTTGTGTTGTACTTTGTATTTATATCAATGGGGACTTTCAGATATTCCCAATGAAAAGATGTCAGCTGCTATTGATTTTTCTTACTGTACTTAAAATGTGCGACAGAAGATATTTTTAAACTTTTTTCCATTGATAATTCTCCTCTTCATAGGAAAAGGGAATTGAACGATGATTTGCGAATAAAATTTGATGTACGGTCTTAAAGTTTGATTTGTTGATCTGTATTCTATGTTGGATGATTCCCGACATTTCGTAAGTCAGGCTGCTTGTATTTTCTTTCTCTTGTGAATGCAATGATGTAAAAATAAAATAAGGTGGATGTATTTTATTTTTAGAAGCACCGATTTTTATCAATCTACCAAAGGTTCGATTTTACATCTATTCATATTTCCGAGTATGCTTTAACAGGAATGAAACTATTTAGAGGAATTAATTTCAGTAAAGGACTTTAATACGAAAAATATAGATCTCTGTCAAATACTGAATATATTCTTTAAAGCTAATATACCCAAATTCACACTTTATTTTCTTCGTTATAATAAAATTAAACCTAAATTGAGCGACGTAATCTAGATGGCATAGAGAATGAATGGCGAAAGTTAATATTGATTTTTTTCGTAACAGAAGTATTCTGATTTCACAGGTTTGCAACCAAAAATCATGATTATTGGAAGAATAGAGGTATTCCGTATGTCAAACCATTGCCGTTGTTTGGATCCACATTAGAAAATTTAAAAAAGGCAAGTAAAACAAAACATTTTCTTAAACTTTAAAATTTATTAACATTCTACATGCTTTAACATTCTGTAACATCCACTGTCTGTTCCAGCTTTTGCATTTATTTTATACCAATTGCCTTTGGAGGCAGTATATTTTCCTAGAATATCGGTATTTAATGTAGTGTTAGAGTTTCTTTTCTCTCTTATTTTATACTAGCCGCCTTTGATGATCTACTGGTGGGCAGGGAGGAAAACTCTTGGAAATTTTTTAAATAAATATTTAAATATGTCAGTTTTTTAATAGCTTTTCAACAAAATGCTTTAAGCTTCAAATCTCGATTATCATTTAATTCATATATATATATATATATATATAT
>JAPMOQ010012849.1:3960074-4011670 GCA_026543055.1 Argiope trifasciata | reverse complement strand
AATAATTACTGCCTCATTTTTCGTGTTAAAGACAATATTTTTTCATTTTAAAAGTTTAAAACTACATACTTGGAAGATTCTTTTTACTCTCTACATTCTCCTTAAACTCGTCTGTAAATTGTAAGTTATTTTGTTCGTGAAACTTTTCTTGTTATAACAAAATAATGTCATGAAACTTAAATATTCATGGCTATATTTTAGGATTATTGATCATTATCCCCAACATTTTATTCCACTCACTTCTTTTTGATTACAACAAAAGCCATTCTTTTTTTTTCATTTCAGCCTCTTTACCAGATTCAGATGGAAAGATACCGTAAACTGGGACCTGTTCATGGGTAAATATGTTCATGGGTTTGCAAGTTATAATCCCGAAAATTGGAAAATAGATACGAGTGTAAATATGTTCTTTTCAGGCTTTATTGAATTAAAAGCAGGAAATTGGTCTGAATGTGAAATAATAATTTCTTTAGAAACGTAAATAAGTGCATTGCATAGAGGATGTTGTCCTCGTGGAAATAAATGTATGGCAACACTTAATTTGCCAATGTGTAATGAAGGATACAGACAGTGTATCCTTTAGTGCAGAGGTGTCCAAACTTTTCGCGGCATGGGCCGGATCGAAATTAGATCCATGTTATACGGGCCACATGTATATACAAATTAAAAAATATCATTATGAGTAATATTATCATTAAATACTATTAATTTATACTATTTTATTGTAACTTGAAAATACAAAATACTATAAAACAAAGTATAATTATATAATTATTTTATATAAATTGAAATATTTTCATGCAAATTCTAATGCGAATGATGAAACTTTTTTTTTGTTGTTGTTGAAGAATGTCTTTATAGTTGGGATCAAAATTTGTTACACTAATCATAAGCAATGACTGCAAATGATCATCAGATAAATTTGCTCTATATTGTGATTTGAGATACTTCATTCGAGAAAAAGTTTGTTCGCACACGTAAGTAGTCCCAATCATTGAAATGAATTTACGAGCAAATTTCTTCAAAAATTTATCAAACATAACATTTCTTTTATGTTTGAGTTACCGAAATATATTTTTTAATTTAGTCTTATAACTTAACAGCGCGATAGACATTTGTGTTTGGTCAAGTACAACAACTCCGTTTTGTTGGCCACGTAGTTTTTCGATATACCTTTATGAAAATGAAAAGATTTGGGCGAAAACATCATTATGTTTTAAAACCCTCCGCGGGCCGGATAAAATCACTTGGCGGGCCGGGTTTGGCCCGCGGGCCGTAGTTTGGACACCTCTGCTTTAGTGTAATGATAGGTCTTCTGGATGTGTATTTCGGTGTGACTATCCTTTGTGTAATATGTTTTCTGGATGCTCGCTTCAGTGTGACAACTCTTATAATAATGATCTGTTTTCTGGATACGTATTTCAATTTGAATATCCTTTATGTAATATGTTTTCTGGATGCTCGCTTCAGTGTGACTTTTCTTCGAGTCATGATCTGTTTTCTGGATGTGTGCTTTATTATGATTATCCTTCTAGTAATGATCTTTTCTGAAAGTATGTTATACTGTGACTATCTTTTATATTAATGATTTGCTTTCTGGATGTGTTCTTCAGAATAATGAACTAGAAATCATATATTTTCTGGATATGTATTTCAGTATAACTGTCCAGAGTAATGAAGATTAATAGCAAGAAACATTTGTAAAAATAGCAAATTTTGCATAGTTCATAATATAATAACATTGAACTAATCTTGTACCAACTTAGTTTTATCAATTTTATATTTACTGAATCTCAGCCCTAAAGTTTGTATTTGCTACATTAACTGACGAATAATATTTTTTTCCTTTCGTCTTTTAATCTTACTAATAAAATTATAAAATAATGTAGGAAATATAGGAAATTTTTTTAGGTCCTTTGATGGCAATACTCCCGTTCTCACTGTTGGAGATCCTACTCTTCTAAGAGACATCATGGTTAAGGATTTCTCATTCTTCACAGGAAGAAGAGTAAGTATGAATTTCACAGATCTATCTGAATAGTAATTTTATGTGTTTCAATCACTTTTCTTGCTGTTATTTTTCAAAGAAATTATTGTATATGCAAAAAATTTCTCACTCGAGATTTTTACGAAGCTCCTCATTTTAGAAAAAAATATTAGTAGAATTCTGACTGTATCACTGTGAATGGATATTATAACGTCCCCGGTGCCTATAACACTAAGTTATCTAACCAGTTAGTTAGGCACAGAATGGAAGGAATTAATAAAAAAAAGAAGGATGGAGACGACAAACCATCCTGGTATACCTCATTGGTATCAAATCCTACACGACTGTCTTCAACTTTTGGTGAAGTAGTTACTAAATGGAGGAAACAAGATTACTGAAACAAATGGTGACAGCAGGTTGAACTTACAGGCAAATGAAAGTGCTAACTAAAAAGAAAAATTGATAAATTACATTAAGAATGTCTGTGTGACGGGTATCAGCAATGAGCTGTTTCGATCTGTAATTCCACAAATATGTAAACGTTATTATTCAAAAATTCAGTGACTTAAATATATCAGATTTTGTAACTTCAAGTGCAAACTTGGGTCAAATTTTTGTTTCAATCTATTGAAGAAAATGTATCTAAAATACAAATTCGATTTTTGTTTAAATCGCATGCCAGGAATTATACCGTAAAAATGCTAAATTCATACCAAAAGTTAATATTTTATAATTTTTGTGGGCTAATATCATGTAAGGCGTTATCTGACGTGACAAATTTCTTAAAGAAAACGATGCTAGAAAGTTTGAGGGAGGACCACCCCCAAAAGTTTCTATAATAAAATAATATTAAAAAATTATAAAGTGTTAGCAGTAATCTTTATATTCTTGATACAGTTGTTGTCTTATTGAATTCTTGAAGATAACACATTGAGCCAAATATGTAGAAATTAAAGGTACAAAAATCATCATTTTTTTTTTTTTACAGAAACTTTTGATGGGAGATAAAGTGGCCGATAAGATGCTGACCATGATCCAAGGGGAGGACTGGAGAAGGATTCGAAGTATTCTCACTCCTCTTTTTACTACGGGAAAACTGAAGAGGGTTTGTGGCTAATTTTTTACTGTCTTTTCTGAAATATAAGAGAAAAAAAATGAAACAATTTTCTTTAAAGCTTAAATTCGTGTTGTTCAAATTGAAAATTTCCAATGCCAATGATAGGAAAAAGCACATACTTTATAAGTGGGTGCTTTCATCCTTGCTGGAATTATCAAAGAAAAGCCTGGCGATATATAGATTTGTGAAAATTCTTCTCAGAAGGAGATTATTTTACCTATGAAATGAAAATTGTATAAAATTTACTTTTTCTCATATTTAAAAGTTCTTCAAAAGCATTTTATTTCGTTATAAATATAATTTTACATCAAAACAGCAACATTCATAATATCAAATTCATGATGTACCCAAATCTCTAAAAAATACTTTATAAATTTACATACATTACTTTTACACTGATAACGTACAGAATGTTTCTTTACCTTTCAACGACAGAAGTAACTAAAGCTATAAAATATTAATAAAATAAACAATGGAAACGTCTGAATCTCAAGACAAAAATGTAATGTATTGTAGGAAATGAGGAAAAAAAACTAATTTGTATTGCCGAAATTAAGGAAACTTTTGCGCGATCTTTAAAATAATATCATAAAAATGAGAATATTTTTTAAAATTTTGAAATAGTGTAAAATTTATTTTTTGTATAATAATACTTTCGAGAGTTTGTATTATAGTACTTTCGAGAAAAATTGCTAAAATTCTATTTTTGATTAAAATTTCAGAAAAACTAACTCTCACCCAACTAGCTGCATAATTCCACCTTCTAGGTATAAATGAAGCTCTAAGTCATGCTGAGGCAACTCAAGTCAAATAGTCTGTAGAACAAAAATATAAAAGCAGACGTACACATACTTTCATAGGTGTATGACTATATGTATTTATTATTAGTTGAAATAGAAATCGATCTGATTAAAAATTTCATATGTTGCAATTTCTTTGATCTTTTATTAATAAGTTATTAAGATATCCATTACGATTTTAAAATGTGACCAAAGCCAGGTCATTTTTTACAATGACATTTCAAACAAAGATTTTTCATATTTTTCCAATTTATTTGTCTTTATTATGGAGCGTCACCATGTTTTTCTTCAACTTTATAGAAGAATCTTTCATTTTCAGATGCTGAGTGTTTTTAAGGATTGCTCCGAAACAGCACTGAAAAATTTAAAGAATGCTGCTGAAGAAGGGAATTCTATCGATGCAAAAAAGTCGGCCAAATTTTGATATTTTAAAAAATATATGCAAAAGATATTTTAAAATTTTAAAGTGACTAAATTATATTTTTGATTGATTTTGAAACCTTCTCTAAGCATGAAATAATTAGCTTGTTCAATTTTTAAGAAATTAATCTCCCCCGTTCACTTATGAAAATCTTGGCCCGCTGAAATTTATCCTCCATTTATTCGCATATTAAATTTTCGAATTTCGATCCAGCAAAACTCTTCCTCTATTCTAAAACATACTATTATTATAATGTCTAAATTTTGAATAATCTATATTTATTCTATTTATAAACATGTAACTGCAGAAAATTACTCTTAATTATCAAAAAGTTAACGAGCGCAGAAAAATGGCTGCAATTAAAATAGCTATCATATTACCTCCTAGACTTCAGTATTACATCTGTAAGTAATTATACAGATACAAGCATAAATGATTGGATGGGCACTATGATTTTATATTTTCATAACGACAAGGGGGAGGGATTCAAATGAAAAGGTGCGAAACGACACTGTGGGTATAAACGAAGATCTATTTCAAAATATACACCATAATCTGAAACACAACGAGCCGAAGGATCTCTTGTTCACAGAATTCCTATGGCCCTGACGAGTTCAATCCTTCACAGAGTGCTTGAATTCGCCTCCCATGGTCTGCTACTTGTTGAATTCCTCAAATACAGAAGAACAATTAACTCCAGCGTGCACTGTCAGACACTCCGAAGACTACGCAAGTCCATCAAAAACAAAAGATCAGGGTTACTCATGGAGGGTGTGTTTCTGCTCCATGATAACTCGAATCTACACGTCTCCTGGATCACACACGTGGAACTGAAAAAGTTCAAGTGTGGCAGCTCGACGATGACACTCTGCAGCCCGGATATGTCGCCTTGCAATTTTCATGTGTTTGATACCCTGAAAAAACATCTGAAAGGGAAACGCTTCAATTCGGGCCGTGGATTCAAGGAGGCTGTGAAAGACTGGGTCACGTCTCGGCCACAGGAATTCTGGGTAGAAGGAATCCGTTGTGCTTAGACCTATGGTGTATACTTTGAGTAAAGTCATTTATACCCACAGTGCCCTTTTGTATCTTTTTATTTCATACTTTCTTATATTACACACAATACAAATAGTTGTAGGTGAAAATGAAGGAAAAAGTTCCAAATTTTACTTTTAACATCGCTTGCAGATGGTAAGTATCTGGAAGTATTCTAAATATGGTTATTTCTATTATAGAATTTCTGTGGCTATTTCTATTTCTTCTGAGATAACATGGAATCTTTCTTTCAACAAAATGGGATCTCACTCCAGCAAGATTTAGCCATTGATTGTTTAATTAAATAAGGAAATTCTGCAACATTAGATTGGACGTTATAGTAATAACACTAATCTGTTCTTCATCAAAATGGCCACCGAAATCTCGAGATCTTACCTAGTGTGGTTTCTTTTTATGAGTTTACTGCAAGAACATTGTTTATAAAACTCCATTGCCGAAAATAGTCCACGAATTTAAAAAGCACATCAGTGCAACATTAAGCACCATTGGCTGACATAAAATTCCATCCAACGATCTTGACTACACATGAGATGTTTGGCACATTAAAAAAATTCAAATATCGATTGTATTTTATAACTCTAAGAAATTAAAATTATTTTCTTTATTCTCATATATCACTGAATATATTATGTATGATAGTTTGAAAATATAGTTGTTCAATATCCGATCAAGGATTTGTGTAAAATTGGTTTCAAAAATGTTATTGTTGCTAAATTTGTGTTTATATTCTTTATCTGTAAATTTCTTGCATCTTATTTTTGTAAGGCAACAGTTAGTTTTCCTTTTACTTTAGGTATTACATAATCATTTTTGTTCTCGTTCTAAATTTCATTCTTTTGCAGTTTTTTTTTCTTTCAGATAATATAGAATGTAATAGTTATTTTTTTCTTAAATTCTAGGTTATTTATAATTTTTTAAGCTATATTGATCCTGCTTAATATATCCCATTAAAAATATTGGCAATAGAGGATACAATTTAATTTTCTATAACCAGAAATCGATTATATTTACTAATTAAGAATATACATCTTAAATAACTTGTGAAGTTATCTACTACACATAAAATAAACAGAAATTGAAGCTGATGAATGATATTTTTTCAAGTATTTATACGTTTCAGCTAAAAAATAAATATTGTAAAAAATTATAATAAAATGAATCGTCATGCCAATAAATGTGTTCTCGCTATATTTGAAAAAAAATCTGAAAGCACTAGCGGATGTGTATATATATATTTAAATTAGTTGTATTCAAGGAAAGATTAGTGTACATTTGGTGAAAATAATAGAAATATCAATTCTTGGTAAATTTTTTTAATATAATGGTTTTTATAAACAAATATTTATTTTCATAAATTATCGTTCTGTAGAAAAACCAAAATGTTATGCATGCCGATCAGTGCAAAAGAAATCGCAGAAAAGGAGCTTTAACATCTTGTTCAATTTTTGTTTCTCGATTCTTACAGAGAATTCCCCTCTTTTGAAATGTTAAATAAAAATTAATTAATTTAGCAACTTTAATGAGGCCTGTGATATTGACAAAGATTGCAAATCAATTTCAAATAATAAAAGTGACAATTTTCTTTTGAGAAGCATGTGGAAAAATTAAAAGCTTGACCAATTTTTAAATTAAAGTGAATATATTTTTATATCATAGTAGAATTAGTTTTATTTTCAAGAAATTGAGTAGCATTTACCAGAATATATTTTAAAAGCCAGGATTGATTGAGTTGTATCTTATTTTTGCAGAATATTCGGAGCTTTTACTATGGACGTGATCACCACTGCGGCCTTCTCCACAAGAATAGATTCGCACAACGATCCCAACAACGAGTTGGTGAAAACTGCTGGAGTCTTGTTTGGCAGGAAGCCGGGAATACTATTTGTTTTACTTAGTGAGTTGTTATTTTTACGAATTTTAAATTCCACAATATTGCTAGTTCAAAGCCATAACTTGGAGTGATTCTGTAATGTTTATCCAAAAGAATGGGAAGAAGGTGAAACAGGCTGGTTCACATTCAAAGTTTCCTTTGGGACTCCAACTGGGACAGAACGGATGTCCTCTTCTTCACTGGTCACTGTCTGTTCTCGACATACCTGCGCAAATTCTATCTGGCCAACTTCTCTTCCTGTAACTGAGCGGATATAGTATATCCGATTCACTATGCCACCAACTGTTTACTGATGCTCTCATGGCAAATAAGAAAACAAGAAAAAAGTCAAGACGAAGAATGGAGAATTTCATCGAATACCCTTTCAAGCGTCAAGATTCATGCTTTAATAAATCATATTCATAAATACCAAAATCTCTTCAAGACTGTTATATAGCTAAAACTAATACATCACTCTTCAAAATCAGATTAAATTCTTCCATCGTAATGGTAATTATCAGTTATTTCCCCTTCTTTTTTTTCATTAAGTAATCTCTTTTTAAATTGCTCACAGCTAACGATCTCAAAAATGCAGAGATAGGGTCTGCAAATATCAATGTTTCTTTGTAAGTTTAACTTCTTGTAACCATTTTGCTTCCCTTTATTTAATTATTAATTAGCTGAAACATTAATTTCTGCTGTCCAGAATGTGACTCCGATGGGATTTTCTCTGGAAATCCGGTAGATGTTTAATCGTTCCTTTCCTTTTCGCTTTCTTTTTTCATATTATGGTAATCTAACTGGTTAAACAACTCAGTATTTTAAGCACTGGTGCTGCAGGTAGGGATTATGTTATACTATCAGAAATATCTAGATAACACTAATCGCATGTCTAAATGATTTTATTAGGTTTGTCAGTCAAGGAAACTATTTAACTTTGGATCCCTACTTCTTACTTTGGTAAGTGAAGACATCTTATGACAAAAATGTGAACTATCTTAATAAATACTCACTAGTACTTCGTAGAAACTTGTTGTTGATAACCTTTCAGATCTTATTTATTAAATCCAGGTTTAAAACTGTTTTCCTTTGTAAAATGTAAAATTTTTGAAGAATTGTATTCCCATCTTTATAAACTTCAAGAGTTGTCTGAAAATTTTCACTAATTCAGATTTATACACTGTAAATAAACTTGTATGTTATTTGCTAACCTGCCAAAATTATCAAGTGTTAGACGTACAAAAAGTTTCCTCTTTTTACAATAAATCCCAAACACATATTGTGTCAAGCATTACTACCACGAAATACATAATACTATACTTTTATCATCATGGTACTTTTCAAACTATAATAATTTGTCAAAAATCCAGGCTAGTCAAATCATAAAAATATTTATCCTGAAGGTGGAATCTGCGCGTGATGAAAGAGGAAAGATAATTACAATTAGAGAGAAGTATTAAGTGTTTAATATTTCATTTATAACATTGATTCGGCATTTGATGGCTTTTAAGAAATCTGGAGTAAATAAATTCAAATATTATGTTCGGCTTGCCTCTTTGAAAAGTATTTAATAAAAGAGGAGATTTGTGGTCGGAAAACAATATAATGTAGGCGGAAAAAATAAACTACGGATTAATGATGAAATGTTTAAAATCTGTATTTACGAGTATACAGTGATTAATAGTAAAATTCAACTGAGAATGAAGGAACAACAGTTAAAAGAAAATAGTTGAGACTTCTTATGGCACGGCACATGGCAAAATCAACAAATAGAAAGGGAGAAAAGACAAATCAGACATCTGCTTTGAAACTCTACATATGTTAAAACCTTCTTTAAGACTCTATAATTGGCAAGCATCTACGATTAGACGATTACCGCAAAAAAAAAAAAATCGAAAGTTCCTGAAATTGCTAGAATGTTGGCGATGCTTCCTTGAAAGATATTCTAATTTTCTAGAATATTCGTTGTCTTGTCATGGAAATTGTTAAAAATAATGTGGTATGAAACTGGATGGAGGATGAGGTTTTATTGTTGTGTAGAATTTGGCCATCATATATATTTTGTGACACCCTATCCTTTTTCATGGCACCTCTGAAAGCCTTAATTTCGCTAGAAAGTGTTGGATACAAAAGAGCTCTTATATCAGTATTCAGTTGAATATTAAGTTTGCAATCAGAATTGAATAGGTAGTTCAGTTGAAAAAAGCGAATGGACTAACGATTTCTTTAAGAGCATTTCTAAGGTTTATATAAAAACCGGAATTCAAATTTAATATTTCTAGGAAATCGGTTTTAGCCGGTTTTTGAATTTTCGTCAAAAAATAGAATAGAAAAAAAATATTTTATTTTATTTATATAAAATAACAAAAAACGAACTCAATACCAGAATTCAAAAAAATTAAGCATTGTTCATAAATATTACTTATACATAATAACGAAAACTCAAACAATTTTTATATTGTTTTCACTAATTTTAATTTTTCTTAACAAAACAGGATTTTAACGGAACGATGGCTAAATCTTATTTTGGACACAATATTGGCTGAAATTGAAAATACATGTTCTCTAGCTACTGAGCTTGGCATCAAATAACAAATTTAAGTTTTTTGTTCATTTATTCGTTGCTTTGAAGAATGAAAATTCAGCTTTTAGTGTCTTTAGATTTCCAAAATTTTTTTCAGGATCTTCATGACATGAATTGATTTTTAATAATTTCTTTTTAAAAAGGCAATAATAATTTCAGGTTTCTTTCAGTGCTTAAATTTTTTATTTCATTTAACAGAAATTAAATTATGCATTCACTTTTTAATAATTCGGCATCTCGTCGTCCTAAGCTGCTAGACGAATTGGTTCTAAACGATAAAATTAAAAATAACTCCTTGTTCATATTTTTTTGAAAAAGAAAAATATAAAGGCGTTCCGGAAAATCGTTTTTCTTAATTTAAGAATCGTTTTTTGAAAGTAATAAAGTTACTGTTAAAAACCGGATTTTAAAACCGAATTTGAAAAACCGTCTAGCCCTAAGCACTTCGTGTTATTATATTACTTTATTACTCTTAACTGGATGTGCTGTTTTGTTGTATATACCAGTGTTTCTATGCAGAATAAACTGCCTTTATCTGTTATTGGGTCTGTTGGAGCTATTCAACGTGTGCCAATCGACCCAGACTTCGATTTGTCGGAGAACGTTTAGAATAGCAGAGAAAATAAATAAATATCATAATAAAGTGTATCTGAATTTCCTAAAAGCCGATTGTTTGTAGCAATATTTTAAAATTCAGAGTTTATCTGCTCGAGTTTTTGTTGTGTTTTGTTTTTATACTTATATTCTGTCAAAGGCATTCATTTTTTTTTTTTTTTTTTTTTTTTTTGCAAAATATCATTAAAGCACTCATTACAAATCTTTTTACTTATTACATTTCACAATTTCACAATTAATTATTTTTTTAGTAAATAATATTTTATTGTTAAAATATTGTTCAATTTCCAAAAATTTTTTCTGTCTTCAAAACATGAATTGATTTTTAATGGCTTCTTTTTAAAAAGGCAATAATAATTTCAAGTTTATTTCAGTGTTTAAATTTTTTAGTTCATTTAACATAAATTCAAATGTACATTCACTTTTTAATTATTCGGCAACTCGTCGTTCTAAGCTGCTAGACGAATTTGTTCTAAACGATAAAATTCAAAAAATTTCTTTATTCATTTTGTTTTGAAAAATAGAAGTATCAAGGTGCTACGGAAAACCGGTTTTCTTAGTTTAAAAATTGTTTTTTTTTTTTTTTGAAAGTGACAAATTTACTGTTAAAAACCGGATTTTTAAACCGAATTGGAGAAATTGTCTAATCCTAAGCACTTCGTGTTATTTATTACATTCTTTTATTACTGTTAACTGGATGTGCGGTTTTCTTTTATGTATGCGTGTTTCCATGCAGAATAAACTACCTTTATCTGTTATTGGGTCTGATGGAGCTGTTATTTATCTATCTTATATTTAAAACAATTTCTATGAATCTTCTTATGAAATACTGATAATTAATTTGAAATATTTCTGCTCCCTTATCACAACAGTAAAGCTCATGTTGTTCGGTAAATGCCATAATCTGTTGACAGATTATGGCATCTGTAGCAGACGATTCTTTTCCAGATATTTTATAATCGCTACAAATTTTATTTCTGTTAAAATATTATTAAAAGTAAAAGCAAACGAATTTTCTCTTTGATAAACATATTTTATTAATATCATTTTGTATAATAACTGATCAATGGTAAACCTTCTGAAATCTGGCAACAGTTTGTAAATTATGATGTGAAGTGAAGAGAATAAAGGAAACCGATGGAATTCTAAAACTCTTTAAGTCTTGTTTTGATTTTTAAGTATATAAGATGCTCTGCAAGCTATAGAAAAATATATATATAGTTTGAAGCTTAAGAAAATGGTTAGATTATAAATATATTTATGTCTTTAGTATCATTTTAAACTGAGCCATTTACTGTTCTCTGTATTTTCTTTAACTACATTCCATTCATAATTGAATTTTTGCATCTGTTAGAACTGTTCCCGAGCCTGCGGACGTTATTTCGGCTGCTCCTTTCCAATGCTCCGAACCCGATGTACTTCTTCAGAGATCTCACACTGCAGATTGTCGAGCAGAGAAGGAAATCTGGACAGGTAAATATTCCATGGAAGAGTGAAAAAATATAACTTTTTCTTTCGAATTTTCTCCATTCACCTGCATTTCCATATAAATTATGACATTTATAATGTGAGATCATAAATGTTCTTTTTCAAGGTGATTTGCACCCAATAAAATTTTTTCCATAAGGTAAATTCTGAACACCCAAAATTGCTTTTCTTATTGGAGTTTCGTCTATACTATTTCTATATTTATTTACTGTAAAAGTTTTTGGCTGTAGTTTCTAAGAATAACCAGCGAGAACGGTCTTCCCAAAACACTCACGTTTATCTTCTCATTATTGGTGAAGATAATTATAAAAAGTAAAATTTTGTTTCGAATATAGAATTTTTATTGAATCTATTCCAAGAATATGTATTTTAGACCCATTTTTCTACCTTAGATTCTGGCAGTGATTAATTTAAACCTGGAAAGAAGAGTCATTGTGGAATTTTTAAAATCTAGACTTTTAAGAATGATTATGATAAAGGTGGCGATATTTACTATTTCATTATGTTTACAGCCACGGTGCAGTCCTTAAATTCAGGGTCTTATGAATGAGTATGGCGAAGATGACAATATTTACCTTTTATATTATATTTACGGTCACTCTATATTCTTCAAATCCTGGCTCTTAGGAAGGTTTATGATAAAGATGACAAGCATCTTTGATTCTCTACTTCTGCCTCCAGACTTGTGATTTAGCAAGTGTAAATAATGTCTGGATCATGATGTTAATTTTGAGCCTTCCTCAGATTTTCCTTTTAAAAAGTTACGCTGGCATTTTGTCATCACAGTTCCCCTTGGCATTGGTGCTACCACTCAAACGTCATAATACTCCTTGTCTATATCTGGTAATGTTATCTGTTTATCAAGCAATAAGAGGGTGCATGTGTGGCCTCAATGGAGTACAATCTTTGAAACCTATCGACTAACTCATTTATTTAAACTTAAAAAGAGTTTATATGAATTTAGATTTTGGAAATTAAAATAAAGTGCGTTTCCAAATTTTCAAATGCTGACACTGGTAGTAGAATGACATTATTTGATTCCTGTAACAGTAAAGCTAAAGCAAAAAGATTTGACAAGGATGTCCAATTAACACTTTGTTGCCCGGGAATTTTACACAGAAACTATGTCATGTCACCGGCTATTGTTTTGTAATTGAATATGGTAGTAAAACGTTCTAAATAAACACCAATAAATTTTATTTATACGGAATGAAATGAAATTAATCTTTGGAGATATTTTTTATATAAAAAATATGTCCAAAGCAAAATTGATACATTCAAAAAATAATTATATTATAGTAAAAATAAGATACTTAACTACCTGAAAAGTATTTTTATTTTTCAGAAAAATGAAATGCGTCAAAGATATATTCCGCTAAACTTTTTTTTAAAGCATGGCACTCATTCAATAAGACGAGAAAACAAAATGTCACTTTACACAAATATTCCATATCGCCTTGGGTGTCATAAATTGAAATAGATAATGCAAGTGCTTGACGAGTTAACTCGTCACTTGTCAGCAAAGTGTTAAGTTACGGTAAAGCAAGTCAGCTCTTGTTTCGGGATTTAGATAGACCTTTGGAACTAATTGCTTCCAAAATAAAAGAATAGTTTGTATCCAATCAGGAAATAGGAAATATTAATGCTTTATCTACAGTCATTTCAGCTGTTTTCACTGTATCTGGTAGCTTTTATTTATGATGAAGATTAAATCAACATGTTTTCCACAAAAATTCAGATGCTGTTTAGAAGTTTTATAGATTCTCATTCAATTGTCTCTGTGAATTTTTCACTTCGCTTTGTTTACCCACAGTTTAAGATTATGGGGGGAGGAAAGCACTTTCTCACAAGACTAGTCATCAGAAGACATCAACATCGCCAACTGAAGATGTTATAATTATCCATATGTTCAAGGAATACTTCTGTGAATGTCTGTCTGTAACTCTGTACTTATTGAATTATCACATAGCGTAATGATAGTAAGCACATTACTATTTATTCTCAGATGATGAATGATTTCCTTCAGTTACTTCTGGACACAGCGAAGGAGGTATTGGAGGAAGAGAAATGGGACGAGGACAAAGGAGATGTCACCTCCAACTATACAGAACAAAATACAGGACAACAGATGTTCAAGACCGTCACTTCTAAAAGTGAGTTTCATTAAAAAAGATTAATTTAAAATTCCCATTCTGAAAACGTCTGTCTGCTGAGATACACCCTCTTTTTTCGTCTTACATCTTTTAAATGTATATTGAGTGACAAAATTATGATGGCTACTGTATACAACGGCAGTAAAAATATCGTTGCGGTGCCCCTTTCTGTTATAGTTCACTCAAATGATCAAAAAATCCCCAGAACAGTGTTGTACTTTCGAAATGGGAATTAATCAGTGATCTTAATTGCAATCAAAGACCTTGATTTCATATCACAGCTCTTTATTAACTGAAAAACACATTAAAAAAACTACACACTGTTGCCACACAGAACACGCTAAATTAAACAATACAAATAATTTCTAGGTTATAGGTGGACGGTTTAAATTCAGACACTAAAAATAATATTGTACAATCAAAAATTGAACACACAAGTAAAATAAAAAATAAATAGAGTTAAATTTTAACAACATGTTACAGCTATTTCACACTTAATACACATCTCGATAGTAATTTTACACTTCTAGAAGGCAAGATATCTATAAAAAGGGAACGCGAGACTACTTATACATACTTAACAATATAGAAATGACATTGTTATTATAGGTACGTACTAATTAAAATATTAACACTTCAACTCCTTGCAGCCCTTTAATTCTTTCATTAATTAATCATATATAATCATAACTATCGCAATATTGCAGTAGAAGTTGCTCATGAACCATTTTACATAACCTGACTAGAAAAAAAAATATTTCAAACCCGTTACTTCACCTCTTGTACACTTTCGAACACCAAGGCAAAATAAATCTCTACAGAAATAATTCATTTTAGTCGACACGCTCCTCTACAAGAAGAACTCCGATTGGTTCAAGCTCCTACCTTCCTGATCCGCTAAATGCTAGAACATCCGTTCTAGTTTTCATTTCAGCTCCAGATTGTCTCTATTCAAGTTTGAATAACTTTGTCCAGCACGCAAACAACATCGATTGTGGTTGATAGCTTAGTTTATTTTGGTTATATTAGCGTTCCGTTGTAAAGCAACACAAAGACTATTTTGGGACGGATCTAGTAATTTTGAACCGCCGTTAGATGACGAGGACAATAACTGATCTTGCATCCTCCCACACTACACCAGTGGGAGACATTTGGCTTGAGAGATTTAAAGTGCAACAGATCCTAACATCTTCCACGGCCGTTCTACGTGGAATTGGCTCTCGAACCTGAAACCCTTCGGTTCCGAAGTCGAGACCTTATCATCAGTCTACCGTGTTTCAATGTGGGTAACAGCATCCCGTGCTGCGGACACCATTGGAATTCTACTTAAGTTTCTAGTGATGCATGAATTACATCGTGTTAATTGCGAAGAAATTAGCAATGTAAACAAATGTAATTTAACTTAGTTTGGACGCGGGATAGTTAAAGATCGACATAAATTCAGAATTTAAAAGATATGTAAAAAAAAATATTACTATTGATATCATAATATTTCTAACAACTTTATTTCAAAAGTTAAAACATACCCTTAGATATGATTTACAGAGATGAATACAATTGAATATAACGCTTTCAAATGCTTCAAATTCAGTGCAACCCAAATATTGTCCATATTGGAAAATCTTGCTTATTGAAAGTGAGACGAGAAATTCTGCTCTTTAGGTTAAAGTGATGATGTGGCAGTCAATTTTCATTTCCCAATCTTCAGAATCTAAAAATAAATTTCAAAATCATTAAGAAATAATCACCAAATTGCTCTTTTTTTTTTCAGAGCTTTCAATGGACGAAGTGGTGTCCCAGTGTGCCGTATTTTTTCTGGCTGGCTTTATACGACGGCTTCATGTCTGGCCTTCACAACTCACCTGTTAACTCTCAATCCGGATGTGCAAGAAAAACTCAGAGAAGAAGTAGACAAAGCCATTGAGGAATCAAATGTTAGTTCTAGGTGCATATCAGAAAATTTTGGATTTGGTCGTTATCAGAATGTCACACAGAGTAGCAAAAAATCACAAATAAAATTGACGTTATCGACTTTTGAAAACAAGTATTACAAAATGCACACTGTGTGTAAATTATTGCTCAAGCATTTAAGAACCACGGGCGTTACCGTTTATTGCGATTGCAATATGTACAAAGAACGAACGTGATTAATCTACAAACTCGACAAATTTATACAAGAAGTTGTAAATTTAAAATGATTCTGTTATGATTCGTACTAGAAGTATTGAGTAAAGTTGGAAACCAAATGGAGTGGTCTTCTCACAACTTTCTGGCATACTCTATGATAAACTTGTCATGTCAGATATTCCATTACAGGGTATTAGAGTGTAATGATTATGATGTCGTACCCATGTTTCCATGGTAAAAGGTGCATAAC
Source organism: Argiope trifasciata (assembly GCA_026543055.1). Classification (NCBI taxonomy): domain Eukaryota; kingdom Metazoa; phylum Arthropoda; class Arachnida; order Araneae; family Araneidae; genus Argiope; species Argiope trifasciata. The sequence continues at coordinate 3,995,202 of JAPMOQ010012849.1, read as the reverse complement.
GTAACATAACGCCATCATGTGTCCCTGGTGCCTATAACATTAAGTTATCTAACCAGTTCAGTAGCTTCTGAGGGTAAAGACCCCTGAGCACGTGAAGGCTGAAGTTTGACTTCGAACTCAGATGAAGATGAAACACAATCACATTCGCTTGCACAACCCCTTTCTACAGAGGGGCACATTCACACATCTCAGAGATAGAACACAGTACAACCATGCCCGAACCAGGAAATACGTGCTACCCCTAACCCAGAACGCCGGCTTTAGTATACAATAGTCAAAACTTTTAACTTTCGGTGTGAGTTTACAATTTTTACTATATCCGTCTTGTCATGCTCGGCTAGTACTTTGGCATGCATTAATAGTATCCAAAAATCAGATTTGCATTTTAGACATGTTTTAACTAACCGATTGAAAAAAAAATTAACACAAAATTGCACAAAACCCCATACCATATTTGATTCGCATTTGCATGTTTTGGGAACTACAGATTTATTGTAGGATTTGGCTCAAAATTGAAATTGTGTCCATATTATAGATGTTATATCTGTGCACCGAATTTTAACTATCTAGTTGTCTTCGTCTTATAGTTATTGTGCTAATTTACATTTAAACAGCAGAGGAGACAAAGTTTACTCAAAATTTCATAAGAATTTGCAAATTTGATGTGAAGATCATGTACCCAATTTCAATTGTCTCTCAAAAGTTTTCTTTTTTTTTTTCTTTAATTATCTTTGTCACAGGATATTTTCTAAAATTGTGTTTTTCGAACTGAAATATGAAGATTCATCAAAGTCTCGAGTTCTAACTTTTTGATGATTGCTGCCTTTTCTATACACTAAGAATACGAGAAAAAAAATGAATTTTCAATGTAACCAATGACACATTCCAAAAGATCTAAGAATTATCTTGTGGAGTTGTTAAATTAATTTGGAGATGATAGTATATCTACATAAGTAAATTGATAGTTTTCAGATATCAATTTACGAACTGAGTCTTGAATTTTTTTTATAATTTTTAATATCCGATTTAAAAATTTTCAAAACTTTATAAATAATAAACTAATCAAATTTTTTTATCTTTAGGGAGAACTGACTTATGAAACATTACAGAATATGAAATATATGGACAATGTTATATCTGAATCTTTACGCATATTTCCTCCAGCAGCAACGTAAGTACATGTTTCTTAAATCTTAACATATTCTTCTGTTTGAGTAATGAATTTGAATAATGATCTCAACGAATCATAATAAGATTTCAATTCAAAAAGAATTGTAAAAAATATGTTTATTTTTCTGTTAAAGTGGCTCTTCCAAGCTTGTAAGTCGTTTTTGTATCAAAACAGTGGACCGCTTTTAGAGGAAAATATAGAGGGAAAAAAACTTTACTTTTACCAAATTCTTACATGGTGAATACAATTAAACAAGCTGGATTATGGAAAACGATGCTTTATTTCATGAATATCGCATCAAACACGAAACATATTTATGTTGTTGTTTTCAATGGCACTTGTAATTGACAAGCCCGCTAATCGCAGTCAGAGATTTTAAGCTTAAATTAGTGTCCCTTGTTTTTCAGTATCACCGACTAGGGTCAAGAGTACGACTTAGCTACTTCATTCTTCACTTTCGCTTTCACAACCCCTTTTTACATGTTGAGGACATTCACATTACCCACAGATACAACACAGAATGACAATCAAACCCGACCCGGGATGCCCAGAACACTAGGAAGACACGTTACTCCTAATCTAAGACACCGGCCAACACATATATAAAACATCCGACAAAACTATACAGAAAGGACAGCATTTGTTGGAATTAAAGAAAATTACTGAAAAAGAAATCTATATTTCCAAAAGATGTTTTTTCTCTTTGAAAAAGTACTAAACATGATGTTTTTTGTGTGTAATTTACAGGATGGAGCGTTATGCTGACGCCGACTACAAGTTGGAGGAATTAAGTATCACCGTGCCGAAGGAAATGTGCGTCAACATCCCGGTGTTTGCGATGCACAGAGATCCAAAGTATTATCCGGATCCAGAACGATTTGACCCGGACAGGTGAGGAGAAGTTGGGCTTTTATTATTGTTCTTTGAAGAATATGAAACTTTGTTAGTAAGATTAAAATTCTCATAATCTGTATTGATAAATTTCCTCTAATCCAAATTCAGCAATCAGTTTTTTTAATAATTATTTTTTTAGAAAAAATTTCGTATCTCAAATTCAAAATTCTCACTACTTGTGGTTCAACATTAGCAAATGATGGGTTTCGAGTATTTAAATTCACAAAACAATTCCGATGAGATTTCAATACCAACGTCGTACGGAATATAGAAAGAAGATTTTACTTTTTCATATAAGAAATATAATTACCGTCGAAAAATTCGAACTCAGATTTTGTTAGATCTCCATGTTTCAAACTTTTAGAAAAGTAGAGAATTCGAAAAAACATATTTTTGTAATTATACCTGCCTGTCTATCTGTAAATACGTTTGTATGAACACGCTTTCATCTAGACGTTCGAAATTTGTTTTGTGGACGCCATTTTAGTAGATTCCTAGTATAGTTTTTAAGAAACCTGTTCTCAGGAAGTCTGGCTGGTTGGCTGTTCAAGTGCAAGTTAAACCTGTATACCCTTATTTGTACACTGATTTAACATTTAAGATAAAAATTCTTATCAAATTTTGAACCAAATGTCAAACAATTGACCATCTGTTGGTCTATACTTTTACTTGCATGTAAACGCAATGCTTTAAATCAGCGAAATCAAGTATGCTGTTTAGAGCTATGCCGATTTTTACCATATTGGCAAAAAAACCGATATTTTAGAAAGATTGATTTTGCAGTATAGATTTTGGGGGGGGGGAAATATCGATATCCTGAAGGAGGAATTTTGATCCAATGAATCGAAGCGCATTATTAATTTTGGTTTTCAACACTTAATAGATATTTTCTTGAACTTAAAACATCAGCAAATTTTTACTACAGTTAGTAGCAATTTTTAAATTCGTATGTTATATTGTTACATTACCCTTCTAAAACCCATTTTTATCTAATAATCCTTTGCGAAATGAACTCAAAATCCTATTCTGAAATGAAAACATGACATAAAACGATAAAATATGCTTTCCAATGAATTATCTTCCAGAACACGTATATAACTCTTAACCTTGAGTATGGCCACAGATGTGTCGTACGGCATTGGCAAGCGGCGGTTATGAAATATTGATCTTCATTGTGAATCCATCTTTTTTCCTGAATCTAGAGGGCAGTTAATAGTTGACGGCAATCTTTTGTCAGTATCATCTGACATGAGGTTAATAGATTTCTCTAACTGATTGAAATCAAAATCGGACATAGATCTATTATTACAGTTACGAAATCACATCCAAATTTCGTATATTTAGATAAGAGAGGTTTTGAGTTATCGCCTTTCCATGCTTTTAAAACTTCAAATTATCGAACTTGTCAATCCTTTGACGGATTTATTCTGATAAGTATCAGCACTTAAGATGCAAAGTCTAAGTATTAATATTTATACAGCTGCACTATTTGTTTTGTTGTTATAGCATTAATTTATTCGAACAGCCGGATATACAAACTACCTCTAAAATTGATTTCATTCAAAATATGATAGATAGTTTGGTGTAAAGACTATGTCTAATACAAATCGTTTTCGAAGTATTTTGTTCACACACAGACGTAAGAGCAAAAATGTACTTTTCGAACTAAAAAAGGTCTGAAAGGTGGATATCAGTCAAAATTTCTTTGACGATTTTAATATTGTCTCTTTCTTTCGTATATGAGAAAGTAATGAGAAATAAAACAAAATAATAATGCAGTATATTTCAAATATCTATAAATAATAATGAGACTCTGTAAAAGACAAATAAAATTTACAAAAGTTTTGGCCACGTGAAAGAGAATTTAAAAAATTTACTAAATGCTGTAATAAGAGAAAAAGCATGGACCCAAACATCAGGTAGAATCTATTTGTTGCACTAGTCATAAAGTCAAATAAAAACATGTTCGAAGCACAAATTTGTGCAAACTCTATAGTAAAATCAACAGTTGCGCGGGAGTGTGTGCTTCATACCAGTAGGAGTGGTAGGAGCTCCGGTGGGAACTATGTCAAATGACTTCAAATTTAAATTAGTAAATTGAATGTATATAAATACTTCTCACTGATTTAATTTATTCAATATAATAAACTTGTGTCGCCAAGAAAAATATCATCACTTGTATGAAAATAAAAATTAAACAATAACAAACACTTGTAATAGCAAACTTAATATTCGCCATGCGAAAATATAAATCTATAAGTGGTTAAATAACTAAATAAAAAATTTCAACGATTATAAGTTTCGACTATTCTTACTACTAAAAATTCAATAACTATGCTTTACAATAACAAATACTTATAGTAAACAGTATAATAAACATTTCAGTCAATAGTAGCTGATAATGGTCCTAAAGTATTTACTACAAAACCCAGATCATAATCCCATTTAAAAACTGATTTTTAAACAAAAAGTTATGGTCTTTTGAAAAGTTAAAAATAAAAATCTGCTTTTGTGAACAAAGAAAATTGAATAATACCGCATTCAGATGAAAAAATGCAGAAACTGATTTGTAACGTAACCAAAAACTGAGAGCAACTTCTGAGATCAAAGGAAATCTAAAGGAATATATAAACATAGACAAGTGGTATTATTTCCCTCCTTCGTTATAATTTTTGAGCCATAAAAAATAGTCCTGGGAAAAAAATATAATTGACAGGGTCATGAAAATGTTTTAATTCTTAATTATTCTGTAAAATTTTGAGGTTATTCGATTATTTTTTTGAAAAACAAATTGAATTTATAATGTAATTAATATATTGGAGATATATTTAAATAATTTTACTTTATATAATTAAAAGCGTACAATTTTCATTGCGATTTGAATAATTTCGAACAATACAGTGGTTTTCTTGCCCCTCAGATTCACTGCAGAGGAAAAAGCCAAGCGAGACGCTTTCACTTACCTGCCTTTCGGAATGGGTCCCAGAAATTGCATAGGATTGAAATTCGCTCTCTTGGAGATCAAAGTCTGCCTCTCGTACATCCTCGCCAATTTCAGGATCAAGAGGTCTCCAATGACAAAGGTAAACAATGGCATTTTTATAAACTAATGGGATATTCATTTATTATCTGCCAATGACTATAAAACCAGCGGGATGGTCCCCTTCAAATGTTCATGCAACCCCCCCTTAAAACCTGTCATGGTAGAGAACCATAAAATTGCTATACAACAGTTAAAAAATATTAACTTTTGGTGCGAATTTGCTATTTTTATTGAACTGTTTCATTTTTGGTGAGGTATTGGACGATCCATCCTTGGCATGCGGTTAACAATACCCCAAAAACGATATTGTGCTTTAGACACGTTTCTCTCAACAGAATGAAAGGGGGGTGCCAGTTCAGGTGTCGTCCTCGTCATCTGACCGTGGTTCAAAATAACGAGGTCCGTCCCAAAATAGCCGTCGTGTTGCTTTAAACGGGACGTTAATATAACTAAACTAAACTAAACTCAACAGGATGAAGCAAAGATTTGACACAAAATCGCACATCCAAAAAATAAGATACAAAATCTGATATATTTTAGCCATTGCGTTTTTAAATTATTGCGTTAACATATTTCTGAATGCACGGATCAATAGATAGTCAAAGTATATTTGGACTTGGCTTAAACTCAAATATCTACATTCTAGATGATAAATCTGTGTACCAAATTTTATGCATTGAGCTCTCTTCGTTTTGCAGTTATCTTATAAACTTATATTCGATGAATTTCCTCTTAGCAGATTTTACGCAGAATTTGATAGAAATCTGCTTATTTGGTGTAAAGATCGTATACCAAATCTGAACACGTTTAGCTCTAAACCTTTTTGAGTTCCTTTGTCACAGACTGACATATGGACATTTTCAAAAAAAATCCTAATTCAGGAAGACCTAAAACGAGATGAGTCGTCAAAATATCGATTTCGAAGTTTTTGACTATAAATATGCTTTCTCTATACAACATGTATAAAAAGTAGAAACATATTGAGTTTAGAGCTCGACAGCGTTAATGTTGCTACAACCTATTGTCTTAACCAATTGGTATTCGAAATAAATAAAATGATCCTGTCACTCATTTCTGTACTTTCTATGTCAGAAGTATTTTGAATATATATCTGAGCTATATATGCAAACGTTTTCCGTTAACAGAAACTTCTACAAGAAATAATTTCGGGTGAGTTTTTGTTGTTGTTGTATATGATTTACAAAAAGAAGTCATAGTATTGCCGAGATCTATCAAACTTTTACCGCTCCTTACGTAAATTTCACTTTTGAATTAGACAATCGAGTCATAAATATTTAAATATAGAGAGGGCAACTTTTCATAAAATTATATTTTCTAAACTCTGCAAGTACGGTGCTAGAGAGAAAAGGAATCGAGATTTGATGTGATATAAATACGGTAATCAGAACAAATTTTCTTTCATTAAACTTTTAGAGAGCAATTGAAAAATACTAACATGTTGTTGGATTTGATATAAATACGCTCATAAAAGCATATTTTTATTCACCGAATTTCCCATTAGTCAACAAAAGAATGATTAATACTTTGAGAAATCTCATAGAAATTCTTGCTAAACTGAATTAGGAGAACCAGAAATAAATTTCTCTAAAAATGAAAGTACTGAGCATACAACTAAAAGTACTTCTAAAACAAAATTATAAAACACTTTGCTCTGATTAAAAGTGATATGGATAGTATAACGAACTATTCATCAAAAATGTATAGCTCTATGCTAGCATACGCAGCGGCTAATTTAATTCCTTACATAAACTTCGCATTTGACTTTGAAAAGTGAGAAACATTTGGGGCTATATATAAAGAGAGAGAAATATTTGATAAAAATAAATTTTCTAAACTCTGTAATTAGAATGTAATAGAAAATATCAACATGACCTTACACCTGATATCAGTAGGTTCATTAGATAATATTTTTATTCACTGAACCTTTCCATTAGTCAACAAATGACTAATGGAAATAGTCATACTGCTTTGAGAAAGCTAATAATTTGCTTAGAAATTCACGAAACTTAATTCTGAATCTTCAGAAATAAATTTCGCTAAAAATAACAGTTCTGAGTGTACATCTCAAAGTACTTTTAAAATAAAATTATAAAACTCTTTTCTATAATGAAAGATGTAATGGATAGAATAACGAGCAATTCATCGGATATTTTCACTACTTCTTAAACATGAATCGAATTTATTTTATCTTCAATTCTTTTTCTTTCATTTTTATTTGTTTTTTTATATCAATGCATTCAATTTATTTCGAAACGTCCAGAACTCAATTGAATTAATTTAATTCCTTTCATAAACTTTGAATTTGACTTAGGAAATCGAGTTATAAACTGGATTTTCTATGCTGTGTAGTTAGAGTGCATTTGAAAAATATTAGCATGATATTGGATTTGATACAAATAAGATCATTAGAGCATATTTATATTCTCTGAACCTTTCCATTAGTCAATAATAGAGTGATTAGAATTTCAAAATAGCTAACAAGTTATTTGAAATTCTAGAGATTGATTTGAATCAGAAATAAAGTTCGCTAAAATTGACATACTAGGCATACAACTAAGTGCACCCACCTTTAAATTAAAATAAAAAATACTTCGATATGATGAAAAAGGGCATAAATGGAAGAAAGAAACCATTGATCGAATATTTTTACCATCTCTTAAGACAATATTAAATTTATTTAGCAATTGCTTTGAATTTCAGAATAACGAAAGCAGAAATTTGAACACATTCTTTAGTTTATCTTTCTCAAAAAAAATTTAATTATGATTGAAAACGAATTCCTCGGGAATTCAACTCTGGCATCAACAATGTCTTGCGGTCGAACGCTGATTATTATGATCACTGCAGGAAGAACAAGACTCATGTTTTCAAGAACATTTCTTTAATAACCACATTCACACACTGGCAAGCACAAACACAAAGACAAGATATTCACGCACGCAGCTTAACAGTACAGTATCACATATTCTTCTTATTAAACACACAATGAGCAATGTACTATGGGATGACATTTGAGATAGCCTAACAGACATTGCCATCTATTTAGTATCCAAAGCAGAAGATAAGATTTATGTAATTGTAGTCTTATAAAACTACAGAGAATGAGAATTCTTTTATAACCAGAAAGATAAGATTTATTGAATAAATCATTTACTTAATATATAGAATTTGACAATGTTTAATTCATTGAACAATTTTTCTACATCCAATAAATTCCTCAAAATTCAAAAACAAATAAAATCCCTAAATTTTACAAAATTCAAAATATTCTTTTCGCATATGTTTTCATATTCCCGATGCCAAATATTCTAAAATCATTTTACGATGATAGAAATTATCTTGAAACAATTGAAGTAAATACAGAATTTTATCTAACTATTAAATCAAAACTGTTTTTTTTTTATTATTATTTTACAGGATAAACTAGAGTTCCAAGTAGGTGTGACATTACTGTTGATACCAAAAGAAATTATGGTGGAGATGGAAATCAGACCGGATTCTCGAATAATAAAGTGATGAAATTCAAAGATCACCAAAGCTAGAGTACATCACTTTGCATACTTTTATTTTGCTCGAATTAAATTTTTTTTGTACATTTTTTTCCCTATTTTTCACAGACTTTATTAATAAAAAACATATATCGAACATAATAACAAAAAATATATAGAATAAAGCATATATCGGCATATATAATTGCGAAATATATATATACTTTACAATAAATATTTTTTATTTATTTACTGAGAAGTTTCTGAAAGATTTTTCTTCACTAAAAGTGAAGTGCAGTTATAGAAATTATGGTGATAAGATTCTATCAAAATCTATAGGGATGATGATTTTAATATAATATGAAAAAAAAGTAAATCTAAAAATGAAAAAGATGTTTTAATTTTTGCATAAATCTTGTATTTGAAATATCTCTTTATTAATTCTTTTCTAACAGTATTTTAAAATTATCATTCATAACACTTTTCTTCTGTTTTGTTGCCTTTTAATTACTATAATTGACTGTTATTAAAGAAATTCTCAAAATGCTGTATCCGTTGAAAATCTAGCCAAATTTTAGAAAATATTTTATTTGAAACCTCATACTTTTAAGTTTCCAAAACTAATTTTATTTTCTTTCTACGAGATCCAGAAAGAAAAATAGTGCATTTCATATAAACTTCGAAAGCTTAATATTAAACTAGGAGCTTCTTTCAATTCCTCAAAAGAAAAAAATGCGTTGGAAATAAATTTTCTGTCTTTTCAATCGTGTAAATGAATCAGTGTGTTTATTATTATTATCTGTGATTTTTAATTATTTTTAATGTTTTATACATCTGTAATTTTAACTTTGAATACAAAAGTTTCAGTGGAAACAGAAAAATCACAGATGACTTTATTCAAAAATTCCGAAACTACTATAGGAATGTCAAAAAAATTAACACACATACATCAACTTAAATTCAACGGAAAACTCTTTTTTTATGTTTTTTTAATAAATTTAAAGCAATGCTAAAATGCAGAGGCATTGACAATTGGTCAAATATTAGTGTGCATTTGCAATAGTTTAAAATATCAAATTAAACCCAAAATGTTGCACAAATTTTAATAAATATAACAAAGATTGTACATATCAAGGCATTTATATTATTGTGAATTTTTAACTGGTGTTTTTGTTCCAATTAAATGCAGGCAGCAAGCGAAATATTCATTGGGCTCAATAGGAAATACATTCTGAAAAAATATTTTTGAAATTGCAAATTCAGACATTGGTCAATGGTATTGAATTTGATTGTATATGACTGTCAATTTGATTGTATATGACAGTTATACAATTTAACAAAGCCTTTAGTAGATTTAAAATTATAATTCCAGCATTAAATATGTCAGAAATATTTGAAAAAGACTACTATTGTGTAAACTGTTCTCAATCAGGAGTAAATGATTTAATCGTAGCATTCCTTCATTGTCTGCAATAAAATTGCCCAGAAAAAAAATACGGATTAAAATGAACGAAATCACACGTAGGAGGAAAATAAATGTGTAAAATGTATAAATGTGATAATTTTAAATAAATTATTCTGCAACTTTATATTTAATATAATATATTTTTATATTTTAAATGCATTCATCTCGAATTCGATATTTTCACAAAATTCGTACACCAGTGACATGATTTTTCAAATCCTTCACTTTTACAAATATCAAACATAGTAGATAAGTTTTAAATATCATTATCTAAGAATGTACTGGAATAATTTCAAGAGTATGAAAATTTGAAATTAATAGCCTGTTATTGTGTTGACATTTGTGCAAATATAAAGAAAATTCTCTTTATTTATTTCAAAAAACTTCTTCTTAATTTCTTTTTGAGAATTTATATTAGATTCTAGTGCTTCCTATAAACAAACATTTTTAAAGTACCTCAATACTCTTTGTTTGTAGGTTTTTTTGTTTTAATGTACCAAGAGTGTAGTGAGTTTTTGTCAAATGTTTCTATAGAATTTAACTTTTAAAAATTTGTGGTAGTTATAACTGAGATATTTCAATAAAGAAATTAAGCATATAAATTATTAGAAATAAAAATGAGTGCCAAATTCTGGATCAAATTCATTAAAGGGTTGACTGTCTGTCGTTCCATATAGCTTTGAGAATGTGCAAATGTTAATTCGAAATATACTAAATAACTGTTTCTTTTTTTGTTCTTGTCACCATTATTTTGGATCTAAATAAAATTTAGGATCATATTTATGTAAGGAAAAGGCACCCCAAATGTATACTTTCTTTTCTTCACTGCACTATTGTATACAAAGGTAATAATGATACAACCCCCCTCCCTCTTTTTGCTTAATATAGCATTTTTGAATAAATAATGTATATATTTTGCTAAGCTATTGATTTCCCATAGATTTTAATTTGCCATTTCACTCTATTGCATAAAAAAATGTTCTTTGATTTTTACAATTAATAAATTTTGATTCTATCATTTTTTGATATCACAATGCCTTTTCGAACATTCGAGCGAAAAGATCAGTACACGTGACCAGAATGAGCCTCCCCAACCCACACACACCTTTTATTTATTTACCTTTCTTTGCATGCGCTTTCAAAGAGCACCAAAAGTGGTCCGTGGTTATAGGGCGACTTCTTGTTCATTTTCTAAAAGTAAAATAATTTGTGCAGGAAAGAAGTTTTCATTCAATTGACATGTATAATGTTTGACTGTAATGCCTGAGTAGTATTAACTGCAACAGTTTTAGTTGAATACAAAGAAGATGGACGATTCTCAACTACTGCTGGGAATAATTGTGGCCATTTTTTTATTGGTAATATCTGCCATAATTTTATTTTACTGGTAAGCTTTTGATATTCTTTTCCATTCTGAAACACTGAAATTACAATTGGACATATGTACTAAATTCTATCAATACTAGAGTTAAAAATGTCTGGCAAACTGCATACGAGTTCCACACTGAAACCAGCCATTTTAATAATTTAAACTACTTCTCTAAAAGAAGCTTGTAGTCAGAAATATTATTCAGCATTTAATGTAAATTTTTAAGATGTTGCTCTGGTAGATGTAATGAAACAAACTAGCAACATTATTGACTTTTTACAACACAAAGCGTTTCATATATAATAGAATAATATTCTAAAAAGTTGGAAAAAAACATTAGTAGTTCAATTTTATTTTGAAAAAACAATCGATAACTAGTTCTCTTAAGGAATTCTAAGAAATATATGACTTTCTCCGTCTAAATACTTAACATTTAAAGAGAATTAAATAAAACTGCTGAGCATCATACGGCGCAACTCAAATACACTGCCAGTAGATGTCGCCACGATACAATAAGCAGCATTCTTTGCAATATACTCCCTTTTTTAATACTGGATGAAACCAGTTTTTAATTACATATGACGCTTTCTACAGTAAATAAATCACATTAAAAGACATTTGAAAAGAGGAGAAAAATAATCATTATGCATATTATAACAAAAATTAAGTTAGAGAAAATCGAAACACGTTACAGTATTTTGTTTTATAATCGGACTGTGAAACACACACACACAAGTAATTGCTTACGTTAGTATACTTAAAAGAAACGCTAAATATTTCGCTTACTATATCAAAAATCGATTATTTTAAAAAATATCAACTTATTATTAATTGCTTTATGAGGATATGACGTTCATTTGACAGACGAACATCATCAACGTCATTACAACTGATAAGTTTAGTTCATTTCCTGTTGCCACATGAAAAAAAAAAAAAAGACCATCGATTACGATTCAAATTGTATCGATTAAAATTAGAAGTTCAATTTCTAATGCGTCTCCAAAACAGGCTGATACAAAAAAACATACATGTTAATAAGAACACTTGTGTGCATGGTGTAATTGTTTATAGTGTAAATCGACACCAAAAATTGGAAGGAAAAAAAATGAAATTGATATATTAGAAAAAGAATGTCTGTCAGTAAATATTAATTAAACAAATAAAGCGTTCATGCTCATTAAAAATTATTTTTTATATTGTGAGATTAGGGGAAATAAAATCTCTAAGTGCAATTTTTAAGATTCCATAAAGGGCTTTTGTGGTCCATTATTCCCTAATATGCTTGACAAGATCTGCATATTTTGCAGCGATAGTTCTCTTTCGGGGAAAGCGCGCCTACGCTTGACAGATGAACCATCGTAAATTCTATAAAATGGCCTTGAGAGCCACATAACTTAGGATTCCCACTTAACAGAGATCGCGGAGGATTGCATGCAGAGTTAGCTCCCAGACTGCAAGCGTACGATGTTTTTCGTGGAAAATAAAATATATTTTTGAAATAAGGGAGATTGATTGCTTCCATAACCATAACATGGAGTCAGAGCAAGGAATTTAAATCATGGATTAATCAAGCTTCTCCAATTTCATCATAAGATTTGACTTTAATTAATGAACTAATTCGATAAAAAATTCGCGGACTTAATTTCTTTTTTTAACATTGCGTTTTTATTTTTTAAATGCCTTTGCAATGGTTATTTTGCTGTTCATCTGTATATATTTTGGCTAGCTTGAAATTATCTCATTCCGTATTATAAAATGTATTGCTGCATAGAAAATTCAATTAATACAAAAATCTTAAAAAAAGAACCCTTGCCTTTAGCAAAAATTTTGAAATGGCCTTAACTAATAACTACCAAACCAAAGCCATTTAGTCTAAAACTATCAAATTTGACACATAACCTTAGAAATGGAAACATAAATATTGGATGTACACATCGGAGGAATTTTGTGTGATATGAAATGTTACTTAATTAAAAATCAATGTGATAATTTCCAAAAATATTTCTACATAAAAAATATTAAAAACTTAAATGTCTTTTTTAAGGATACAAATTTAATAATCATGCAATATTTTTTTTAAATTTTGGCAATTCGTTAAAAAATATTTTTTTCTGTCGAATTTTCAACAATAAATTGCGTTACTCTGAAATTCACCATGCTTTCATTATTTCCTTAAATATTTCATGTGCTTGGTTTTCAATCATTGTTGGAAACTGCAGAAAAATGATTCTGCTTAATATCTAAGTAGTTTGCAAGCCAAATAAAAGAAATGAAATTATGATAATATTCTTTTCCACACAAAATTATAATAATGTTTATATCCATGATATTTTGAAGACAAATGGAACATTAATTTTCGTTTTTTATATTGCTTGGAAGTCATAGGACAGTCCCCATTAGAAAAATTCATGCATTCAGTACAGGACTCTATAAAATCCTGAATAATCAGGAGCAGATGAAAGCAAAACTAAACAGAACGTATATTATTACTCCATCATATTCTCTAACTTAATTTAAATTCGTCAAATTAATTTTATAATTATATTTCTAACAAATTCCAAAAAAGTGATCTAGCAAGCTCTATTTCAGTTACAAAAAAAATCTTTTCACTATAAACCATTCCTAAATTTTAATCTTTGTTTATTTACTAAGAAACAGATTTTCAAAATTTTTGTAAAATTATTACAAATTTTACTATTTTCTCTTTTTAGGAGCATATTTTCGTATAAAAACTCATCTTTAACGTTATACTAAGGTTTAAAAAATGAAATTTTCAGCGATAACAACAGTATTTTGCCTACTGGTTTTACTTCTCTAATTTAAATGAATATTTTAAAATATTTTCAAGTGCATTTTACAACAATATACTTTATTTTTATATAACGGCGCTAATACACGTCAATATTTTGACATTAAAAGCATTTTCTTATATGCCCACTGTTGGTGTTATATTGTAAAAAACATACTTCAAAAATAAAATTAAAAATATAGTGATTAAAAGCATTGTTATGATGAGATGTTTCGGACTAATGATTTGTATCTCCTTTAATTTTTTTCCCTCAAAATTATTTGAATAAATTAAATTCAGCTGCATTCTAGAATGCGTAAAGATTAAATGTTTGAAACGGTACCTATATTTGTTTTCTGTTTAATGAAAATAATTTAAAATTTTTTAATAATAGGTCGGCACCCAAGAAATATGACTACTGGAGGAAAAATGGAGTTGCATTTGTGGATCCATTGTTGCCAATACAAAACGAGAAGGTAAGCAAAAGATTACCAATCTCCAAATAATTTGATTAATCGAAAATATGCACAATCTTGCAATTTCTGTAAGATTAGCAAACCTTATTTTTTTATCTAAAGATGGGCATTTCCCGGTAATATTTCAGATATCAGCTTTTTGTCCAATAACTATTTGGTTGAACTGGGGAATCTCTACTTATAATATAGGTATACGTGCACGTATGTTGGTATCATACAAGTAGGGTCGCTTGATCTAAAGCTACCAAATTTGGCAAATTTGTATACCATGGAAACTGGAAATGCGCACCCTAGTGTGATTTCTTATTTAATTGAAATTTAAACTGAATTTAATCCTTTTTCTGCGAAAACTTCCAAAAATAGTGACACACAAAAATGAATTTTTCTCTTTTCTGTATGCATTAACACTTTCTATGTTTTAATTATGCCACTAAATGGCTATAAAGTTTTATAATCCAAATTTAATTTACGTTTTTAAGTTTTTTTATTTAATGAAAATATTGTTATGAATGAAACTTTAACTACTCTCATTTTTCATTAAATATTAAATCGTTGAATTGAAAAAGTGAAAAAGAATTATGTTTAATGTTTACATGAACACATATATACATCTCTATCTATAGTAAAGTAAGTAGATTTCAGTATAAGGCACACTTTTGATATTTTTACCATATTTTCAATGAAGATTTAACTTTAGAATCAAGTAAGGATGAAAAAAAAATGAAGTCCTTCATTTTTAAGCACTGTTACTCTTTCTGTGATATAGCTGAGTATATTCATATTGTTACGAACCTGTAAATTTGCTTCCCAACACGAATAGTGTCTTTATAAGAAAGGCTTATATACAGTTATCTGTATTGGATGCTATCAGGAATCGTGATAAACTTGAGTTGAGAAACGTGAAGAGCTTCTTGATAAATTTGGCGATTATTTGGCGACAAGAAAGTTAATACTCGAAACTTCGAAAATTTTCCCTATCCGTCCATTAAAGGTGAATTCACACGAGGCTAACTATTGCTTTCAATCATTATGTATTCTCCTCGCATGAACAGTTGAAACAACGCTATTGTGGCAACGACCAATGGTTGTCCCGTTGTAATCCCTTGATTTTCCGGAAGTAGGCATGATCTTCCATTGCGCGCAATAATTAACCTCGTGTAAACCAGCCTTAAGAACCCAAATACACTACAATGCTTCGAAGCTTCTAACCACGCCTGGGAGCTATAAAAGGCCGGCAATCTCAAGGTGGAGTTGTCGTCTACAGAATCGCCGATAACAGTAAGAATCCTGACACGGGTTTTGAATTGGATGGTGGTGAAAGAAGTCGGAGTCACTGGGAGAATATCAAAGCAACCACGGAGTGCTGAATGACTGTGAGCCGTATTCTGTTGTCGCCGTGAATTTAGTTGTGTGACGTAGTGAATTGACAGTTAAAACGATAAAAGACAGAGGAGTAGTTCAGTCGTCTGGAGATACCGTAGAGCAAATATCCGATTATCCCATCTCCTGTTAAATCCTGTCTGGCCTCTTTGTGTGCTTGGTCGTAGTCACTGCCAAATTTCTACGTGTTGGCTACTGTCTGCTGTACAATGCTGCTGTGTGCTGTCCTGTCTTTGTGTAAATATGCATCGCCTTTGTTGTCTACTGAGGCCTGTTGATTATGTTTTCTCACACTATATACCCACCACATTTAAGCAAATCCAGGGAGAGGAAATCCGTAACAATGTTATAACATCAATAAAGAATTAATGAAATACATAAAACAATGAACAAAAAGGCGCAATGCTTCTAAGATAGCATTATAAAATAATAACAGTAATGATTAGTTTACCACATTTTTAAGTTTTAAAACATTTTGCTGAAAAAAAACCTTTAAGAGCAAATTACAAAACATGTTAAAATAAAAACTTAGCTACTATTGATCCTAGATAAGGAACTGATTGACAAAGATAATTGGCAGTTTATGAATATGAAAACATATTAATAAAGAAAAATAAAATTTTACATAAAAAAAATCGCGTAAAAAAGAAATCAAGGACATTCAACTTTAGTATTAAGGTAGTGAAAAAATAATATAAGGATTTTCTTGAAATACCTAGAACTTCAGTATGGCTCGGAATGGCTACAGTATGTAGAATTTGTTTCGTAATATGAGATTTTTATGAATTTATCAGAGATTACTAATTTTTTATTATAATTTAGAGATTACTAATTATTTTATTGTTAAGTTTTGTTTGATATTTGAACTCCGCATGATTGTTTTTTGACTA
This sequence comes from Argiope trifasciata, assembly GCA_026543055.1. NCBI lineage: Eukaryota > Metazoa > Arthropoda > Arachnida > Araneae > Araneidae > Argiope > Argiope trifasciata. The sequence continues at coordinate 3,978,217 of JAPMOQ010012849.1, read as the reverse complement.
ATTGTAGGTAATCAGTGATTTACACTGAAAATAATATCTTATCAATCAATAAATATGATCGGGTCGGGTCGGGTCGGTCTAATGCCACTTGGCCATACCAAGCCGAATGAGAGTAGCTCTGTCGAATTAAGCCTTTCGTTGTTAACGAGAAATAGGGCTTGGCTTGAATACACACGACACAACCCTTTTTTAGGGGGCAGTCGAACTCATTCATCCATCCGCAAGTCAGAATTTAGATCCAAATCATAGACCGATTCACTAACCCCAGAGATATAATTTGTTATGGTAACTTGGAGGACTTTGCAGTCTCGACATATTTAACGTGCCCCAACTGCCATTAGCCAACACGGCGATCTTTGGATGAGACAAGGGCAGAACTCACTACCTTTTGGTTACGACACTGACGCTCTACCAAACAGGCTACCGTGGTTCATAAATATCATTAATAAATAAAGGGAGATAAAAATGTATGTTCATATTCAAATTGTTGTTTAAAAAACTTAAAATGATATTATTTCCATTTTTAATAATTCATAATTATTTTCTCACAAAATTACATCGCTTGCATTGAATTTTTTATTTTTTATTTTAGCCATTTAATGAGATTCTTGTGGAAAGGCACCATAAACTGGGGGAAATATATGGGTGAGTTCATAAAGAATAATTCATAAATGAATTGCTATTTTGATTTTTCATGTGTGGTATTTATTTGAAAACAAATGTGGTACATTGATAACTTGAACTAAATTTTAATTTTGTACAAAATAATAGATAATTATAATTCAAAAATTTTGATATTTATTCATGAATTGATAAATTGATTGATTAATGATTGATGAATTGATTTTATATCAGTTATCTGTTTTTTAATATCAAAATAAAACTAAGATTCTGGTTTTTTAAAATGCAAACCCGAAAATATTTCACATTGGATGGAAGAATTTTATTATAGTTTTCTTGTAGAATGAATGCATTATGTTTCGATAATATGAATAATTTTATTTTTAAGTGGAATATCAAAATAATTAAACTTGACCACGTAATTGTCAGAGCATTACAACTTCAAAATAAAATATTTAAAAAAAGTGGGCAAATTATTTTTGCCAACTGAAAATGTTAAAAGATAAAGAAGAATTACAACTCTAAGCACTAATTTTTGTACATCTACTTTCTAAATTTAATGTGAAAATAATGAAAAAAAAAACGGAAAAGTCGAATTTAATACGATGTATTATAACATGGTAATGTTGTAAGAGTAATCCGTCTGTTTTTATATTTTTAAATAGTTATTTTTAAATATTTATTCTTAAATATAATAATGTGTAAAGTAAACTTTAATGTTGTTATAATAAATTAAAATAATAACGATAAAGTGCAATTAAAAATGTATTTAATGCTACCATAATATGTTCATGTATAAATATCGAATTTAAAACGATGAAAATATTACTGGAAAATACTTTACATTCTTGAAAATTGTATATATATAAAAAAAATAATAATATAAGCTATTCAAGGAGCTAGTTTCAGGGATTGGATAGTTACTGGAATGTTCCACTCCAAAATCACTATCACTCGGTAGAAATGAATGTCCTGACAATTAAAATTTGCAATCAATGATATTTATTCCATTGTCACTGTGCTGACCAATTTGTGATGGAAGTATTGTACTGATGAAGACGAGACCTGGAGTCCCGTCTTCACGGGGTTGTCAGAAACTCTAGAACATTCCCCAGAGTGAGCCTGGATTCCAACCAGGACGGTGGCAGAAGTGCGATGAAGATAATAGAAAAGGGCGATTGATGAATTATAGAGAACTTAGTTTTTAATCAATAGTGATTCGGGCTCAAAACAAAATTGATTTCAAAATGTAAATAGCTTGATTTATTTGTATGTGCTGTGTTTTCATGTATTTGTGAGTGATGTGTGTGTTTCCTTCAAATTAAACGAAAAAATCCAAAACTGGTTGTGGCTCTTCTTCCAAATTTCACAACCCATTACAGTACAGTATATATATCATTATCGAAACATAAAATTGAAATATACTTTTTATTATTTATGAAATACTATACAACCACCGATTTTCAACATAAAAAATGGATAAATAGAAACACTCTAGATTTCAGACATGGTGTGAAACGGCCATATTTGCTTCACCATACAGCAAGTGGAGCTAAATTTTGCCGTAATAAATTCGATAAAAAATAATTTCTATCTAAGATGGACTTTGACCCCTTTCAAAATAAACAGATTTTCAATACTATTAAAAGCTAAAATTTTCATTACCAAATATTAGAATCTAAATTTTTTTACTATAAATTTTATACGCAAAAAAAAAAATGATTATAACAAATTTTATCTATAACTACTGTTATACCCCCCCCCCTCTTTATTTCAAAAATGGACTTATCCCGCTTTCAGAATAAACGGCTCGTACGTAATAATTAAAAAATTATACACTAAAAGATATTTTTAAAATATATAAAAAGTATTAGAAAAAATTGTACGAAAATAGAAGCAATTAGAAGATAATTTTAGAAAAAGGGTAACAATTACAAAAAGTTGTATTAATTACAAACATTTTTTAATCCTCTTTTGTTATACATCGCACAGCTTCTTCTAAGCAATTAAGAATTGCAGAAAAAAATATAATTTCTTTATGTATTGAAAAATTGGTTTAAAATCTGAAAAAAAAAGTTGGAAAAAAATTAAATATTTTTTTTATTCTACTTTTTTTAAAAATTTTCTGCTCTTTAGTAAAAATCTTTATAAGTTAGAATGCTCTGTCAATTTAATTTATGAATAAGAATATTAATTAAACATACTCAAATTTCCAAATTTTGCCATAAACATGCCATTAACGAAATAGATTGTGGTAAATCTTTCGTTAATTTTTTCTTTTAATTTCAGATATTTTGAAGGAGAAAAACCTAAAATTTCCATTGGAAATCCGGCTCTCGTGAAAAATATTCTGATCAAGGATTTCTCATTCTTCAAGGGTCGAAGAGTAAGTATAAAATTTTATGACATTTATATCATATTTCATTTTTTTTTAAATTCTATTATATTGTGTTTCAATAAAGATAAGATTAAAAAAATTGCGATAAATAAAATAATAGATAAAATGCTGACAGTTGCAAATTTTCATGTAAATGCATTGCAATCATTAATATAAAACAGCATATGCTTGTATGAATAAAAATGTGTATTATAAAGATATATATATTTTATACAGAAAAATATACTGATCAATGATTTAAATTATATAGTAATAAACGTTTCCTTTTTTCACTGCACATTTTCAAATGAGCTAAGGTATCTGAAATTCTCGTTTGGTCCTCATATGCACAAAGTTCCATGGGTAAACATTATCAGAGAGAGAGCAGACTTTCTTTTAACTCTGATGGCAAACTGGTTGCAAGTGATTTTATTCGTAAATGTTACAGTAACCTCAGTGCTTGTAATTCTGTTTTTAACAAGGATTTTACAATGAATAAGCTGGAAATCTCTTTTCATGAGATGGATTTTAATAAATGTCCTGGCATGAATGGCATTCACGGTCAAGTGTTAGCCAATTTGAGTCTACTGGGCAAATAGCGAATAGTCTATTGGCATTTTCCTTGATATTTTTAATACCTCATGACAGGCCTCCTCCCTAGGGATTGGAAAGAAGCCCTTATAATTCCTATTAGAAAACAAGATAAACCGGCAAACAATCCTAACAGTTATAGGCCAATTGCCCTTACTAGCATCTCGTGCAAACTCATGGAGAGGGTTGTCTTTCGTAGGCTTTCTAACTATCTCTATGAAAACAATTTAATTCCTTCCGAACAGTTTGGGTTTAGGAAGGGTCATTGCACGATGGATCAGGTTTTATATTTTAACCAGAAGATATACGGATGCCCACAATCTCAAACCTACAAATCATACTGTGACTGCCTTTCTTAATTTATCTAAAGCCTTTGACAGGATCTGGAAATACAAAGTTATTCGCAAACTTTACAATACTTTCTAGTTAAGAGGGAGAATTCTGACTTGATTGCTGACTTCTTGAATGCCAGATACTTTAGAGTGAAGTTCAGAGACACCGTGTCAGGTAAATTTAGATTGAATCAGGGTATTCCACAGAGATCTGTGCTCAGCTCTACTTTGTTTTATTTATTTATTGCTGGAAATGAAGCTGAAATCAATTCTGATCACTGTATGGGGTTGTATGCTGACGATATAATAATCTGGAGGAGCAATACTAGTTTAAATACTGCTTAGAATAATGTTAATTTTTTGGCTGGAAGATTTTGTTGCTGAGCATAAAATCCTTTTTAGTCCCCCAAAATCTGTTCTATTTTTACCACTAATAGACAACTTTACAATTATGAGCCGAATATTTATCTACTGGATAGACGACTGAATTATGAAAACAACCCAAATATCTGGGATTCATCTTAGATCAGGAAATTCCTCGGTCATGCCCATATAAACAACTTGATTCTCAGAAGAAAACAGCGACTGAAGATTTGGAAACATGTTTCTGATAGAGAGCGGATGCTCGGACCCTTCGAAATACTTATATTGTCCTTATTCACCCAAGAGTATTCTTCATTTAAAAAACTTTCTTATTTATTTCCTAGTATTTATATACCCATTTTAATTATTAATTCATATTTGGGTTTCTTTTTTGTATTTTAATTAGCCAATAGTAACAGGAGACGAAGTTCACGACAAGATGCTGACCCTAGCAAGAGGTGATGACTGGAAAAGAATTCGAAGCATTGTCACGCCAATATTCAGTACCGGGAAACTAAAAAAGGTTTGCTATTATTGTTTAGAATATTTCTCAAATGAAGAAGGTATTTTTAATAATTTAGAATCCATTTACAAATAAAATGCTAGAAAAAAAAGCGATTCCATGTATATCTGTTCCATTTAGTTCATAAAGAACTAATTGGTAAAGAAACGAAATATTTCACAGTTATAATCAATAATTGTAAAAATAACTATGTGGGTTCAATTCAGGCAATAAAATAAATAACAGAAGAATTTAATGAAAATTTAAAAATAAATAGAAATTTAATGAAGTTGTGTTCCATTTTTGTCGTTAAACTAAAATTTTACACATTTGCAATTCTTTTGTTGAATTTATGTTTCAGAGTTTATTTTTTTAAATTTTATTTTATTTTAAACTTTAATTGGAAATTTCTGGTAAGTATGCCTCCTTTGAGCACGGTTTTTGGTAACTGTCATTATTCCCAGTTGTCATGGTTACCATGGCAAATACATCAAGGTCATTCTAAAAATAGCACAGTGGACGTCAGAATTCAATGTATTTTTATTGATCGATCCGATGAGTAACCCTGAGCAGTCAGCTCAACTCAGTTTCAACTCAGCTATATTTATTTACAAAGCACTCAAAAGACGTTTAGTTTATTCAAAGAAACAAAAGACACAAAAATTATGATCAGGAGAACGAAAATATAACTAATTCGTTTTCAGCACAACTTTCTTTTCTAAAGAGAATCTACGTTACAAAAACGAACATAATATAAAAAATGTTTCAATTAAAATGCCCATTAAAATTAAGTTAAAGAGGAAATTCATTATAAAACCCCTTTTTTTTCTTTATTTTCTATGCATGTTTTATTCCCAAATTCAACTTAAATATAGGTACTTTTATCTTAGGTTGGGAACTGAGAATTATTGTTCACGATTCCCTATAATCTAATAAGTATGTTTATTTATGGAAATGTATTTGTCCAAATAAATTTTTTATAATTCAGCTTTTAATTTTAACTTTTATTACTTAGTTTGCTTAGCATTAACTTTAATTATCAGCTTTTAACTTTTACTTTAATTATAATTACCTTATACACCAGTTATTGAATCAATCTTTCAACTGAATACGTGCAATTTAGATTTTTTCACTGAAATATATTTTATTCTGAGACATCAATACCTGATATTTTTAAAATGGCTTCTCTGTAGCTGAAAATTGCGAAACAAGAAAATATTTATTCAGTGTCGACCTTCTGTATGAAGCGGCCTGGGACAAGAAACCATTTGGGGCCTTAATTATTTGTCTTCTAAAAATATACAAACACATATTATTAATGCATTTTTATTTAATGCGTAATTTTCTTTTAGCTAATACATCAATTATTTCATAAAAATTGCAATTTTTTTTTCGATGTTTAATATAGTAAGTGCATTCAAATGTGCTCGAACATATGCTTAACCGTAGATAATTCTTAATTAATTTTAATTTGCTGAAAGAGCGCTCAACACTTGCTATTGTAACTGGCAACGTAAAAAAAAATTTTAATACAGTAAATACATTTAGAAATAACTCTTTATAATTATTATTTAGTATTTTCTTTTTTTACACCCAGAGGAATATTTATTTGGCATGAGCATGATTATATTTAGCTGTATTAAGAAGTTTATAGAATGAATTATCCAATTATTATATACTATACTATAAGCTATTACCCAATAGGTGAGAAAAGTGATTAAAAATCTACTTACTTATTGTACTTGCACAAGACTATAATATATACTATGAACTACGTGTATATCAAAATCCACCAATTGAAAAATTTAAACTTCTTCTTTAATTATTTTCATTCCTGTCATGACCGGTGAAGTAGTAATGCAATGTGCATTGCTAGGAATTGATCGTTTAATTTATCTTCATTTTACTTTTTTTCGTGCAACTTAATATAAATAAGCATATATAGATGTACACAAAAAAATATTTCACTAGAAGCAGAAAATGTACATAGCTGGTGATTTACAAGGCCAATTGATTTTAGTCTCAGCCACCAAAAGTCGCGCTGCTCTGTCTTAACATGTCTGAAAGGGATCTCTTTATTCATAAATTCACCCCCCTCCCTTTTTCCCGCGATCATTGCCTAATAACGGCGTCAGTCGACTCTCGGCCAGTCACGTGGAATTAAACTTGTATATTTTCATTATTAAATGTAACAGCTATTATTGTTCAGAACACTATTTCAATTCTTAATCGTGGGGGGCTCCTTAATCAGAGTGAGCCCGGGTGCATAGCACCCCTCCGTACCCCCAAGATGGCAGGCTTGAAAACTTTCCATCGAGATCAAATGATATGCAATTCGAATTTAGCGTCAACCAAGATATGTGACTTGAACTTAAAAGGAGCATATTAATCTCACAATCGATCTGAAAAACTTGTGAAGAGTTGTGCAAAACTTTTGATATTCTTATCATCTGATAAACGTGCTAGGCCATCAGAACTCTTCTTCATTTGCTTTTGTGTTCCTTCAAAATGATCTCTTCGGCTACACTTCCAACAGTAGGATGAGAAGTTTGCTATTTATGTAGTCAGATTCTTAGTACGTCTAAAGAAAATGCATCAAATTCGAATTGTCACTGGCCAAAGAAATAATATCTAGTAATTAGTAGCTAGATTCTCTATCATTAGAGATACTTCTGCTTTTAAAATTCTTTACAGGCTGAAAAGAATTATAGTTCAGCTATATTAAATTATAGTTTAGCATTTTAAAAATTGTCTAGACTCCGCATTGGTCACACGCGTTTTAATCCTAACATCTTTTATTCGGTGAACGCGCTGCTCGAGACTTTAACGGTTTTTCACATTTTGAAATGAGATTCTTAATTTTATTCATCACCGTTTGAGACTTTTTAGTACTTCATCAATGGACATGCAAATGCTTTTAGGGGAGCATCCCCACAATAACCTTTTTAAATTTTTAAAAGAAACTAGATTTTACCATAATATTTAACAATAAACTTTGTTGTTTTTTACCTTTGTTTACAATTTTAAATTTACTGATTTATAATTTTACATCTTTCAGTAGTCTAAATAAAGTTGAATAATTCTTTTTAACCATATGTGTGGCGCAGTATAGTCAAATATGTCTCTTGCGTCAATAAACACCAAAATCCAATCCCCGTTTTACACAAAGCACCACTTCATGCCCCTGCAACTATAACCCTCTGTTTATTTAAACAGTGTAATGAACATGAAGTGGGAGAGACATGGAAAGGCGATCCTGTCTATCCATTCCTGTGATTAGTGTTCGACTTCTGACAATTATTTATTGAAAAATGTTTCTGGATTTTAGTATTAAATAAAACATAGCCGAAGGAAATGGGCCTTTTGAAGTTCAGGTTTGGAAATGGATTTGGCTTATTAAGCTAAATAGCATGCAGGAACGAAAACTTGAGCCGATTTACCGAAACAAAGTTATAGTTTGTTTGTGATTACAAAATTCGCCCCCCCCCCCGTTTTATTGCAACATCATAGCTATTTTGGAGCAGACCTCGCCATTTTGAACCACTGTCGAAAGATGTTGGCGATACCTGAACTGACACCCCTTCTCCAAACCTCCACAAAACAGCAATAGTTGGACATTTGGCCCTTAAAAATTTAATGTGCTCCAGTCATACCTACACGACGGTTTTTCGGAGAAATCGAATCTCGAACCTGTAGCTGTCTGGTTCCTAAACAAAAACCTTATTATCATGTCACTGCGGCCTAAGAAAAATGAATTATATGTTATGAATTTTTAAATATATTATTTAAAAATCTATGAAGTTTTAATTTCTACACAATCTGTCGATCATATTAATCATATTTAACTTGACATTCTTGGTATATTAACATTTAAATATCGCAACTCTTTTACAGCTAATTTGATAGAGTTATCAGTTTTTGAATTTCATCATTTTAGAAGATTTTGGGTCATTTCAATGATAGCCTGAAAAAATATCCGCCTGTTTAACAGACACCATTCATTCTATACGACAGTCATTGATTCACTGATTAAATTTCAAATATTCATAACTCGGTCCATTTTAGTCATAAGAGTGTGGAATTATGTTTGTGCAAAATTGTGTTAAAAATAATTTGTTAAATATAACTAGTAGGATTAGGAAAAGACTATTTAAAAATTTTTACTTTATATTTTGTACAAAAGCATATGTATTCATTTAAACGACATAAAATATAATTTCCCTGCCGTTTAAAATATTTTCTAAACTGTAAGTGCATACCTATCTGTAGTATCATAAAATAAGCTACAAGAAAACGTTTAGAACACTTTAAATTTAATCAAAAGTTTAAAAAAATTGCGTTCCTTTATTAATTACATTTATATACAGTAAAGTAAATGAATTTTCCTGCTAATTTATTTTAACAAATTGTGATTTTAATATCATTACAGTTTTTTATAAAACGAATATGATCATATTATCATTACTGTCACTGTCAGAAGATTGGAACATGGTAAATTGAATGATAAATTTTGAGGAAATTTAAATTGAATAAAGTGATTGTAAACCTGTGAGCTATGAATACTTACTACTTATATAACAAATATTCTATTCCTTTGCAGGTGCTGCATATTTTTAAAGATTGTTCCCAGGCTTTAATAGAAAATTTGAAAAGTGCTGCAGAAGACAGTAAATCTATCGATTTGAAAACGTGAGTTGATTTCCAATGTTTCTATGAAATTTAAAGTTTATTTTTAAATATATGAATAATTAATTTGCTCTGTCTCGAATTTTTCTTAGCATAGAGGGAAACTTTCAGCATATTAGATACTAAACCGAGTTATCAAGGCAAATTTTCAGAAAACGGTTTCATATTTTAGAGTAAATAATTCAAAAGTATCTAGATATTTCTTTTTTTTTTTTTCTTTAATTTCTTTATATCTTAAATAACAGATTTATTAAACAGATTTCTTCCGTAACAGATTTATTAAAGATATTCCTTCTGTAATAGATTTGTAGCTTGGGTTCCTTTAGCTCTAATGAAAGGTATTTATTATTAATCTGAAATATTTTCAGATTTTTCTCTCATTTATTTACAAACTGAGCTCAAAATGCTTATTTATTTCTTATTTTTTTTGTAATTAGGTCCTAAGAATATGTTTTCATTTGAATAAATTTGGGAACTATTCGCCTAAAACATATTTCGAATATTTCCCTTGTTTTGTTCATGCAAAAGCAAATCGTTTTATAACGTTTGAATTTATGTTAAATTATGGAAATAGAACTTTTTAAGGATGAGAGAGACTTCAAATTAATTATAGTTTCTAAACACTCAAAATATACTTTGTATGGGACTCAATTTAATTTGATCTTTCAGTTTTCTACTAAATGAAGTACAGTATGATTTTTCAATCACTGAAATTATTTTTCTTTTTAAATACCTTAAATACAGCAGAAACAATAATTTAAATTAACTCTACAAGGAAGCCATTTTTTCCAACAGCAAAGCAAAATTAAAATAAAAAACACTTTCCATCAAATTTCAGAAATATATACATATATTCAACACTGACCTAAAAAAAACGTACTAAGGGGAATATAGTGACTTATAGGAGAGAAGAAGTCTTCCTTTTTTATACATAAATTCTTTATTCTTTTGAATGTCCACCTCTTTCTCTCTTTCGGTCTCTTTCATACATCCCCCAGGTCAGTCGACTAAACCCTTTGATTGAAGAATACTAATTTCTCCCCTACTTCCAATTACCTTAAGGTAAATTTAATCTTCTCCTTTGACCAAACCTAAGTTTATATTCAAAATTATTCAGATTTCTCTTATTATCAGGCTTCACAATCACCAAATAGAAGTACACAAGTTCTGGCAACTCAATCAAGCTTCTCAAAATAACCATCAACCCTTCAACAATACCCTGAAGATAATGGTCAAACATCTGAAATTAATCATCCAACTTTAACCGCTTCCCACACATTAGTAATCCACAAGCAATACTATACAATAAGGAAAACACGTGACCCCTTCCACCAAAAGAAGCACGAAACCAACAAAACTTGGGAAACTACCAATCAAAGCTGAATATCTCCTTTCATTTCCTCCAGGTAGGGTAAAACCGTGATAAAATAAATCGTACTGACAAACTCTGCTTCGCTCGAGTTTTCTCGGGATAATATTTAACTGCACTATATACGAACCCGTAATAACTCGGGATACTCCGGCAAGCGGTAAATGAAACTACTCCAGTAAGAAGACGCATCTTTCCCTCATAAGTGCAGAAAATTTATTTGTTCCATTTCAGCGTGTACGGTGCGTTTACGACAGATGTCATTGCCGGTGCCATTTTCTCCGCCAAAGTCGACTCACACGACGATCCGGGCAATCAGTTTGTGAGAACTGCGAGAGATGTCTTTGGTGGAAAACCAGGGAAAAGCCCCGCCGCAATTCGTGAGTATTGGATCCGTTTTGTAGAAGTTCTTGCCTTTTTAAATTTATCGATTCTGTTGCTATTGGCCCAAACTCGGGACCTTTCAGTTCGTAGCCAGATAACGTGACCACAAGACTAAAAGCGATCACTCAATCTTGAGGATGTTATCTGGCTTTTAAAGCTTCCACTAACACACTCTCCAGTGAGAGGTGAGGCGAACGATATTTTGTTGCTGTTTAGAGGTGATTTTATTGGCTGTTGAATTTTTAATGCGCCTAGCCCATTTTTTTGTTTGGCTGATTATTTATCAGCCTCATTTTTATTTAGCTTATTAGCTGATTATTTATCAGCTTCATTTTTATTTATCTTATTAGCTGACTATTTATCAGCTTCATTTTATTTAATTTATTAGCTGATTAGTTATCAGCTAAATTTTTATTTATCTTATTAGCTGATTATTTATCAGCCATATTTTTGTTTATCTTATTAGCTGATTATTTATCAGCCGCATTTTTATTTATCTTATTAGCTGATTATTTATCAGATTCATTTTTATTTATCTTATTAGCTGATTATTTATCAGATTAACTTTTATTTATCTTATTAGCTGATTATTTATCGGCATTTTTTATTTATCGTCATTTGTTTCCGTTGACTGATTATTTATCGCCATTTTTTATTCATTGCTGATTATTTATCGTCAATTTTTATATTTTTGATTCGGGTAGAGGGCTTCACTACAGCTGCACGAAGATTGCATATTTATTTTTATTTTCATCGTCCTAGGTCACCTATTGGTGATAGGTAGGATCAAACCCCGACCGTATGGTTCGTAGCCAGATAACATGACCACAAGACTAAAAGTGATAATTTAATCTTAAGGATGTTATCTGGCTTATAAAGCTTCCACTACAATTCTGTATCACATTCAAAGTATCTATTTGCTCCTAAATATCTATGTAGAAATGAGTATAGCAATAACAGTTCCATGTTTTTAGTTGTTAAATTATATAATAAACTTTTATAATGTTCTCAGCTTTTTCATTTTTCCTAAACTTTCGATGCTCAACTTTTTCGATATTTATATCAATGCCAAATTGATTATCTCTGATTATTAACTTTGTTTATTTGCAAAATAATTCGTATAAATTATATATTTTTCTCAGCTCTTCTGTCTCGTTTGTTGAAGCTGTTTAAAACTGATCACGCCGCATCGAGTCGGACCGAAATCTTCAGGAAAATCACGCTTCAAATTGTGGAAGAAAGGAGAAAAACTGGACAGGTAAACTTCCTAAATTATTTTATATTTAAAATCTTTTATGTTTTTTACGATCTGAATTGATATCAGATGAGAAATCGATTTAAAAAATATGAGGATAAATGTTATTAGTAAATTTTAAATCAATGGGAACGTTTGTCTCTCGATTTTCACTTATTATAATAAAAAGATACTTGTTAGTTTTAACAGCAACCGAAAAGCGCCAAATAAAAGTTTTGCCAAATTGGCGATTTCATTTGTCTAACTATAAAGCATGTGATTCACACTTTCAAAATTTTTCATGACAAATAATAATGCACTTGGCATAATTTTACCAAAATTCTTTTCTTGGCACTTTTTGGTCGACGTTAAAGCCAATTTATACCTAATAAAATATGGCGCGATTTGAGTTTTATTATATAATGAAGGAAACTGAATGCTCTTTCTTCCATTGACTTAGCCAATTATTTAATGTGAATCTAAAATTTTGAAAATAAAATCACCAAAACAAACAACATTTGTTTTAATCGGCCCGATTCATATTCTTTTGCCAAGATTGAATTATGGAGAATAATTTTTCAGCAAATGTAATCCCGACAATTTTTGTTATTGCAAATCTAAAAGCTGTTTGTTAATATAATTTTTAGCCGGACTTTTAATGGATTTTTATATGACTGGCACGATTTTATACTGATTAGAGACAAATTGAATATTTATCGAAAGTCTTACTGACAAAGAGATTGTACTTTCAATTTATTGCTTTCAGAAAATATAAGTATGGTTGCTATTATGTTACAAAGTTAAATATTCTCCAAAATGCTGAATTCACGCCAAATATTGGCATACAATAGATAATATTTTGTGCCTGTTGTACGTCAATGCGTTCTCTGGGATGACACCTTTGTTAGAGAGTATGTGAGAAACTTTGGGGGAGATCTCTTCCACTGATTTAATTTATCAGTCTTTATGTATTCTCGAAATAGTTTGATTGCTCAAGGAAATGATTTTTGCGCTATCTTTTTATTTGTTCTGGCAAGATGATGACGACACATTTATGTAAAATACAAAAATGATCTTGACCAATCAAATGGAAAAGTTTTGTTTATTGTATTATTCACAATTCGTGGTCAATCACGTTAACTGTCAGATTTCCTCTCTTGTAGAAGAGAAATGATTTTCTACAATTACTGATGGATAGTGCAGAAGAAAGTTCGGAGGAAAGGAAATCGGATTTATCAGAAAAAGAAGAAGTGAGCATCGATACCAACTTTGATGAGCCAGCCCCTGAACATCAAACATTGGAAACCGTTTCAAAAAGTATAGTTACAAAGACTGAAAATTTTGTTATTATTATTTTAAATTAAGCTTCTACAAGGCATTATTAATTTAAAGCATATCTCTAGATAAAATTATTGAGGTAACTGTTTAATACCTCATAAGTATGTCAGGAATTCAAAATCAAGCAATTAATTGCATGAAATATAGAGTTGAAATTGCAACATATAATTACTATGTGGCAATGAGCTGGCGTCCTGGCTTAGGGATATCATGTCTTTCTAGTGTTCTGGGGGTTCTCGGTTGGAGCATAGTTGTTATTCTGCGTTCTATCTGTGAGTAGTGCGAATGCGCCCCACTGTGAAAAAGGGTTGAGCAAGCGAATGTGAAGCATAATCTAGTTAGATCGCACTCTTGGCCCTAGTTGACGCTACTGAAAAACAAGGGACACTAGGCTTAGTGGACTAAACGGACTTAGGCTTTAAATCGCTGACAGCATTTAGTGGGCTTGTCAATGACAAATGCATTTGGAAAGAACATCAACATGTGGCAATGAACCACAAATAGTGAAATAGTCTGGTTTGGCAGCTTGGATATTTTTTTTGACAGAACTTAAGTTTTAATATTGTCATTGCCTATAACTGGTACCTGTGAACCTTTGAAAATTTATCAACAATAAGATATCGCACATAAACCATTGCAGTACTTCACTATCAACATATGGATATGCTTTGTTGGAGATAATATGCTCTTCCTTTTAGTTCAAGGAAAGAACTCTTTTGTCCATGTTATTACTGCTTGATTTTGTATTTTCGGCTTTCATACTAATGACTGAATTATTGTTCTGAAACATTCATATGCATTCATTTGAAAAAATTAATTCAATTTTAATATCAGTGGCAACACCTTGTGGTAAATTAGACAAAAATCTAAGATCAAGATTTCATAACATTAATGAACTGAGACTAAAAACAGAAAATGCAGTAATAAAGTTATGTTTTTAATAACTTTTTATTGAATTTATTAAAATACTAGCCGCCTTTGGCGACCAGCTGGTTCGCCATGAGTAATGGGTTCTAACATTTTCAATTAAATTAGCCTTGAATTTCAATTAGCCTTGAAGTAACTCCGGGCATTGATTGGCCTGAAATTAATATTTTCTTTGAGATGATGGACGGAAAGTTCTAAAAGAAAGCGTTTTCCTAATAATATTCTTTAATTTTATAAATCAGTCAGTTTTAATGATTGATTCAGTAGACTGATTGATGTAGCAACTTTTATTTAAAATATTAATAAAAATATTTTGTAAAATATGGGTGACAGAGCAAAGTATGAAGAAATCTGAAAATCATTATTCATAAATGCATTGTTTAACTCAAACTTCATAAAATGTAATTATTTACTTCATTCAGATCAAATTAATAGTATTAAACAATATGTATGCCTATTAATAATATTTTGCAAATTGGCCATTGGAAAGGAATTTGAATGCATATCCTGTATAAATTCAATCCTGTATAAATAACGATAATTTATTCAATTAATGATTTAAATATTGCAAACGATCATAGAATTCTTTGCCTTGCATTTTTTAAAAGAAAATATCACATTTTATATTTCTTTTATTTTATCTAGTCACGTGCTAAAAGTTGCATTTCTTCCGATTTAATTTGCGATGATAGTTTTTTTATTTTTTTTATTTGAACTTCCGTCAAAATGATGGCAACACGGTGAAAAAAAATAATTTTTTTCCTTTGACGTGCTCTTGCAGATTTTATAGAAACCTTAGCTTTGCATTTATTTTTTTAGAAACTATCACATTTTATAATGAAAAAAAAATATTGAATTAATGATACAGATATTGCAAACGATAATAAAAATATGCCATTAAGTCGGGATTCCAATGCATATCCTGTCTAAATCATAGAGCTGGGATACTGATAGAGGGAGTGCAACCCTACTTTCGTGTAGGACAAGATAAAATCACGTGACTGTGGGACAGAATTTGTGTTAGCTGTAACCACATTCTCCGTTCCCCATTATATTTCAATGGCAGATTTGTTCCCGCTTTTAACTGTTGGAATTTAAAACTTATTTAAGCCATGGTTACCTATTGCTGTGCAACTGGATGCAAAGAAAAAGCTTCTAAGGATAGTCCTTTATCATTTCATAGGTATTTACAGTCAACATATTCTGTTTATATCCATTTTAAGTCAATTTAAAATTTCCTAACATCGATCACTCAGTGATTTTCTTGTTATAACTCAATAATATTTCATAGTTTGGCTTAGTTATCGTATTGAATTTATTTAACATGTTATTAAGCTTCGTTTAAACTGATGTAACTGCGTTATATTTTGCTACTTGCTTTATTTTAATCTCGAATGTGTTGCAAGCGCTTGGCTACAAGCTTGGCGGGATTTTTTCTCGCCAATACAAGTGTTTACATAAACATTATTGACCGATTAATAATTGTGTGTTTATTTTAATGCAAATAAAGTTCTTTAAAATTTCCAATATGTTGTTTCTTTTTAACCACTATTATTGTATTATATCGTGAACAATGTTAAATCCAATCTAAATTTTGCAAAACAATTTTTTATGGCATATTTACCTTATAAAACAATTTTCCTTAATAATGATTTATTAATAAAAGCGTACAATAAAATCTCAATATTTAATTACAAACATAAATTAATAATTAAAATATTTGTAATTATTATCGTTTGTTTTGTTGTTTTTGTGATTTTAATAAGCACTAGTTTAACTGTTAATATTCATTTTGTATAAAATGTTTATTTATAATTTATATTGCAAATATGAATGAAAATATTTTTTAAACCATTTAAAAAAAAAAAAGACTTACGTCACTTTAATAATCTGTTTTAAAAAGCTGTTTTTTATGTGTTTGAGTGAATGATAGAAAGCATTTGAGCATCTAATGTAAAATCTTGAAATGTTTTTAGGCAAAGAAAAGGAATAAAATGTTTATTTAAAGAAGAAAAATAATCACTTCTAATTATTGCAGAAAAACAAAGTAAAAAATCTAAATATAATTTAACTCGAATACTTGTGTAAAATATATATATATATATAATATAAACTATTTAGGAAAGGAAATAGGATTTATTTTTATAGGATTTCCGGTCGGTTTAACCGGAAATGAAAACCGACTGGACCCATTGCCGGGAAGCAAAATGTTGCGCTTGCGCTGCAGTTTTTGAGTATGCCAATATTTGCGATATGGCGCCAAAAAGGTGTTCTTACTCCCAGATTTTTCTAAAGTCACATGACTCATGTTGGGTACACTTTTTGAGACAGGAAACAAGCTACTAGCTTCCTCCATTTATATATCAGCTCTATGGTCTAAATTCGATCAGGTTTACCGTAAAGAAGATTTATTGAAGTAATTATTTAGATACTGGCAAACGATTATAGAAACCTTTTCTTTGCATTTATTTTTTTAGAAAATATCACATTTTATATTTATTTTATTTTATCCAGTCACGTGTTAAAAGTTGCATTTCTTTAGATTTATTTTGCGATGATAGTTTTTTTGTTCGAACTTCCAATATTCTTTTATTTTATCCCATCACGTGATAAAAACATGGTTAAAATATTTCTTTAAAAATTCGTTAAAAATAGAAGCTTATGCTTTAAATTAAAAAAACTGACACCGTTAGAAAGCTAATGTTTTATTCTTTAAATTGATATAAAAATCATGTTTGTGCAATAATATTTTCGGAAGTTATAACGGAAAAACGTTGAAATTTCGCTTAAATTTTAATTAATTCAAATTCTAATTAAAAATTCGAAAAAAGGGCTCCGAGGTGCACATTCCGGACCACGGTATACCTCCACGGTATACATGCACCAAATTTGGTAGCTGTAGGTCCAACGGTCTGGCCTGTAGAGTGCCAACACACACACACACACATTGAGCTTTATTATAAGTATAGATGTTTAATTTTCCATTATATTTATCTTTAAAATCCTTTTTTTTTTCAGTTTAATCATCTAGTAACAAGCAAGATAATTTTTGTCAAATAATGCTTTTCCATTAATTATTTTTTATTCATTCTACAAAAAATAACAGCTAAATCTTACTTTGATTAAAAACAATCATTTTGAATTATAGTTTCCTATAATAGCATTTTGCGCATAATTTTTGTGAGGGGAGGGGTTTAATAACAAGTCGGTTTTAGATGTTTTCTTCTTCCCTCGTACCATCAATATTTTCTTGTTTTAAACCTGACTATGAATTCCTTCGAAAAATTTAGAAGCACTGTGATACTTTTATTTTTTTCCTTTATTATTACTTTTTAACTTTTTTTCTCTGCCTTTCTGTTCGGTGCAAATTACGCAATCGATTTTAATCTAACTATTCAATGACATAAACTCGAAAATTT
>JAPMOQ010012849.1:3864801-3940837 GCA_026543055.1 Argiope trifasciata | reverse complement strand
GAAAAAAAACACTGTTTCACATTACGAGTGAGATAAAGAACGAATTATGCTCTTTAAATGAAGTTCCACTTGTTTTTGTATACTGCCCCCCCCCCTCCCTGAACAAAGCAGTATTGACAGATTTAATGGGGTTCCATTATACCACATTCTTGTTACATAATGATTTCTCATGAAAATCTTTTACTTGAGTTACGATCTAACCTACAGGAAGTAAATAAGGAACTTGAAACTTCTCGGTGAATAATCAAAAATCATTTTTTAAAAACTTCGAGATAAAGATCACGAGTTCGCTTTGCGCATTTTATTAAAAAAATCTATCAAAAACGAAATAAAATGTACAAAAACCACAGAATTTAATTCGAGCAACGTAGAAGTCTGCAAAGTGATGTATTTTTTCTTTGGTGAACTTTGAATTTCATCAGTTGACCAAGCGAGTGACCGGCCTAACTTCCATCTCCACAAGTATTTCCTTTGGCATCAGCAACCCTGTTACTCCCAATTGAAACTCCAGTTGATCCTGTAAAAATAAAAGTACGTTTCAGTGGAAAATTTTGATAGCATGAAACATTCTTGAATTTCATCATTAGAATTGCCATTGAAAAGAATTTATTTGATCACTCGTGGAAGGCTTAATGTTAAATGCTATTTACATTCAGCAATTTCAAAAAATTTCCATCTTTCCAAAAATTATTATCTTTAAATATTTTAAACGCGTGACTGGTGGGATAGTATAAAAAACAAAATGATTTCTCTTTATGCACAATATTGTAGCATCTTCCAATTGAAGTTTTATATAAAAAAGAATGAAAAATAAATAAAGTAGTGTACTGTCTTCCAGCAAACAGTTTGCTGGGATACCACTCTAATCGAAAAAGCCGAAGATAGTAGAGAATCTTATTATCTATAACAAGCCTCCTATGGTTACTAACTGGTTTACCGAGATTAACGCTCGTTAAAGTTTCAGTTTAATATCTTTGACAAGATATTTTTACTCTTCAAATTTTGCTAATCATATGACTCATATTATAATAAACGATAAAAGTCAATTTTATTCATAATACTATGCATCTTTCTAATTTTTCGTCATCTCGTAAAATATGAAATTCAAATTCAAATGAAAGTGAATTGAACTTCAAATAATACAAAAATATTGTTTAATGAAATCAAGCGTGTTTTTTTTCTGTCTAATTACGGATTGGATTGTTTAATGGCACAAGAACAAAAACGGCCATACTGCACCATACATATGGTCAAACTAGAAAGCTAAAATTGTATAAAAAGTTCAAAAAGTATATAACAGAACCAAAGATGCCTATAATGCAAAGATGAGACTGTAGAACAATGTCGTGAAGTGTGTGGCAGCAATTAATATAGGTCTATATGAGGTGGTAAAAGCCAGTTGCTTTTAAAAACTTAAAAATATTTTTGTGAGGATTTTCCTCTAACAACGTTCGCATGTCCAGTAATGAGCAGTTAATATCCTATTACGAGGACTGTACTTAAAGAAGAGGAAAAATCTATGCACACTGGATTATTTGCAAGCTAAGTCATAATGGTATATTATAGACGAGAATAAAATTAGCTGCTTTTTTGCTTATATATGAGCAACGAGTTTCCTAGATCTAGTTGGCAGTGAATTTTCGCTGCTTAATCATTTAAAAAATGTGATGTACAAAAGAAACGTTGATAACCTGGATATCTCGAAGGACAATTTATTTCTCAAGTCCAACTAATCAATGTTCAACTACGACGTCCTCCAATAAATTATGTAATTAAATCGAATGAATTTTTTAAAACACTTGAGGGATTAAATTTTTGAGCTACATGATACTGGATTATTTTAAGCAAAATCAACAAAAAAATTTTTCAAATGAAATGATAATTGACTGTGTATTTCCATGTAGATTGGCTTTGAGGTTCCTAAATCTAACTAGCTGTCATTTTTCGTTATTTTGATATTTTAAAAGTCTAATGTGCAGCGAAAACGTTAATAACCTGGATATCTTGAAGAACATTTTACATTGCCAGTCCAACATTGAATTGCGACGTGTTTCAATTGATTATGCAATTCCATCAAACAGTTTTTTGAAACACTTTAGGGACCTTAATTTCCAGGATAACAAATCTCATTTTGAGCCACATGATACAGGATTGTTTATTTGTTAAGTAAATTCAGCTGTAATATTTTGCAAAGAAACGTATAATTTCATGCATATTAACTGTATATTTCCTTATGGGAAGTATTATAGACTTATAATCTTGAAGGACACATTATTCTGCTAGTCCAACAAATTAATATTTATCTACGACGTTCTTTACTAGATTACGCAATTCCATCGAGTGGATTTTTTGGAATGCTCCAGGGGTTAATTTTTTAAGTCACATGAATCAAAGGCACTCAAATGAAATTTATGATAGAAATAATTCTATCATAAATAATTGACTTTATTTTTTATATCTTTAAATAATTGACGAAAACCATCTACATGTGCAGCGTTATATTACATTTCCAGGCAAAAACCGTAATAACTTCGGTACTTTTCGGTTTCCAAAAATAAAAGTTATAGTATTAGGTTAGTACAAAAGTCGGCGCTGGTCTTGGCGATGTTTTTTAGGAGAATGTCTAAATTACTTGTAGACTTTGCTCTTGCTACCGACAAATAATAGAAGTTCCAAAAGTAATACAGTTTTTTTTCTATTGCTGCAACATTATATAGATCAAACTGAATTATATTTGATTTAAGAAGTTTTTTATGGCCATACTGTGAATCGATAAACAATAAATGAAAAGGGATTACAGCGATTTTTAATCTATTATTTAAAAAAGGTCTCTACATACCTTCGTTAGA
Source organism: Argiope trifasciata (assembly GCA_026543055.1). Lineage (NCBI taxonomy): Eukaryota > Metazoa > Arthropoda > Arachnida > Araneae > Araneidae > Argiope > Argiope trifasciata. The sequence goes on along the minus strand of JAPMOQ010012849.1, from coordinate 3,937,988 downwards.
GAAGATCTTTTGATTTTGAAGTTTGCAAGGATGTACGAGAGGCAGACCTTGATCTCCAAGAGAGCGAATCTCATTCCTATGCAATTCCTGGGGCCAGCTCCGAAAGGCAAGTAAGTGAAAGGGTCTCGCTTGGCCTTTTCCTCTGCAGTGAATCTAGGAGGCGAGAAAAATATAATGTTGTTCGAAATTTTTAGAACATCATTAAAAATTTTACAATTTTACTGTAGAAAATATCTTTATTTATTTATGGTTCAAATAGATTAATTTTTTTATTAATTTAATTCCCCGTAAAGGCATCTGGAAATGAGGATGAGAATCTTTCGACATGGTGGTTGGTTCTTCGTGTTCCCCCTTTTTGAGTACCTTGGAGGGAACACAAAAAGGTGAGGGAAGTACTTCCTTCAGGGTAGGTTGTAGTATGACAGGTAATGACCCTTAGGACTCTACCACAGTTCCTGCCAGTGTTGTTGTAGCGAAGGTCTGGTCAGTTAGTTTTTTCTTTTCGTGTAACCTCGAGGCGGGCTGATGAGTCAGTGATATGACTTATTATTAATTTAATCTATTCGTTACAAAATGCTATTTTTAGTTAACACTTAAATGCTTACTTTTTTTTAAAAAAATTATATTTCTACATTTAAATTTTGGTGGAAATGCTTTAAAAAAATCATATTTTAAGAATGGTTTGTGACTAAGTATATTAATCATATATTAAGAATGGCTTATGACTAAGTACGTTAATCATATTTTAAGAGTTTGAAAAAATATCATGAACAGTGATAAGTATAAATTTAAATTACCTTATTTAGAAAATAGCAACTTACAATAAACAACAAAATAAAGTTTAGTATACTCGCAAAAAAAAAAAAGACTGCAATCAAAAATGAAAGAATAATAATTTATTAATTACTTTTCCATCAGCACCGTGCTGCCACGTATAAGGTGTAATTTGATATAATAACATATCCTGTTAACACAAAAAGCCCATCGATATTGTTGAGATATCTACACAATGTTGTCCGGCCTTCAGAATGTTGGACATTATGGATATATCGTATAATATCGCGTGCTAATAGAACATTCGGTATATTGGCAACGACAACCATTAGAAAAATTTTCTTCTCGTAATATTTTAGAAGACATAAAGATATATTGATCAAAGGCAACATTTGGAATTTGAAGGTTAATTATTAGTTATATATGGTTCAAAACCTTATAATGAAGGAGGAACATATCATTTTTTTCTTTATCAGACCTTAATATTTAAAATACAATAGGACTTCATTTGGTCTAGTGTTTGTTTATAACTATAAAACAATTTTGTTCAGTTCTTTAGTTTATACCACTCATATATCCCACCTTCTAAAATTTCTTTATTTTTGTGTTTTCCAAAAGATGTAATTTCTGGTTCAAAACTCTTAAACTTCTTAGTGGCTTGAAATGAAACCAATCCTACGATAAGCTGTACAGTAAAAAAACTACAAATCTGAATTTGAGAAATCGTGATTAAGAAAATTTGCTGTTAAATTTTCACATTTGAAATCAGGGAAAATCTGTCAAAATGGACAGTAAAAAAAGTATTCTTACAAACTCCTGCATAAAGTTTTTCATTCCCCTCCCCCTCAAAAAAATTATTTTTTCCTCACCTGTCTGGATCAAATCGCTCCGGATCTGGAAAGTACTGTGGATCTCTATGCATGGCGTATACTGGAATATTAATGCACATTTCCTTTGGTACTTTGACGCCTAATCCTTGCAACTTGTATTCGACGTCGGCATAACGCTCTAGCCTGTAAAGGACAAAAAAAAAACCTTAAGGTATCCGACTACGTAAAAAACACAGGTTATCGACCAAATTGGTGAATTTTTTTATTGTTATTTCTTGCAGTTCAGACTTTCCTCTTTCCAAAACAGTTTATTTTCTCCAGGAAAAGGAAGACCTGACCTATCATACCAGGATCACATATTTTTCAGCTAAAATTTGTCTTCAATTTTCTCAAAGCCTTAATTTTCTTTAAAATTCTCCGTCTTTAACAGGGTGTCTCAAAACCTAATAGAGGTATTGACATAAAAATTCCAGCGTGTGTTTTAAATAATATGGGCAATGAAAGGAACCAAAAGTTTGATTGTTGGTGAAATACTTTTTCATTTACAGGGAGTTTGAGAAAAATTAAGTTATGAATTTATGAAAAAAATGCATATATTCGTATATTTTTACCCACAATTTCTTTGCTTGTAAAACTTTTTCTTAATTTTAGGTTCATTTCATTCATCATTGTATTATATAGCTTGTGTGCAATGAAAAATAAGATTGCTGCATTACAGTTTTGTGTAGAATGTTAACCGTTTTGATTAATTTTCATTAAAATTTATGACAAATTTTTCTATTTCTCAAAATATATTATATTTTTAAATAATTTTATTGTATTTTGTATCATGAATGATAATACATCTAAAAACAGTAGTTTTAAATAATTTTAAAAAATTCCAGTTTTTCAAAAAATGCCCTTGTAACGTAGTCGTATATCTTAAACTCTGTTCCAAAAATATAAACAAAAGCATAAAACACAATTCACAGTAATAATAAGAATGGGATGTAATTTCTTTTCTTATATGTATGTACATACATGAAATACAAATTGCTGTTATTAGAAAACGCAACATATTCTGAATTTGTTTAGAAGGAACAGAAAATATGGTGTTCCGTAATTATTAACAATATTTGTTCTTAATTAATGACAGAATACTTATTCTTAAATTATAATATGGCGTAGACACTAATGTAAAATTTGAGAATAATTTTTATAAATCATACTAAATTGCGTTAATAAATTATTTGATTTGGAATAACATGAAATATTTCTCAATTTGTTTTTCATGATTAATTTTTAATAGCTTTCTTAACTTCGACTTCTCAAGTTTTCAAGACTATCTACAAATTCCTAAACAATTATTATAGTAAAATGTTCCATTTATGAATTTTTAATTCACATTTTTTTTTAATAATTTCGTACATGTATGTAATTTTTAAAGAAATATTTTCTCTTGAACTAATTACTTTAAACTGTTTCATTTTAATTTGTTCAACATTAGAATTTCATTCAGGCACTGTATGCTGTAGAACTTCAACCGTAATACTGTTAAAAATGAAGCTATTGAAAGCATCAAGTTACAAAACACTTGATGGAAAAGGATTTTGAAATATAGAAAAAAGTATAAATAAAAAAATCTAAGATGATTAATAAAATAATTAATAATGAACTGAAGAATCTTCTAACATCAAACGATAAAGATGAAAAGCTTTTAACACCCAATAAGTTAAATAAATTGTTTAAAATAGTGTACAAGTTTTCTGATTTTGAAATAGAAATTGACTGGAGAGAAGAAAAAAGAATCCATTCAATGAGGAACATTTAAAAACTCTGCTCTTCCTTCTGTGACACTTTTAAAGAATTGCTTCAGCAATTCTTCCAAAGAAGATCTCTATTTTTTTTTTGAAAAATTATTTTATTATGCCTCTGCTTAGTAAAAATCTTTCATTGCATGATTAATTAAGACTTTATAGTTTTATGACAGGCGTTAGTTAATTTTTTTTCTGGATTTGCTTAAGTGATTCTTAATTTCGCAATTTGTAAGAATATCTAACACACCGTTACCACAGTAAATTAGCTTTGCAAAACGCTATATTTCCCACTACTCAATAAATTTAAGACGCCTTCAGCAAAAGGCAATTAATCGAACGAACTAAAACAGGGATATTATCAGATACATTGACTTTATCTTTTTTGGACAATTTTGCATCAAATTGAGACTATGTCATCCTTCATGTGTTTTCACATCAAAAGTATTTTATTTTCTGAAATTAAAGCAAAATACCATGCAAGGACTGCTTGCACTTGAAATTCATTCATTCGTGTGATTCTTAATATTCTTAGAATAAAATGCCGTTTTCTATTATCCAATTTATTGAATACACACTCACCTTACATATATTAGACAATTTACATGACATTTTTATCAGGTAAAGGTGAGCACTTTATATGGAAGCATCACTATGGCAGAAAAATAGTGATATCTTTTTGTATTCAGTGAAGTGTTATGAAAATTCATTCAGTTCTTAATTCAAATTCTAAACTTAAATTGTAAAATATCTTTTACCAAAAAGATATAGAACATGCATGTACTTACCTCACTGCAGGCGGAAATAATCGTAAAGTTTCAGATATGACATTGTCTAAATATTTCATACTCTGTACTGTTTCATAAGTCAACTCCCCCTAAAGTAATTTTTAAAAATTAATTTTGATTAGAGCATCTTTTATTATAATCTAGTAATTTTAAAAATTCAGCTATTATGAACTGAAAATGTTTGCATTGCATACCCGATGAGGTATCAAAAAATTTCGAGAGCTAACTTTGTTATAAAAAAAACACTCGATTTATAAGAGTTGGAAATTTAATAGTGATAACCATATAATTACTGTCAAAATGACTCTATTACTAGTTAGAAATTTTTATACTCCTTCTGTGAAGTCTCCCGTTTTGTGTGTTATTGGTTTTCAACCATGAGAAAGTCATAACATATCTGAAGCAAGGCTAGTTCTGACGATGGTATTGGATATAGCAAGCTATCGACTCAAGAATCACTGAAAAATTTTTATTGAAAATGCCAAGAAGAGGTTCCTTCTTTCTGGAAAAGAACCATTTGCAAATGGGTTAAATTTCGGGCTTAGTAAACGATAAAACCAAACTATGTTGTTACCGAAATATTCCAGATATACTTTAAAAAATAGGCAGCTCTATTCGATTCCTCATTAGATTTAGTACTGCTTTGGATATCTACGAATGGGAAACTATTGGCATGAAACTTTGCTGATTTCGTCGAAGAATTATGAAGGTTTCAAACTGATATCAGTTAAATTAGATGGTTGCCATTATTGAATTTCATTCTTCTGCCAACAATGATATACTTTCATCTCCAAAGTAATATAACCACAGTTCACTTCTGGGCTATGCTCTGGAAGTTACCCACTTCTCAGAGCGTGTCTGACATCATCTGAGAATGGTGTTGAACTTCAGAATGGTATTTCTTGACGTATTTCAGTCATATTTTTTCGTTCTTGAAGTATGAATACCATTCAAATCCCCAGGAACGATGCAGAGCCGTAGCACATGAAATTAGTTACGTCATGTGTAATTTTTGATTAGCTGGTTATCAGAAATTTTAGCTAGTTCTTTGCTTATGTAGGCATTGCAAAAGTGGAATCATACATGAAATGTCACAGAAGTATGAGCAACATATACACCGATGGGAGTACATGATCTGTTGACATTCATAAGTCGTCCTTGAGTCGTGAATGTCAGTACTTCACATGATTACATGCAATTTGTTCTGTCATCTGCGGAAATGTGAATAACTAGTCTCGAAACTTTTTGATACCAACTTTTAGAATCTGGAAAATATGCAATCAAACTAACATTTGTCTCTGCAATGGCTTTGTCTACTTCCTCTCTAAGTCTATCTTGCACATCTTGATTGAGAGCCAGCAAGTAGCTTGCAAACGACAGAGTGGAAGCCGTCGTTTCATAGCCGGCAAGGAAAAAAATGACGCACTGAGATACCAGTTCATCCATCGAAAGCTCTGTAATAAAAGTATCATTATTAGTTATATGATAAAACATTTATTAGAACCATTTTTGAGATTGGTAATTGGGAGCGAAATTTAAACTTTCTACTCCCATCTCAAGGATAGAATTTCATTTCATGCCTTTGGTAATAAAAGCATTCCTTTTACTTCATGCCTGAATATGCTAATGATTGGTAACAATGGTAGCCATCATACCGAAATTTTTGTATATGACAAGAATTAGTTGCATGGTAATAACAATTCATTTTTCTTCTCAAAATGTCGTTTCCTTACCTTTATTTGGATGAATTCCAGATTTTTTAATTTTCTAATGAACAACTAAAGACAGCTTTGAATAAACTTATTGTAATTATAATAAAAGCTGTCAGTCTAGTGAATTCTTTCTAGTATATAATGGAAGCAAAAGGAAGGAAGGAAGAATGTCAGAGGATATATATACTTAAATTCGTACATTCAAAATAATCTTTATTGCTTTGTCTAGTAAACTCACTTTTAGAAGTAACCGTCTTGAACATCTGCTGTCCATCATTTTGTTCTGCATAGTTGGAATCGATGTCTCCTTTGTCCTCATCCCATTTTTCTTCCTCTGACACCTCTTTTGCAGTATCCAGCAGCAACTGAAGAAAGTCATTCCTCACCTGAAAATAAAACCAAAAAATAGTCTTACTGTTATGTTTTTGATATGGTGATGTTTCAGATTGGCAGTCAGACACCTTACAAAAATACTTAAAAAATGTGAGTTTTTCAAGTTAGACGTCACTTGATGGCTGATTCTCGTGATAAAGTGTCCACAAACCCACATTTCATCCTATAGTGTCAGATAATTGAATCTTGTTGATGATGGCGGGGTGTTCGGCTGTGCACAAGAAAAAGAAGTGCAGACTATTGGTTAAAGAAAAGTTGAAAGTTGATGATGAGGAGAGTCGGTTGAATTACCAGAAACTAAAAAGTTTCAAATGTTGCTTCTCAGTTTCTTTGTAAAGAAAAGACTCCTCCTTCTCAGTTAAGCCTATGATTCAAGACAATTGGTAAGAAAAATGGTAAAAATTAATATTGGGACGAGTCTACTGTATTTCCAGAATTACTGAAATACCAATGAAATTTGAAATAATGCTTCACAATTTCTACGGTAACCTTATTTGAATCCCCAACAGTAATAAAGTTATCAGATTCAACAAAGAAGCTAAAACCAAAAAAGAGAAAGCGGTAAGTACATCTATTCCTCAAGTGAAGACCAAGTAATCTTTTGTCACCTCTTTTAAATTATATCTGTATTCCAAGATATGAACTGACGCGCCTTATCCCAATTTGATTGGACATCTCTCTCCCATCAATTTCTGTTTATTCTCTACCACACAGGGAAATAAACGCCAGTTTACAGCCAATATTAGCAACTGGAAGAATATTGGATTTCCTATATCAAAGTATAGCCAATGCAGTCAGTCTATTATGTATGCACGCATGCAAGTAAATAGATTTTCTGCTGTTCTTTCTGTTTAATTCATAACCAGAGTATCTCCTACAAATAGATAAAGATTATTTTGATATTTGAACAGTATAGCATAATGATGGAATTGAGGCGGAAGGAAGAGAGAGGGTTATAGAAGCTCTTGGCTTCAGATTTAAGGGTCGCCATGCAACAAAGTGCTAGAATATCTATGTCACTTTTTTAAAATCAAATTTGGCAAGCACACAAACATTTATTATACACTGATGGAAAAAAATTCCCAACACTAGGAAGGAGCTGTGCTAGATAAACGAAATTTGGTAGGCGTGTTTATACATCTGAAAGATGACGTCGACTCAAATTTCGAGCTACGAGTGTAAGTGTAGAGCTAGTAGCGACACTATGAACATGCATATGAAGTTTGCTTTAAATAAGCGCTGTAAGGTTCGTGATCGTTATTTACAGTTGAGATTTGACGTAGTGGGTTAATGTTAGTCAAGGATGCCTCTGAGAAGACGAAGAAGCCTTTATCAACAGCTCACTGAGTTTGAACGAGGTCGTGTTGTAAGGCTACGAGAAGGTGGGTTTTCTTTCCGTGATATTGCTGAAAGACTTGGCAGGAATGTGTCCACTGTGCATGAGTATTGGTGGCAGTGGTAAAGGGAAGGTACTGCCTCAAGAAGTTTTTTTATCATTTTGTTTATTTCTTTTTTAGGAATTGCTTATACTTGTGAAAAAATTGTAAAATACTAGTAATAATCAGACTAATTGTTAGCCGGATTACTGCCTCAAGAAGATCTGGTTCCGGGCGGCCACGTGGTTCTACTGAGAGGGAAGACCGTCGTATTCGGCGTATGGCTGTGGCTAATCGTACTGCGTCTGCAGCTGAAATTCGAGCTGCAGTTGGCACCACAGTGACACAACGAACTGTTACAAATCGGTTACTTCAAGGACAGCTCCGAGCCAGACGCCCTGTACAGTGCATTCCACTGACTCCAAACCACTGCCGTTTGCGATGTGAGTGGTGTCAAGCTAGAGCTCATTGGAGAACGGAGTAGAGATCTGTTGTGTTTTTTGATGAAAGCCGGTTCTGCCTTGGTCGCAGTGATAGCCGTTTGTTGGTTAGAAGGAGGCCAGGTGAACGCCTGCTAGTGACCTGTCTTCGGCCTAGACACACAGAGCCTACTCCTGGAGTTATGGTTTGGGGAGCAATTTCGTATGACAGCAGGAGCACTCTCGTGGTTATCCCACGCACCCTGACTCCAAATTTGTACGTCAGTCTAGTGATACAACCTGTTGTGCTGCCATTCATGAACGGCAATTCATCCAACAGGATAACGCTCGCCCTCATACCTCTGTTGTAACCCAACATGCTCTACAGAGTGTCGACATGTTGCCTTGGCCTGCTAGATCACCAGATCTTTCTCCAATCGAGCACGTATGGGACATCATTGGACGACAACTCCAGCGTCATCCACAACCAGCATTAACCGTCTCTGCATTGACCGCCCAAGTGTAACAGGCATGGAACTCCATCCCACAAACTGATATCCGACTCCTTTGAATGCATGCTTGCATTCAAAATTCTGGCGGTTACACCGGTTACTAATGTACCAACATTTCACTTTTGAAATGGCTCTACCTGTGATCTTGAAACTTTAATCAATTAAATATGTTACCTAGACAAATGTATTCCTAAAATTTCATTACTGTACAATAATTTTTTCTTGGTGTTGGGATTTTTTTTTCCATCAGTGTATAAATATATAGCATAGACAGGTTGAAAGATTTTGGGAAAGAGAACTGCTTATTTATTTGTATACATATTGAAAATTGGATGTTACTATCCACATTCTAAGCATTTTTAAAAGTCTAAATTTACAGACTGCACAGTGAATCAAATTTTATCAAACATTAAATAATTAATCAGTACCAGTATCAATTTGAAGGCATTCTTATGCACCATAAGAATGTCTGCAAAATGGAAATTTCACTGAGAAGGTTAGTTATTTTTTTTTTATTATTTTTAATTCCATTTATTTTTCATGTTAAATTATAGATATAATGAAAAAAAAGATATAATATGAAAGGAAAGAAAAATGATAATAGTGTTTAGGCACCCATGTAGCGCTCTTCAACCAATAGTGGTGAAAAAATGAATCCAACAGTTTTATTTACAAGTTCAAAATTGAGTTAACGGAATGCTTCTTTATTAAGCAAGACACTAAATACTCTCATCAAGCGAATTTAATGTTCATATTTAACTTCTATTTAGCAAAATTTGATTATGAAAAAGATTTTTTACATTTCTGTCAATAAGCTAATTTTCTAACCTTCTTTTTAATTATCTAGTATATCAGCCACAGTCAACATCATACATATGTATCCATTTTAACAACAATTCCTGGTTTTAATTATTAAGATAAAAATAATATAAAAAGTATATCGTATACTCGCGGCCGCATTCGATGATGAAAAAAGAAAATGCAGAATCAAATTAATTGTTACTGATAACCTTTTTAAAATTAAAGAAGATTAAAATTATTTTCATTTTCTGAAATTTTAACAAAAAATCTTCAAAATAAAGAAATCAAAAAATAGTATTAACGAACCGCCAAATTTTGGACACTGTGTTTATACAAGACTCTTATATCGACATCAACCAAAAACATTTAATTTGAAATCATCTTAACAAAACCATTTATGACCAAACTACAAACTTAAGCTGAAGCATACAAAAAAAAAATTGAGAACATTACATATTTTGAATTCTTTGACCAAATACAGTTTACCTGACCAGTTTTCCTCCTCTGCTCAACAATTTGGAGCGTGATGTCTCTGAAGAAATCGTTGGGTCTCGAGCCAGAGGAACGGAACAACCGAAACAGCTTTTGCATTTTGGGAAAGAGAGCTGAGAAATACGAAAATCCCTCTTATACATGGATTATAAATCAAACAAAATACAAGGGGAAGTTGAGAACTGGTTAAATTTTAAAACGCTGTCTATTTACATTAAAGTTAAAACAAATCCAAAATAATATACCTAAAATAATCTAATACTATAATACGAGGAATGGTTGCCAAGTCGAAAATCGCCCCAGAATTAATAAACTCCGGTAAACTTGGGGGTCTGGGGTTTTTGGCCACGAGGAATCGATTGGCGCCGGTTTTGAAGCGCTACGGTAAGGCAGTTCGGAGTTACAGATAGGATATTTTCAAACTTTATTAGTTCGCCATAATGGCTACTTAAATTTTCAAGCGGTAACTTGCTGCCATCTATAGCCAATATGGCGAACTAATAGAGTTTTATGTTTATGCTTTTATAGGTTTATAATATGTTTCTTATGTATGTATCTATGTTTGGTTTTTCTAAATAAATTTGTCAAAAATATTGAACTTGAACACACTTCAAACTTTACCTTTACTTTACCTTTGTATAGAATAGTTCCCTTTCCAAACTCTAACTTTGTTTAGAATAGTTTACAATGGTGCACTTTAACCGGTTATCTTTTCACCAATGGTTTCACAAATTTTCTTATGGCATGTATTGTTTTGATAAATCACAATTGAAAATTTAAATCTTCGAGTTAGCTTCGATACCTGTTTTCTCCGAGCGGAGCTCGGTCACCCGCTGGTTTACATTAAAGTTAAAACAAATCCAAAATAATATACCTAAAATAATATGTATAATATGAGATAAATACTTAAAATAAATTATACTCTTCGTTTCAGAAATTCATTCCAATGGTTCTTGAATAATTTTATTTTGGAAAGAGTTGAATAATCGAAGAATAAGGAGAAAGTTTTTTGAGTTCTATGTTGCACTTGTTTGTTATTCCGCATTTAGTGAAATCATAAACGGATGACTTGAGCGTAAAAACGTGGAGGAGTTCCATAATTGAAAAGAGTCAATACCAGTTATTATGATCACTAAGAAAATATTTCAGAATTGTTAATAGTGAATGATGAAGATGTTGTTAACATCATCTTGTAGCCTCATTTACTGTTAGAACAACTCTTGTGCAAAAGCGTGGAGAAGTTCCATATGTGAGAAACGAAAGTACTTGTTATTTTTACTAAAAATAAGAATATTTCTATATTGTTAACAGCAAATGATGAGAAGGTTGTTACATTATCTTGTAGCCTCATTTACTGTTTGAATGGCTCTTGCGCAAAGGCGTGGGGAGGTTCGATATGTGAGCAACTTAAGTACCTGTTATTTTTATTAAGAAGAAGAATATTTCTATATCGTTAACAGTAAATGATGAGGAGGTTGTTGCCACTCTTACTTACTGTGAATAACTCATGAGCAAAAATATGAAAAAGTGTCATATATCAGAAAGATCAGTATCTGTTATTTTGACCAAGAAGATAAATATTTTCAAATTATTTACCGTAAATGATGTTGTTGGAATTCCTGACCTAACCCCTTCGAACTCCATAATGATGTACCCCATTTTATAAAAAAAAAATTTGGAAAGATTTCCCATAAAGCGCTGAGCGTGCTCTGGTGACGTCAGGAAAGAATTCCCATGATCCCATAGTAACAGATGTTAGTTAAGTTTCAGTTTAGGTTTGGAATTTGTAGGTAGATGACCGGTATAAGATGGAAACCGAAGATGGTTTTGTGTTATAGTAAGAATTAGTGTACGTAAAATGAAATACTGTAAATATTTGTATATAATTATGTGCATGTCACCTCCTCCTCCAAATGAAAAATATGGTAAAAGTAAGAATGCTTGAATTGATGTTTTCGATGTTTATGCTGTTATAATTCACTTTAGAATACTCCGATTCTATCTGATTTAGAAGATCTCGCAATGACAAGGTAAGAGTGCATTTTCTCTTACATTTTGATTAATTTGAATTTGGGGAATGTTGTTGTCGTGTCCGTGTTTTTCACGGAAAGGGGGGGGTGCAGTAGCTCCTGAGGGTAAAGCCCCCTGAGCACCCAGAGGGCAGAAGTCCGACTTATTGCTCACACACACGACACAACCCTTTTTAGGGGGTGGTCGAATTCATTCATACACTCATTCATCTATCAGCAAGTCGGAATTTAGATCCAAATCAGAGACCGACTCATCCCTGATTCAGTACCCCCAGAGGTATCGTTTTGTTATGGAAACTTGGAGGACTTTGCAGTCACGACATATTTAACGTGCCCCAACTGCCATTAGCCAACACGGCGGTCTTTGGCCGAGACGAGGACAGAACCCGCGACCCTTCGGTTACGAGACTGACGCTCTACCAACCAGGCTACCGCGGCCTATAATTTGGGGGATAGAAATCCCAAAAGATGTGTAGGTTATTATGTTATCTTGTAGGCTCTCTTACTTACTATAATGCCCTCAAGTGATCTAACGTAAAAAATCATCAAATTTCAAGCAAAAATTCCTATACCCAGTATCACTTAAATATCGTCCAGTTTTCTATCCAAAGTGGACAATTTAAAAATAAAACTTTAATTTATCATAAGTAGATTCGATCTTGTTTAGTCCTATCCAGATGTAGCTAAATGTTATCTTAGAAAAGGCACAGATATTTATAGTTAATATTGCGATAGAAAATTATAAAATAATTAATAAATTCCTGACCAAATAATATTTAGTTATGCAAGGATTAATAATATTTTGCTATGATATTCAGTTATACTAAAAATAATAATTGAAGTATATGGTAACATAATATTATCAATTCAGGAATAATAATACAGTGTTCTGAATTATTCAATAATACGAAGAATAATAATTTGGTATCAGGTATATGGTATTAATAATATGGTATTCTGAATAATAGATTATTCAATTATATCAGGTTATTTATTTAAACCAGGAGAGATAATATTCAGTTTGATTCTGATAATTCAGTACCAAATTAAATATTATCAGTTCTGATACAGGGCCATGGTAGCTTGGTTGGTAGAGCGTCAGTCTCGTAACCAAAAGGTAGCGAGTTCTGTCCTCGTCTCGGCCAAAGACCGTCGTGTTGGCTAATGGCAGTTGGGGCACGTTAAATATGTCGTGACTGCAAAGTCCTCCAAGTTCCCATAACAAATGATACCTCTGGGAGTACTGAATCAGGGATGAGTCGGTCTCTGATTTGGATCTAAATTCTGACTTGCTGATAGATGAATGAGTGTATGAATGAATTCGACCGCTCCCTAAAAAGGGTGTGTCGTGTGTGTTTGTACTTTCACTTTAACGATGTTCGATAACAACGAAAGGTGCACACTTATGCCTTAATTCGAAAGATCTACTCTCATTCGGCTTAGTATGACCAAGTGGCATTAGACAGAACAGAACAGACTTTTGGTAAATAATTAAATAGTGAATATATTACCCGGTGCAACGTATTTGCAATCGTGAAATATGCTTCTTTAGTATTCTGTGTGATAAAACAAAATATAATTCTTTAAAAATTTTACTTTATACATATGAAAACACTACATACATTTTACATACAATATTATTTAACATTCATAAGTAAGATCTGAATGATAAGCAACAACGGCTTTTTACTAAGTACTAGCGAATATTGCTTGAAGAAGTTCAAGTTAAGTTTTTTAAGTTTAAGATGACGACCCAAAAGATATATAAAAATTAATAATAGTACAAAATTTCAAATACTGTCAAATTTGATTTAAAAAACCAATTTGACTAGTTATAATATTCTCAGAATATTATGGAAGGCGTACGTATTTAGTTCACTTTTATCTACCATTGATAGAATTATAATGCCGGCATCCTAGCAGAGGGGTAGCGTGTCTTCCCCGTGATCTGGCCTTTCCAGGTTCGAGTCCCGATTCGGGCATGGCTGTTCTTTTATGTGCTATCTGTGAGCTGTGTGAATGCGCCCCTTGTAAAAAGAGGCAGAGCAAGTGAATGTGAAGTATGTAATAGCTAAGTGATATTCTGGCTCTATTTGGCGCTACTGCAAAAACAAGAGACCCTCATTTCGGCTTAAATCGCTGACAGTGTCTGTCAGCGGGCTTGTGAAGTGCCATAAATCACAACAACAAGAACTATAATTGAAAGTAAAATATAAAATTCATAAAAATAAACTCTTACTGAATATAATAAATAGCATTCCCGGCTTTCCACCAAACACTGCTCTAGCAGTTCTCACAAACTTATTATCCGGATCGTTGTGCGAGTCTATTTTAGTGGAGAAAGCTGCACTGGCGATCACGTCCATAGTAAAAGCTCCATATACTCTGTAAATACACAAGATAAATTCAGTTTTTCCGTGTCTTTAAAATAGATTCGTATTACCTCTAATTATTTTTTATCAATAAAATAGCTTCGAATTAAAATAATTTCCATTTTCGTTTATAAATCGTTTGAACCTCTAATTTTCTTCCATATATGAATATTAAATTGTATTTATCCTATCTCCAAATAAGATAAATACAATTTTGACCGTCTGGCAATTACTTGTCTTACTCGTCAGCATCACAAGCTCCATTAAATTTTGTTAAAACAGTCCATTTTATTTAACATTTCAATAAGAGAGAATTCTCATTTTGAGTAGATACGATTCGAATGGGATATCGCGTAGATATTTGGGGTGAAATTGGAGAGGCATAGAAACTTTGATAGTGAATTAGATTTTCCAAATTAAATTATTTGCAGTGTTCATAAGAATGCTTTATTTTTGTAGCTTTCAATATACAGGGTGATTATAATTAAACTTCCCCTATAAACAGCATCATACAACGCAAATGGTTTAACAGATTACAGGAAAATTTGGTATACAGACTATACACGAGATGCGCTTACTGAATTTTGAAAAAACAATAATAAATAAATAATTCCAAAATTTCCATCAGAAGGCGTCTTTTTACGGAAAAAACATTAAATTAAACACAATAAATGGAATATAGAAACAATATTAACATTTAGTGACTAGATTCTGATCTCATTGTCAATGAATTGCCTTAAATAAAAGTAAGGAAAACAAAAAAGTGCATTGTTTGAGAAAAAAAAAGTTCCACTTGCAGAAACAAGAACAGATTAGAACGAAATTCCACAAGATAAATCGAGTTCAGGATGATGTAGGGAAAGGTGCTTCATGTGATCACCCACATCTACCTTCAAAATTTCAAGTCGATGGTCAAGTACGTTCAACAACAGATCATAACTGATAAGTTATGTGCTTCGCACATGAAGTGTTATTGAGTTCTTCAAGTCATTCAACGTCGCAACAATATACTTTCATCATTACAACCGGAAACATCAACATAAAACATAACAACGACTGCAAAAGTTCTTTACCCTAACTGGTTCTACATAAAGCTTCCTTCTTTTCGCAAACATGTAAATCTCGATATTTTTTTTTCTTTGAATTGACAGCTTCCATTTTACATTTTATTACTTCTAATTCTTTTTCTGCATTGTTAATATTGATTCTGTATTCCGTTTTAATCGTTTATTGTGTTAAATTTAATGGCGCCCTCTGGTGGAAATTTTATATCTGTTTTTTCCGAAATTCCGTGAGCGCATTTCGTGCATAGTCTATATACCAAATTTTGTGTCATTCGTTTGAATGAAAGATTCTGTTTATAACGGAAGTTTAGTTATAACCACCCTGTATTACCTGTCTGATATGTTTTGGATTAAAAATTCAGAATACTTTCAGATTTTTTTCATAAAAATAAAATATTCTTTTTGAAAACAAATAAACTTTCTTTCGTTTAGTTTCGATTGTTATATTAACTAAAAGAAATGTTTAATTAAAAGATGCGCTTTAGTGACTTTAAAATTACCAGACAATTTTTATATTCCTATAAGAATTGAAATCGAACCGACCTTTTCGCATCAACGGGCTTTCCTTCTTCTGCAGCTGCTTTGAAATTTTTCACTAAAGTTTCGGAACAATCCTTGAAAATGCTCAACATCTGGAAATGAGAGATTTGTTAATAAAATCAAGACATACTAACAAGCATCAATTAAAGCAAATGAATTGTAAAGATACTCTATTATAGAATCTATTTATAGTGTCAAGATCGTGCCTTTAGTCACAATTTAAATATCGAGCTGGATATTTCAGCAACTTATTGGTAAGAGGCATAAGTGAAAACTTCATACAGTTAATTCTTAATCAATTAATAATACTCAATTAATAAAATTGGATATATTTCAACTAATATGCTCAACAGCAGCACCTGGTGGTAAAGACTCGGCTTCGGAACCGGAGGGTTTCAGGTTCGAGACACGATTCCACCGAAGAACCCACCTGTGAGGGGGTCTCTTGCACGTTAAATCTGTCAGGCCAAACGTCCTCCCACTGTGTGGCGTGGTGTGGAGAGGGGTGTGCCTGTTCAGGTTTAGTCCTCGTCATCTGACCGTGGCTCAAAATGACGAGGTCCGTCCCAAGATAGCCCTCATGTTGCTTTAAAACGGGACGTTAATATAACTAAACTAAACTCAATTCAACAGCATGAAATCGGGGAGGGAGGGGGGTGATCAGCTGATTTTAATAGTAACCTACAACTTGTATAAGGGTCAGGTAGAAATATGTCATCAATAGCTATCTGATTCCCAAGTGTTTGATAAAGTACCCTATTAATTGCACAAACAGCGTAATTTTTTTACAAAATAGCCAAGTGCTATTTCATCTATACTTATAATAAAGCTCAATGTTTTTTTTTTTTGTGTGTGTGTGTGTGTTGGCGCTCTACAGATCAGACCGTTGGACCTACAGCTACCAAATTTGGTACATGTATACCTTGGAGCTTGGGAATGTGCACCTCGGAGCCCTTTTTTAAAATTTTTAGTTAGAATTTGAATTAATTAAAATTTAAGCGAAATTTCGACGATTTTCCGCTATAACTTCCGAAAATATTATCGCACAAACATGATTTTTACATCAGTTTAAAGATTAAAAAATTAGCTTTCTAATGGCATCTTTTTTTAATGTATAACTTAAGCTTCTATTTTTAACGTATTTTTAAAGAAATATTTTAACCATGTTTTACAACAATATATTTCGGACAAAACAATAAAATTTAATCTGCACGAGCACGTCAAGGGGGAAAAATTAGGTTTTATCAGCATGTTGCCATCCTATTGACGGAAGTTCAAACTAAAAAAAAAACTATCATTACAAATTAAATCTAAAGAAATGCATCTTTTAGCACGTGACTGGATAAAATAAAAGAAATATAATATGTGACATTTTCTAAAATAAATAATGAACGAGCAAAGGGAAAAAAATAGCTTTTATTAAACTGTTGAAATCATATTGACAGAAGTTCAAATTAAAAAATAAATTAACTATGACCGCAAATTAAATCGAAAAAAAAATGTAACATTCACCACGTGATTGGATGAAATTAAATAAATATTAAATGTTATGTTTTCTAAAAAAAGAAATACAATACAAAGGTTTCTATGATCGTTTGCAACATCTATATCATTAATTTAGTAAATCAGTGTTACGTGACTTTCGAAGTTTAAGTATATCTGGCAGAGAAATTATAAAGAGAGCAAGGCACATAAGTATTTAATTGAAAATCTTAGACCCCATTACTCTTGGCGAACCAGCTGGTCGCCAAAGGCGTCTAGTATATTATAAAATAATAATGCATAAAACAATGCGAAAATATTTTTGAAGAACATATAGTTTCTTTATTCACAATTTTCATCGTATATCAAAAATAATTTTCTTTAGTAGAAGTGAAAGTACGCTTAAATGTCTCTTCACTGGCGGGTTTTTTTTGGGGGGGGAGGGGGGGATTAGAATAAAAAAGAAATCTAAAAATTATCAAAATTACTGCATGTTTCTATCATTTCATACCAAATTTTAATCTCAGCAATACTGTCGTATTTTCTTAAATATGTTGTCTCCTTTCTCAGAAAATTGGAAAGAAAATGATTATTCACGAACCCTCTTCAGTTTCCCCGTTGTAAAGGTGGGCGTCATAATACTTCGAATTCTTTTCCAGTCATCCCCCCGGACGATGGACAGCATCTTGTCGACCACTTTATCGCCAGTTACAATTTTCTACAAGAAATAAAAATACATATCCATACATAATTTGAAATGAAGTCTGCTGAAAACGAATGTTTATTTGAACCACAAAATAGTGAAAGGAAATAGTGAAATATCGGGAGATAGTGAACGGAAATTATAGATATTTATATCATTTTGTAGAGTCTTTATTGGGGAAAGTTTTAGTACATTAAAATCATATCAAAATAAAAAAGGAAGTTTTATAATTGTGATTTTAATTATCCCGCGCATGCGTGAAAACCTCAAACAGCGCATGTGTAGATAGCAATAGCTGTGGTATGCGTATGCGATACGTTTCTTTTTTTTTTTTTATCTCTGATTTTAAACAATGATTCAAATGTCATTATGCCCAAAAGAAGGAAATCCAACCTTGGCCGGAACTCATTAAATGCCAAAAAACATTGTTCCATAAAAAAATATTTTGTAGCTATTTTTGATAATAATAAAATTTTATGTTTGTTTGATGTTGCGTTGCCCATGTTTATATCGGGTGGAGGCTAGACTTAAGTTTAAAGCTAATTTTCTTCTTGGATGCTATGCCACGTTCAACGCTGTGCGTGTACTGCTAGTCTATTAAGCGGCGGTCCCACGATTAGAGAAATTTTTACCGACAAATTTTCGGTAGAATCGACATGCATCAAAGAAGTCCAGAAAACCTCAAGAAGATTTAAGAGGGGAAAGCGTGGCTCTTCTGCCGAATGGACAGGTCGCTGGAATTCGGCTTTGTACTATTCATTCTCTGATTCGAAAGTGCACCGCTCTTTTGCGCATGCGTAGATCTAGTCAAAATAGAGGAGAGGGGAAAGATGAAAGGAAGTGTTCCCATGAGGAACCCGAATTACTTACGAATTTAGGAGTAGTTAAAACAGATTACTCGTATGTTGTCAGAAAACGATAGCAATTCGCAATAAAATACTCTATTGGAAAATATTTTAGCAATTTATTTACTGTAAAAGGCCTAAACATAAAATTATTGTGAATGAATAGAAGATTTAGGTTAATAAAATTTGGAAATTCAGTTTTTTGATGAAATAACTTTTTTCTTATGTTTTACAATACTTGTTTTTTTATTCGTTTTAATTGTTTATTTTAATTTTTTGATGACAATTTTAGATTAAGAGGTGAAGTGAAATTTAATGTTATTATATACAAAACATTCTTTGTGCCATTCCAGAAAAGTTTTTCTTCTCTTGAATTAACCATATGAGCAATTATTACGTAATTTTGAATTAAAATAAAATAGTATCGTTAAAAATTGTACGGCACTCACATAGACTTAAAAAAAATTGAACTCAAAATTATCTAATGCTGTGGAAATCAAGATCAAAGAATGGCAAAGAATTCATGAAACGTACTCATCCTTCCGCGTAACAGCGAGACAGAATCGTTCAAAACTGGTAATCTTGGGATACTAAAGCGTACCTGCAGTTATATCTGATTGTTTCTATTGTTTTCAAAGATATAATTAGTTGAAACTTATCTTAGATTTTCAAGCAAAATAGCAGCATTTCATGAATTTAGAAGGAATCTGCTAGAATAAGTACAAAAAATTTGCTTCTATTCATTGGTTGACCGGATTCAAACTCACATACCCACTTTCAATTATCTGGATTATTGAGTTTTTGAATTTCAGCTCTCCACATACAATGACAGGAAAACAAATAGACAGTAAATATTTTTAGACAGATATATCCAAAATTGCCGCAAATTTATAATTTCCGTGCGAATGTCGCTCATTATTTTCATATTTTAAAAAAAATTGCAATTATTGTAGGGTTGTTTTTTTAGTAATAGAGCTTATATATTTACAAGTAAGTATAGTGATAGATAATTAACAGCATAACCAATTCTGGCTATAGAATTTAATTTAAATATATTTATATATTATATGTCTCTATATTAGTTAGATATAATTTAAATATATCTAATTTTAAAGATAAAATTGGCTCCACATTGCATTTGCCTAGTACCATTACGTTTTTGAATTATCTTGTTCATATATGTACAAATGAACATAGACAGACTTTCTGTCAATGAATATCAGCAAAAATTCGACAGTAATCAACAATTTTGATATAAAGGCTATATATTGAATTTCATTCATCTAGTCTAATAAGTTTTTGAGCTATCGTAATCGAAGATGGACAGACATAATTCGAAAAATAGTGTATTCAAAATCGGAATTGAGTTAAATGTGAGATTCATTAATATCTTAAAGTAGAATATTTTTAAAGATTACGATAGAATCTGACATTATATACGAGAAATTAAAAAGTAACCATAAAAAAGATTAAAATGAATACACAAATGGTTTAAATAAATAAATATTCAAAATGAATACTTACTCTTCTTCCTGTGAAGGATGGGAAATCCTTGACCATGATATCTCTTAGAAGAGTAGGATCTCCAATAGTGAGGATAGGCGTGTTGCCTTCAAAGAATCTGGACAATAAAAATCATATCATTGAGAATTACTTCCAAAATAAATCATTTTAATATTCGGCGTATGCAAAAGTTTTAAATAAGGAAAGGTAAACTTTATTAGACACTTTTGCTAATTATTCACTTAAAGCTATGAATTTTTTATGCATATGTATAAAAGTATAAATAAATGACATATATTTAAAAACATTTTAACATTAAAGTGTATTATTAAAAAAATTGAAACACATATAATTACTTTTAAACATCAAAATATTCCGGGTGATTTAATTTTCAATTTTTTTACTGTTTTTTTTTCTTTCGTTATACTAATATAATCAAAAACTTAGAATGAAACGAGGTAGGATTTTTGTGATTTAAATTATAAGATATTTTTTTAGAAATATTTTTATAGACAGGCACTAAATTTTGATAAGAATCTGAACTAAAATAGATTTTTAACTATTTAAAATAACTCGAAACCTAAAATGCATACCCTGTTTTCTTTAATATCAAAAATTAAGACACTTGGAGCATTTGAAAGATATTTCTATTGAATTATAACATTGCTTTTAGAAAAGTCACTAAAATGTATATTTTTTTCTTTAGGCCCTTCAAATATCCGTTTAATTGAACAATGCGTTTTATAATGCTATTTTAATATAATGGAAATATATATATTGGAACAATAAGAGAATCTCACGTTTTTGTCCATTTTTGCTTATTTTAAAGTTTATTGACTCTTTAAACAAAATGTAGGGGGAAGGAATATACAAAACCTTTAAATACAATCTCTATCTGCAACACAAATTATTTTTCTTCAAAGTCAATCATCTTTTAAAAAATGTCCGGCACTAATCTGCAAAAACACTAAGAAAAGTTCTAAAAATAATGCTCTGAAATTTAAATGATATTTCAGTTTAATCGGATTAAATTCGCGTGAAAGGTCTCGAGATTAGAATGAAAGTGCAAAATTAATTTATCCAGGAAATACATATTTGAAAATCTTGTGACCCCCAGAGTTATGTCGGCTTAGGTACTGCTTACTTCATTTATTTGATTATCTGGGTCTACAAAAATCGTTGCGCAAGTACTATATTCATGGGCAGTTTAGAGGAGGTTTCCTTCTTCAAACAAGGAATTAAGGGTGCTAAAGAATGGCATCTTAATGATAACTTACTTTGCTTCCAACACTTCTTATTTAAAACACAAACGCTTTGAAAAGCCCTATTAGTGTAAAAACCTTCACAATCGGATTAGGGCGAATTAGTAGTGAAAGAGTTAAAATATATTTCTAGTTGTAAATATTCGTTTATTTCAAATATTAGATACTAGTTTAGATACTGGATGACAATTAGAGTGGACATTCTATATGCAAGTCATTTTTTTATACAATATGCAATAAAATACTACATTTTCAAGTAAATTTCCTTATTTAACTTAATGCTGATGAATAGGCGAGTTGACTCTCAAATTCTTTGGAGCTACTAAACTATAATTAATATTTTTTTAAAAACCTGTTTTACTTACCCATGAATGGGTCCCAGTTGACGGTACCTTTCTATTTGAACTTGATAAAGAGGCTAAAATGAAGAAAAAAAATTTTACTCAGTCATGGGAAAGTATTTGTAAAAAGTATCTAGTTGTTAAATATGATCGTCAAGTTTGATTGAAAAATAGGCTTAACTGCGATCAAAAAGATTATTGCTATGACTTGCCTATGAGAACTGATCTTAATACCTTTAAAAACTATCGTTTCTTAAAATTGCTTTTTGCAATATCTTAAAATTAAAAAATAATCTTTTTAATGATATCAATTACATCTCAGTAGAATTCTTTCCTTTATTTTTAATATACATTTTTTTAAAATTTACTTTGGTCCCAATCTGAAATGACGTGATCAAATTCCAACTCATCCATAAAAAGCTCCTTTATATGCTTTTAACGGCTTTAAAATTAAGACAAGAAAATTACCTTCGTTGAGAATTATTTATGAAGATTTTCACTCGCACTTTTATTTCATAGTATATACATTTTTTATAAATCTTAATCATATTAAATCTACAATAGACTGATAGAATTGAATTCCATTTTTCAGTTCTATCACATAACAAGCTGAAGTTGTTGTTTTTTAAATATATCCCATATAAATCGTTTCACTTCTTAAAAAAATCAATAATTTGGGAGAACAAAATAGTCACCAAGGGCGGCTAATTAGTAAATACGGCAATTACAGGAGGAAAAACTCTTTCGTACTTACTTTCTTCAAATTTTCTAATGTGGATCCGAAAAAGGGCAACGGCTTGACGTATGGAATGCTTCTGTCCTTCCAGTAGTCATGGTTTCTGGTAGCAAATCTGAAGAATAAAAATATTCCATTAAGAAGCAGACTAGCGGGAAAGCCCCCAATTTATCATTTTCTGTATATGAGGCCCGATTTCTATATTTCTATATTTATTATTTAGTGAAACAAATTGAGGTATATATTTCCTGTAATATTCACTTTTTGTCTAAAAAATCTTATAATACAA
This sequence comes from Argiope trifasciata, assembly GCA_026543055.1. Taxonomy (NCBI): domain Eukaryota; kingdom Metazoa; phylum Arthropoda; class Arachnida; order Araneae; family Araneidae; genus Argiope; species Argiope trifasciata. Next base: position 3,914,931 of record JAPMOQ010012849.1, on the reverse strand, counting down.
TTTGACCTATTTTGTTTCATTATAACTAAATTTCTATAATAATGTACTTGACATATCGAAGGTACATGACACATAGAATGTACACAATACACACGCTGTACATGACTCATAGAATGCAGTCAATCCTATGACGGATTTCATTTAAAATCTTGTAACTAACTATACATGTACGTCAAAGATAATATTCTAAATTTACTCCATTTATTAATTGTATTCACATGAATGCGGTAATTAGATAAATTGATTAACTGATGTCGTTCAAAATTATCATTAGACTTTTCTATAATAATATATTCTGCGGCGAAAAAAAGATGTAAAATTATTCATTTACGGATTTGGTTCAAAAAAGTAAGTAACTATAAGTAAGTAAGTAAATAAGTTCTGGTAAGTAACTACACATCTAAGTAAAAAATTAATATATCACACTTAATGTATCGATCTTTTATCTCATTTTATTACGTTCACGTGAAGCCGAGAGGAAGATGAGTTGAATTACCCGATGTCATCCAAAATTATTATGAGATTTCAATAACAATAAACAAGCTTTCAATTCTTTGAAGGATTTGGCTCAAAATCTAACAATATTTATGTGGAGATTTATTTAGTGGCCATTACCATTCCACATTTAGCTTTATTTTATTGTAATAGAGAGCACCAGGGATTCTACTAGCACCTTGGATTCAAAATCTAAGACGCGTAACGTCAAGTTTCAGAAAAGCGAACTGCGGTCATGCGCTCGGCAGACGGAGAGAGAGAGGGTGATTTGTTTCGAATCATGATTATTTAATACGCATCGGTGGCATATAGTTTTGCCATGGAACACTTGATTAGACTTCATCCTTGGCGCCATCTAAAGGTTATACTTTTTTCTCTATTGTAAATAACATGTCCTGTCGTAATTGTTTATGTCTTTTCTTCATTCTTTGCAGTAAATAAATTTAACTTTTTTATTCAAAAGTTTCTCTTCAATCAGGGACCCTAGACACTGATCTAAAGGAGGTTTAATGGCCATTTTGTCCCATCCATTCCTGCATTTATGCCTCTGAATCAAGGATAATACTCTAAAGACAATGCAATTTTTCCTTCTTTTATTTTTTTAATATAAACATTGGAGGTGAATGAAATGTCTTAACAGATGTTACCCAAAATTGTTACTAGACTTCTATAATAGTTAGTCAAAAAGATAGATAGATATGAAAGCGATCTTTTGAAGAATTTGGTTCAAAATCTGGTAAGAATCTATATGTCTAAGTTAAAGATAATATGCCATATTTAATGCATCGGTTTCTTCCTTATTTTATTGCTTTCACTTCAACACGGAAGGAAAATGAATTGACTTATCAGATGTTGTCTCAAATTAGACTCGTATTTAAAATTAGGATTTTAAGACCAAATTTTATTTGTAGAGTAAGGATTCCCTTTTGCAAATGAGAAAAATTTTACTAACAGAAAAAGTTTAAAATCCCCTCATCTGAACATTCAAACATTAGCAATCAAATTAACAATTGTTAACTAATTATTCGAAGTCTTCAAAAGTTCCGCTGGAATGAAATAGAATAAAAAGTTACAAATATAGAGTTAATGGGTGTTTCGATTTAAACTAATTTTGGTATATTATAGAGAAGTAGTTTTTTTAAAATCAGCTAGAATGGTATCTCAGAAACTTTCTCATATACTCCTAAATAAATTCACTTAATTTATTATTAATAGCATACTATTGGAGCCCAATAGTTACCTATTCGAGTGCAATATTCGGCGATTTTTTTCAACAATTAATGCACAAGTAACAGGGAATCGAATGTTCATTTTGGCCTTCTTCTGGCTGGTTAAAATGAAATTTTGGCGCAGAGCTAAAATTTTCATCATAAAATGACATACCGAATTCCATATCTTAACCACTTCACATACAATGACATGTCTGAGACTCGCACTGAATGATTGAATTTTTAATTTTTAATCTGCAATTAAGTGAAAAGTATTATATAATTTAAAAGGAAAAAAGTCACTTGAAACGTATTATTATTAAAGGAATTAAAATGATAGTAAGTATTCCAATTAGGAAGCTATTAAATTCGTCATTTAATTAGGAAGTTAAGTAAATTCGTATGTCAAGTGGTTAAGGTCTTCTGTTTTTGTGTTATTGTCTTTACATCCTGTGAAAGCACAGACTGACAGACAGTCAATGCAATATTGGATTAGGCTCATATTCGAATAGGTTTCTATACTATAGATGCTACATCTTACTGAATTTCAACTACCTAGCTCTCTTCATTTTGTAGTTATAGTATTAACTAAAAAAGAAACTAGTAATGAAAATTAGTTATATTTTCCTTATTTTAGCTGCTTCTTACAGACTGCTAGTTAAAATAGCTGCTGTCTAAGTCATTTCTCTAGTTCAAGATATAGCCCTATCCATATGTAAATAATAAAAATTTTAAAAAAAAACAATATCCCATCTCTAATCACTAGTCCGATTTCGTCATTTTTTAGAATAGATACTCGACCCTCCAAAATATGCCGTAAATGCCTGCTTATCTTCACTTATTCTCCATTCTTGAGGATTTAAAAAAATTCATTGCACATTCTATGTAGAAAAAAAGACAACGACAGTACTCCCCAGCCCGAATTACAATAGCGATTTCTTCCATTTTTATTTCATTTTAAAGCTCATATCATTTAGATATATAAATATAAATGTTTATATAAACAAATTTTTTGTACAAACAAATACACTACAAATTAGTGGTTTGACAACTTGAAAAGCAATGTTCTTGCCAAGCAAATTGCTCAACAAAGATATCTAGATCATACATATAATAATACGTTTTGAAAAATGATAAAACTTTTAGAAAATATTTTATAATGAATAATGGAAATTTTTCCGTAATAGAGAGTACACAACAAAATAAAGGGGAAGAAAATTCCACTGCAGAGCAATAACATAGAATTCATCTTTTAAAAAAGGTAAATATATAAAAATAAATGTAAGCAAATCCTACCTATAAAAAAGAATGATAGTGAAAATTCCTATAAAAGAAGTGATCAAGAATGGCTCTAGCAAAATATCCAACATTTTGAATGATAGATACACGCTCCTGTTAAACTGGAGTTCTTTAAAAAAAAAGATTTATTTTACCAAGAACATTCTGTAATCATTCCCCGTGATGCTTTAGCTGATAAACGCAAAGAACGAACAAAAAAAAGTATAAAACAAAACTATCACACTCTCTTTACTGCGGTTATTTGTCGCCTCTTATCTTAAAAACAGAAAATATCAGCTGGGAGTGTGTGTTTTTGCATGAATAAGCTCAATTGAGATGATGCTGATAACAATTTATTTCTTTCAGATGTTGAAATGGAAATGACTATGTAGAAAGTAAAATTAAAAATTTAATTTTATAGTTAGTGACTATCTAGAAACAAGTGGCAATGACTTTCGTGTTTTTAAACAACCTAAATAACGGACCGAGAAAAATGTAGTAGTACTCAAGGTCATATTAGTGCGACAATACAGTAACAGCTACAAAGCAGATCATTTTACTTAGTCAAATATTGGAAATAATTATATTGAATTTTGAAATTAATTTATATTTGATAAAAGTTTCGTTTTTATTGTACTCTATACGATAGTGGAAATTATAAACTAAGGAAATATTGCCGACTTTTAGAAATTTTATTTCTTTTTTTCCTCGTAGTATACGTAGTATATAGGAAGTATAGCAATTGTCAAAACTTTCTAACTCGGGATTTTAATGAATACCCGCGTTTTAGAACTCTCTGACTTCGAAAGACACACTTTTGGAAACTGTCCGTCTGCCTCTCTGCTTGTGACAAAGTTAACTGAAAACTCTTTTGAGCTAGACTAGGGGTCGTCAACCAGTGGCTCCTTTGATGTTAAGTTGCGGGTCACCCGTTTCATTCGAAAAATTAATTATTTACTATCAAAACCTTTAAAAAAATGAGGAAATATATTTTTAAATATCTAATGTCTCAAGAGTTTCTATTAACATTAATTATAAATCTCTACACTTATCATGACTGTAATGAGATAAATTTGAACTATTATTTTGTTCTTAGAAATGAGATACTGTGACCATGTTTACCTTCCAGCCAATTGCATTGCATTTCTATCTGAACCAAATAGTCACCATCTTGAGAGCTATAGACATGGCCGGCCAATTAGAGGTTGCGGAGGGTGCTATGCACCCAGGCCCCATGACTGAGGAGAGGAGCCACCGTGATTAAGAATTAGAACAGCGCTCTGAACAAAAATAATGTTACTCGTACTAAAAGTCTACAGGCTTATTTCCATATGGCTGACTGCGAATTGACTGAGTCTTTATCGGACAAAGATCGCAGTAATATCTATAAAAAGGCGGGGAAAGTTCATTCATGAATAAGGAAATCCCCATCAGACATGTCAAGACAGAGCGGCGTGCCCGACGCCCAGAAGTCGAGACTGAGGCTGGGTTCAAATGAACTCGTAAATCATCAGCTATCTACTTTTGTCTGTATCTCATGTAATATTTTTTTCAATTCTTTACATAGCCAATTACTAAATATAATAAATGCGGAACCCTCTTTAAGCAAATTAAAATTAAATAAATGATTATGTTCGGTCAAGCATATGTGTATAATGCTTAAATGCTCTTGCTAGACTAAGTATCGAAAAAGAAATTGGAAAAATTATAATTTTCCTGGAGTGATTAGTAGCAAAAACAAAATCAGGCATCATTAAATAAATATGCAAATGTTCGTTCTTGTTTTTGTTTTATTTTTACTTTGCGAAAAATTTAGGACCCCAAATGGTTTTTTGCACCCGGGACCCTTCACAGAGAAGCCCGACTCTGGATATTGATGAATCTTGCGACATAAAAGACAAGTTAGTTAACACGTTACCCTTTTCTTCAAGTATATGACGTCTATTAAAAGTCCAAAAGAATTGTTAAAACTGCTACCGTTCTCAGCGCAAACTCGTGGAAAAGATATAGCAAAAATGCCTGCAAGGCAATGGAATCGATATAAATAAAATCCTTTCTGTAGCAACAGAAAGAGGCAGAAGTATGATAGGAATATATAGAAGGGTAACATTAATTCTTCAGAAGAAGAAAAATATAAACCATGAAACTTTAACGTTTCATTGCATAACTAATCATGAAACGCTTTGTTCTCAAACATTTCTGACTGAAATAGTTGAGGTCACGAATATGGTAATTAAGTTTATTAACAGAAGTATTCTACAATCGTCAGGTTAAAGCTTTCCTTGAAAAATTTAGATAACCAGTTTTCTGACTTACGTCTGCACAATTAAGTGCGATGGCGTTCCAAAAGTAACTATTCCAACGTTTTGCTTTGTGCTTAAGTGAAATAAAAAGATCTTTCAATGAAAAAAAACATTTTATATCTGAATCGGAAGAAGACAAGTGGCTACAAAAGTGCAACTTCATGGTAGATGCCACAATAAAACTAAATGAATTAAAACTGCAAGGAGAGGCAACCCAGCCTACGACTTGCTTGAAATAATAGTTTGTTTAGAAAAAAAATTAATTATCTTTTTGATGAAATTATGGAGAGATGTAAATTATTTCATTTTATAAACCTGAAGCAATAACGCGATGAGACCAATGCAACTATTGACACTAATTACTTCAACATGACTTTGAAAAACATGAAGTATTTATTCACTGAGAGATTCGAGCAATTTTAAACAAAAAGTATTCTCGCGTTCTTAGTAAATCCTCTAAACATAAATACAAATGAGATCAACGTTAGGCCATTTGGATTTGATGTTGGATCGCTTTAAATGCAATTGCTGGATTTGAAAACAAAGACTTGTGGAGTGGCTAGTTCATAGAAATCAAGAACTAATTGGAAGAGTTGGAGGTCCAGAAATGCATGCACATCACTCAGCAAAAGTAGACAGCTCTAAAAGAAATTCGGAGAATTGAGGCCCTCATATTCCACGCATGGTCTTCCATAATGCTAGAGGGAGGTTAAGAAGTTGGTAGACAGAGTGATGACGGTCTTCGGATCGACATATTGAAGTGAACAAGCGTCCCCTTGCATAAATACAATAAAAAGTAAACTTAGAAATCGACAAAGAAATACAAATCTAGAATCATGCTTGAAACTCAAAACAACAAGCTATAAGCTAGATTTCATCAAACTTTCAAAAGGCATGCAAAGCCAATGCTGCCATTGATGTAACTATCCATATCGAGTTTTTATATAAATAAATGATATAATATGTGAGCGAAATCAAAATGCAAGTTCATTGTCAATCGATCTGTCCTTATGAAATGTGTAATACGCGATATTTTAAAAATGTAAGCTCTTAAATAGTTAAAAACGTTATTGGCTTTTGTAGGTTGAGAAAAACGTGATAAAAACGCAAATTCGATTTTCGGTTATTATTAACCGCATGCCAGGAATTAATCGCCAAATATCTTGTCAAGAATGAAACGATAGTTTTATAAAAATGCTAAATTCGTTTCAAAAGTTAATGTATCCTAATTCTTGTGACCAACGTAAGGCGTTTTCTGAAATAACAAATGTGTTTCAGAGTATGAGAGAAAGTTTTGGGAGTACCACTCTGGCTGGTTTATATGCGAAATATGCAAAGAGAAAATACTGTAATCGTAAAAAACTCGAAATCGAAATTTCGGCGAATTTCCGTGGTTCAAAACTCAAAATGCTTGAGAAACAATTGTCTTGAAATTATGCTTATCTTTATCTATACTTATAATAAAGCTCAATGTGTGTATGTGTTGGCGCTCAACAGGCCAGACCATTGAATGTACAATTACCAAATTTGGTACAGCTACTTTGCAAAACTATAATAATAGAAATGCATCTACAAAAAGGATATAAATGAAGTAAATAACTACATAGTATGTAACAGGAGTCTATAAATGCTTTAAAAAATGAAGAATGTTTAGCTTTTAAATAAAAAGAAGTAAACTCTGATCAACTCAGTCTCTAAAACTGACTGATTTATGAATATTTGAAGATCACTATTCAATAAGAACGAGTAATTTTAAACCAAATCATCGACCATTCTAAAGATGCTACTCAAATTATGTCCAGATCCAGATCAACGCCCAGGATAGCTCAAGACTGATTAGCCTAAGAATGCAAATGTTGAATGATCCAAATATTTCTATTCAAAACTTCATATGTCGATCAAATTTGATAGCAGATGATAGAAACCTTCATTTATTTATTTGAAAGATGAAAAGTGAAGAATATTGTGTAGAATTTGATTCTTTCTAACTAAAAGATGTATAAAATTTAGACTTCGCAATTTTTTTATTTATATTTACAAACCAAAATAAAATAAAATATTATTATCTGCATCATTTAAATCATTTTGAAAGTAAAACTAAAAACTGAATTTTATGATGAATCTAAGCAATTTTTGTTGAATAATTCTTGAAATATTACATAAATTATTGTAATTATTCAGAAGTACACATAATGATTCTCTTTTATTTATATTGAAAAAATGCTTGATTTTGGTAAAAAAAATGTTTTTATATCAATTTGCAGTTTAATCATTTCCAATTTAATTTAAAGTTAAAATTTTTCGAAAGCTGACAAATAATTAGAGACATATGGGCCTTAATAACTGCAAGAGTGAATTATTTCACCACCATAATTTTAACCTTAAAAATATTTTTATGAAGTAGCTATTTAAAGACAAAAGTATTTAATTGACAATAACAAGTCACAAAGTATTTAATTCACGATGACGTTACATAAAGTATTTAACTGATAATTTTAAACAGCAGTAAGATTGGCGAACAAGCTGGTCGCCAAAGGCGGTTGGTACACATTAAATCACAATAAATCTTAAGTACACATTAAGATTTATTGAATTTAGTTCATGGTTTACACTCCGAATTCTAGAATTCCATTCGCAGAAAATATGTCTGTCCGAATTCAAATGAACAAGATAGCTAGAAAAAGGAAAGATCTGTACCAATGAAGTTTAGTACACAGTTATTGGCACCTTTCGGTTTGTATATTCGCATACATATAAAAGAGATATATCAAAAATATGATGTATTAAACCAATAAAATTTAACATGTGGTCTTATTTCTATAATTGTTTCTATCGATGATGATGAATTGCGGTAGTTGAAAATAACTAATAAGTAGTAACAAATAATATATGATCACGTCTTTGCAATTACTGAAATATTCTGTAAGCTATGCATGCGTTGTAAAATCCAATGCAGTTTGATTTTGCAGTTATATTTCAGTATTTACAGCATGTCTACAGAGTCTTTGAAAAACACTTGCTGTTCGTAGGAGTGCAGTTATAGTCGTAAATGTGTCGTTATGAAACATAGAAAATGTCATTAATGTATAAACATTAGTTGCGTATAGTAAAAGTGTGATAGTTAAAACATAAAAATGTCGAAACCAAGCGATATTCTTGCAATTCATATTGTCGCGATTTAATTAATTTAAAATAAAGAACCATGCCCTTGAACAAGATGCACGTTTTATGTGTAATAAAACCATTATGTGTCTCTGTTCGTGAACTCCATACCTTAAAAACCCTTTTGAGCTAAACGTATAAAATGAAATATAAGATCTTTACACCAAATTTAGATATATCTATGAAATTCTAAACAAAATTTGTTCTCAGGGAATTTAGCTGCATCTGCACCAGTAGCCAATAATTACAGACGTTTATCGGCGATAGTGGTTTCCCCTAAAAATTCCTTGTAGTCTCTCTAATGAAGATGTAAAGCCATCCTCGAATATTAATATAGGTGACCTTGGATCAGATCGTGAAAGCCCTAGGGCTCATATTTTTGTTTTTTGAGTCTCATTCATCACAGCACTGGACTTCTGAGTCAAAGCCGGCCTTCTCTTCAAAGGAGTCGGGGTGCAAGAAGTGATTTGAAGCCCTAATTTTTTGTAAAGAAAAAAAAATGCATATTTTTTTAATGCGTGATTTTTAAGGGGCTATTACATCAATTACTTAAGATTTTTTTTGAAATTCTTTTAATGCTTAATACGGCAAGTTCATTTAAGTGTTCTGAATACATGTTTGACCCAAGATTATTCTTTATTAATTTTAATTTGCTGGAAGAGGCTCTCTGCTCTTGCTCTAATAACTGGCAGAGTAAAGAAAAGTTATAGCATAGATAATACATTTAAAAAAAACTCATAATTATTATGTTGGATGCATTGCAATATTTTTTGTGCGTTATTTACTTCTTTTTCATTCAAAATCAAATCTCGTAACAAATAAATTTCATGGATTAGGTATTCATCTAACACACATCTTGTGTTATAAATAAGACTTAGCAAAGTTTTTGGAAAATTTCTCTAATTCTTATTTTGTGTCTTGTGATGAAGCCTGACAGCAGCTACACAAACACCTTCAACGGCTCTTAATCTCTAAATAAATTTCAATTTTTCTGGAGTTTTTGTGGTTTCTAAATTTTTAAGACTGAAATTACGTATAAAGCTTAAAGAATAAATGTAGGAAAAAGGTATATAAATTAAATATATCAATATGTTTCAAAATATTAAGTTTTTCATGTATAAAACAGATTTCTAATTCAGGATAAGTTTAACAGAAAATGAAAAAAGCTACAAAATACTTATTATATTTAAAACATTCCATATTATTAAATTTTTACAAAATGCATGGTTGCATTTCACTTTCCAAGTTTTCCACATTATTTGTTCCACTTGAAGCTCCAGTTTAGTTATTGGATACTTTTGATTATAAGACACAGTAATTAAAGGTTCGGAAGACTTTATTAATTAAGATTAATTTCCAGTCAATTGCAAAACATGACAAAATTGTGCCAATTTTCTGAAAACTCATCAACAATCAATCAAATTATAATGGGTTGATAGTGCACTTAGTCAGGACTTATAATAGTTTAGAAATATAGATTATACATAATAGCTTTATAGTTTGCACTTATAATAGTTTTTATTAAAAAAAAAAAAACGAACTCCATATTTTGAAGAATCGGCACGTTTTAGATAATCTAGAATCTGAGAAACTTATTTTTTTGTCAATAAAATCACGCCTGTGTGTACATACAATCATTCAAAAGTATTTTCAGCTTGATGAATGAAATTTTGTGTATGGTCTTTACTTCAAATTTTTTAATTTCTATCAAATTTTGAACGAAGTGCATTCAGAGGATATTTGTCGATTCAATGGTCTGGAAATAATTTAGCACAATAGAAACAAAACGATTAACGTTAAATGAGTAATATTTAATGGCCAAATTTAACATCTGAAGATGTCGTGTACTCGTTATAACAGAGGTCCAGTAGCTTCTGACGAAGATCCCTGAACACCCGAGGGCAGAAATCTGACTTGCAGCTCATATGAAGGGGACATTCACACACTCGTTTGCACAACTCCTCTTTCACACACCTCATAGACAGAACACAAACGGAAGAACAATCATGCCTGAACCAGAATTCGAAATCCGGATGCCCAGATCGCTGGGAAGACGCTCTACCCATAGGCCAGAGTGCCGGCGATTTAACATCTAAAGTATTTCAAATTTGGATTGCCCATCTGTCGATCTGTTCGATCACAACATAGTAACAGCGAATTAATCTGATCATTGATCTTAACATTAAAATGGTTTGATATGGAATTTTGAGTTTTATTTAGTTGACAAATGGGCGTTCAAAATGCGTATTCGGTTTTCTTCATTATTCTACGAAGTACTAAACGCTCATGTAAGGGATTTTGAAAATTGGTGCTTCTTGAATTGATGTTTTTCTCTGCATTAGTTTCGCTAGAAATTTATCTTTCAGCATATTTTTGCTTCTTCTTCCTTTCTTCTTCATTTCTCCTCTTTTTCTTTTACCTTCACTTCCTTCATTTATTTCTCGAATATGAGAGGGCAATTTGCCTCAAATACAGCACAGGGCAGAAACTTATTTCTTAACATATTAAGAAAAAAGGAAACTTGTTCTCAAATTTTACTCAACACATTTTTTACAAATTTTAATCAATTTCAATCTCGATCGATAGTATTCGTTTTAAATCCCTCATGAAAAATCTAGTTAATATTAGAAAAAATACATAAATCAAAACCCGCTTAATTTAATTAAAAATTAACTCCCCTCTCCCCCCCATAGTATTCTATACTTGTTTAATAAGTTTATGCCATCGTTTACTTAGTAATAATAATTGGTTAGACCTCAATTGTTATTAGATGTAGAAGGTTTCAACAATCACTCTTATTATTAGCTGAAAGATCACTGTTTAAAATTAAACAAACGCATTAAATGCAAACAATATAATAGATGAAACAATGAATCCATCTTCTGCTACTCTGTTAAGAATCATTTCTCTTTTTGCAACTGATCGTTGTGTGACTTTTTTTTGCTGAGCTATGCTTGGTGTGTTTTGTTTCAATGAGGCTACGGCCATCGTTGGATGGATCGTCCTATGGGAGATCTTGGAACTGTTGAAATATTACATGTTCCCCCACTTACCCTCAATCGGAGATCTGTTTTTCGATCCCGATTTGGATCAAGATGTTGATACACCATCTGATCCACCTGCGACTCGAGTAGAATCCGTTCCAGTGGTTCGCTCCTACATGGTATTTAGGATATGCCAGGCGTTAGAACTTCCAGCGAAACTGGCTCCACCTGCTACCCAGAAGTCTGAAATCACTGTTGTAGAATCCTACGCGGTCTACAAGCTGTGCTCAGCTCTGGGTTTGCCTGCACGGATGGCTCCTGTCGGAGTGCCAGTAGTAGAATCGTTTGCGATCTACCAGTTCTGTTTGGCCCTGGATATTCCAGTGAGATACCAGTCGCAGAAGGACGCAGTTTAACATCAAAGCTGTCGTCGGCTGCCCGATGCAGTTTTCAGATCAGAACTGTCTTCGGATGCAGCGAAGGAGGGTGGGTGGGTGGGGAACGAAAGTAGCCCACCTCCACGTGGTGTTCCCTGGGCAACGATGCAGCTCTTTGGAACTGCATCGGCTAAGAGGCTACCAAAGTATGAAACAAATAATTAACATTTTATTTACTTTGACAAAACTCCACACCTAATTTTTGATTTTGCGTTTTAAAGGCGCAAAATTTCATTACAAGCATCAAATTCAGAACTTGCAGAACGTCTATTTAAAGTAGCAACAACTTCAATCTTTTTTAGATATACGCAAGAATTATATATTTTTATCCTAAAAAACAAAAAAAAAAGAATTTTTAATATGTATTTGACAATGAATTGTTGTAGAACTCACGCATACAGAAAATCAGTAGCTTTGACAATCGCAAATTTGTTGGAGGAATCGTATAATGACTTGAATTTGAAAATTATAGGAACAAAAATTTACAAATTCATAATCTAATTCCTCACCATATATTTATAGCAAGTTAAGACAAAGTAGATTCAAGGTATTATGATCAGAGTTGCCTTTCTCTTCAAAAGGGTCTGGGTCAAAAATATTTGGAGCCTTAATTTTTGGTAAAGCAAAAGAAAAAAAATACAAATCTGAAAATATATTATTAATGCATATATATTTAATGCATGATTTGTTTTGTTAATACATGAATTACTTCAGAAAAATTTAAATTTTTTGCATTTTTTTCAGATGCTTAATACATCAAATGCATTTAAGCGTTATGAACACATGCTCATCGAAGATAATTCTTTATTAATTTTATTTTGCTCAAAGAGCGCTCAGCACTTACTATAGTAACTGACTAGCAACGCATAGAAAAGTTTTAACACGGATGAATATTTAAATAACTAATTATAATTATTATTCAGTATGTATTTCAATATGTTTTGAGCGTTATTTACATCGCTTTCATTGAAAATCCTATCCTGTAACAAATTTTTTGGATTATGTCTTCATCTACATTTGTGCTACAAAATATGACAAAGTTTTTGAAATATAGCCACCTATAAATCGTGTAGTTTGATCATCTCTTCTTCTTTTGGAAAACAGTATACAACAAAGACAAAACAAGGAATCTTGCGTTTTTTAATAAATTAACTATTTGCGAAGTTGGCTTTCAACATTTAGCATTTTTTTAAGTAGTACATTGTGGGAAAATGATGTATCTCACAAAAACTCTCCTATGTTGTACAAGTCTGCTTTGCACCAAACATTCTAAATTTATCAGTTATAATGCTTGGCCATACACCAGGATCATTTATATTCTCTTGACCATGTTTATTATTGTCATTTCCATCATTATTTTCTTATTTGGTCATATTTGTATAAAAACATAATTCTTCAGCGAATTTCATCGCTTCAACATTTTCTTTACATGACTGTTTAGTCTCAATAGAAATTTCTTCCCCAGTTGAAGAAATTTCTTTGCCAGAATTACTTCAAAACCAAGAAAAGGGATCTACTTGTGAAGTTTAGCTTTTCTCCTTTTTCTTTTATGATAATGCTCTTTTTTTACTCAGAGCGGCATTTCTTTGGCATGGACTTGATTATACAGCAAAAGCTTCTTATTCGCGGTTCCTGCATTCGCGTTTTCACTATTCGCGGATTCAAAAAATGCGACCTAGTTTCTATATTCGAGGATCTAATAAGTACATACATCATAATAAAAAGATTCCAATAGGTATCTAACCCAATATCCTTTGTAAATGCCGTCAAATGGACTAATAAAAAAGTAAAATAGATCTTATTACAACTTTGCCTAAAGTATGTTGTTAAATGCAAACTGCAAACATAGCCGAAATCGCGATTGGAATAGGACGAGATGGGTTAAAACAGATAGAATCAAGTGACATTCAGGAATTGCTTGAGTCGCAAGATGGAGATCTGTCTGAAACCGACTTGGGGGAAATGTTAAATTCACAAACCCATTGAAGAAGAGGGTTCAACAAGCACTGGAAACGTGACGTTTCATTTGAAAAATCTTAGTGAAGGTTTAAGAATGGCAAATGAGCTTTGCGATTTTTTTATGATCGTCTATGGAACGAAGTCCAATTTTTAAGAGGCAAACTGCTAATGCGACTGCTGCGTATCAGTCTGAATGGAGGGAGCTTTTAAAAACTGCCAAGCAAGAGAAAATTCTTCAAATCATTGTCTATGCCTTAAGATAATTAATCAAAATGTTCAAAAACTTCAATTAAATTGTTTTTATATATATATATTTTATTTTGTCACCTAAGAACATATCCCCTATAATCCCGTATAAATGAGCATTCCGTATTCACGGTTTCTGTATTCGCGGCATATTTATGGAACATATATCCCGCGAATAAACAGCTTTTACTGTATCTAACAGTATTAAACAGTATATAGAATGAATTATTAAATTAAAAGATGATATACTATACGCTATTCTCTAATAAGTAAGTAAATAACTGTAAATCCACTTAACAACTTATATTAATAATATTTGCACACTTGCTCTAAACTATAACATAACTTATTGTAAACTTCGTATGTTTCCAAATCTGTCGACTGCTCCATTAAAATTTTTTCTTAATTTTCTTATTCCGGTCGTGGCCGGTGAAGAAGTAATGCAGTGTGCAGTGCTAAGAGTTGATAGCTTAATTTATCTTCGTTTCAATCTTTGTTTCAACAATTTAATATAAACAGATATGCACTCATAAAATATAATAATTTAGATGTTGAAAAAACATAGATTGTTGATAATTTAATACTCCATTTTAACCCAACCTCAGTCTCGACTTCTGCCCCCTACTAGCGCTCCACTCTTCTAAGCATCTCTGAAGGGAATCTCTTTATTCATAAATGAACCCACCTCCCTCCCTTTTATAAGTATCACTGTCATCGTTGTCCAATAACAGCGTAAGTCGAAACTCATCCAGACACTTGGAAACAAACGTATATTTTCAGTATGTGTAAACGCTGTTATTGTTTAGAACACTATTTTAATTCTTGATCACAGCGGGACCTCCCAATCGCGGGGTCTCGGTGCATAGCAACCACCGCATACCCCCCCCCCAGATGGGCCACCCTGTTCTAAGTTTAGTATAGGAAAGGTTTTATGTATTTTGAACACTTCTTGAGACACATTTTCACTCACAATTACAATTTTATTAGTAAAATCGCATACAAATGTCATTTATTTAAGTAGTCGCATTTCTAAATTACGTTTACATTTACGAGAATGTACTGACCGATAAACGGTCAATACTTGGACAGATGTGATCCAAAATTTCACATAAATCTGGATTTGACCAAAATTTAGCTCATAAGATGCTAAAACTGCGTTCCAAAATTCATTTTTCTGTATATAAAGGATAGACAGATAGAAAGTCAACCCTTTGGCAAATTTGGTTCAAAATTGGATAGGGATTCATTTTATACATTTTGAATATTGCATTTCTAGCTCTTTATGTTACTCTTTCTAGTAAATAAGCTATTCTGAAAGTTTGCGGGCGTTTACTCGAAGTTGATTGGCTAATGCATGACAATGAAGAACAACAAAAATAGATATAAACCGGAAATCAAATCGAAAGCATAAACGCAAATTAATTGTGAGTATCGATTTATTGTATCACAATTCATCCGAATCCTGATTCATGATCATGATACCAACAAATCGATATTTTCAAAACTTGATGTCAAAATATCGATTTTTTTCATAAATCGAAAAATAATTTCATAAATCTTTGGAGGCATAAAAACTGCATATAACTCATAATATTTTCGGAAAAAGATATTAATTTAAAATAAAATACTTTAAAGCACTTTTTATTTACTTTAAGGGCTTACACATTAAATTCTGATTTAATAAATGGAAGATTTCTTAAAATTTGTTAACTTAATTAACTTAAAATTTGTTAACGTAAATTTCTTAAATTTCTTTATTTGTGTTTGCTTTGTTCCATTTTTAACAAAATAATAATAATTTTATTATATTTAAACATTTACTTTTTATTTGTTATTGAATTATTTGATAACAATTTGAGATTAAATATAGAAGAAAATATAGGCCCTATATAATGATACAAAGTACTAAATACTTTATATAGTACTTTATATCATTATATAGGGCCTATATTATATAAAGTCCTATATAAAGTACTATTTATGGTATTCCTAAATGGGTTTTTTGTTGTTGTTACTTGAATTAGAATGCCACCATGTAAAAAATCAATACGTAGGTTTGATTTAAAATTGTCTGGTCAAAAACGACACGACATTTACATACACGTGGAAAAGAAATTGAATGAAAGTTAATTTCTTTTAAATCCATTGAAGAATGATGAATTTCGGAAATGCGCTCGTTAGCAACATAGAATCATTGAAAATTGGTAGCCTCTGATTAATGAAACGAATAGTAACTTTAATTGCTTCATTAGGTAGCCTATTGAACGGCTATTTGTTTTTACCACTATCTCTACATCCTCTTTTATTAATGTTGTTGCAAGTACTAAGTAGTCGTGAGGAATTGGAGACGTTATAGATAAAATCGTTTTATATTGAAGTAAGTCATTAAGTCCAAATGAGGCAATGGTCTAGTATGTAGAGGTTTCCTATTTCTAAGCCTTTTTTAAAGTCTGGGATAGAATCTAAAATAAAAAGAAGACATTACAAAATGTATGCCTTTAGAAATGTTTGAACGCTATGTTAAACTTCCTTTAATTTGAGAATTAATTCATATCTCTCCAATATCCATTTCTTTTAAAGAACTCGCATTTTAAATATCAACTTCGCCTTCAAATACAATAATGATCTGTTTATATTTAGCCTCCAAGATTTTAACTTCCTTAATGAAACTATTTATCTAGATAAGTTAAAATTAATAATAGTCAGTAACTGCCAAAAACCTACGATACATTAAGAACTAACTAAGGAGGCACAAAATAATTTTAAAATTGATAGTTGTAATAAAAAACGAATGCAAATTTATCGTTAATGTATATAAATGTATGTATAGAGAGATATAGACAGAAAATGCATAGATCCTCAATCTATCGTACAAAAATTACAAGAACATTATTTTAAACAATTTTTAAGAATTAATAAAACGTACAACAAAATAAACTCAGTCAAAAACTCAATAATATACTTAATATTATTGCAAACCTGTAAGGTTGCTTTACAACACGAATAGTGTCATCGTAAAAAAGACCGTTTTACGATCAGCTCTGTAGGAACTTATCGGGTAAGTAAGCTCAGAACTTGGCGACCATTTGGAGACTTGGTTGAGAATTTGGTGATAAAATAGAAATTGCTGGATACCTCCAGAATTTTATCGATTCATCCGATAGGAGCTGAGATACGTCTGATTGGTCCAAAAACATTCTCGGCCCGTCCCCCAGGAATCATAAAAGGTCGGCAGTCTCAAGCTAGAATGAATTGAATTGAAATTGGGGTTGGAATCGTAAACACGTAGCGAGTCATCGAGAGGATAACAAAGCAAGGCGGTATAGTTCGGTGAAGTGTGTGAAGTTCGTTGTGTGGAGCTCAAAATATTACTGAACTGAACTGTAAGCCGAGTCCTGTTATTTATTGTGGTAAGAGCATTGAGTCCTCTGAGGAGTAGCCAGCCAGGTAGTAGTCTATCCTCAGCAGGATACAGCTAAAAAGCGAGGAGACGGTGGAGAATTTCAGCCTTTTAAAGAGACCTACGGGAGCGTAGAGTAGATCTACGAAGATTCCCTCTCCTGCTGGATTCTGTCTGGCCCCTTTGTGTGCTGTGGCAGTTACTATTACCGCTTACGACTTTTAAGGCTACTGTTTGCTGTAGTTTAATGTCCTGTTTCAGTCTCTGTTGTATGTATTTGTCATCTGTGTATCCGTCACCTCTGTATTAGTCTTCGTGCTAAATAAACATCGTCATTTTTTCTACTAAAGAGCAGTTTCTTTCTGCATCGACTATCAAATCTTAAAAGAATCCCTACGGACGAAGAAGAGTAAATCAGTAACAATAATCTCACATCTTTAATATCACCGAGTTCGCTTTTGAAGCTTTAATTAATTGCTTTAAAAATGGAAGTAAAAGGTTGCGTATCAGATTAATATTCGTGGAATTGCAAATTGCAGTGTAGTCACTCTGGCATGTGATGCCTGTTATTCAGTAGCAAAATGTATCGTTAACCAGAATTTAAGGATCCAAAATAATATTATTATTCCTTCATTATTTTTTCAACCATTTTTCATTTAAAAAGAATTTATAAGTCTTAAATAACAGTCTTTTCCCTTCGTATTTTTTTCCATGCTCCTTTTATTTATTTATTTTTTCAATTTCTCCATTTCATTTTACATCTTTTCATAGAAAATATACGTCTTTCATTGACATTTTCATCTCAGAATTAATAAACCAAAAGTTGTTTAGCCATCACAATTATATGTAAAAGCCGAAGTCTACCACATATATCTGATATTTCGCCCAACAATAAGCCTGAAAAGTGTTTTTTTTTTAATGATATACGTTTTCTTTTAATTTCTTCATTTTGTATTAACAGTTTTTTTTTTTTTTTTCAAATTTTATTCCCTTTGTTCTATTTTGCACTTTTCTTTAAAATTACTTGTATTGTATCTCAGTTTTGCATTGCTTGTCATTTCTTTTTACACTTTTCTACAAGAGCGCTTGGAGTGAAAATTTTTACACTTAATTTCTCGATATCGCTTGAAGAAATTATTATAATTCCTTTTGCGATCCACATTCATTTCATTCCTAATAGGCAATTAATGATTTAATCGATTTATTTTTACATTCTGTATGACATTTTATTTTCTCCTTTACTATATATCATTTTATAAGAAGAAAAACTATGCATTTTGAATGCCTTTTTCCAGCGATCAAAAACACAATTTAACACTAAACTACTTAGTATTGAGAACAAAATCACGTACCAAATTACATTTATTTAAACTGCGTTTTTCAGTTACGTATTTCCATACATCTGGAGATATATGTGGACTGCGAATCAACTCTTGGAGAAATATAGTTCAAAATTTTACCTAATCAACATTTTAGGTGTCGAAATTGCGTACCAAATATCAATCAAAAAATTTTATCAATCATTTTTTTTTTCTTTATAACACATGCACTCATACTTAAGAGAAATAACGTAAACTGCGCAAACTAAAAAAAAACCCTTGCCAAATTTACTCGATTTTTAAATTTCAATTTATTTAAACTATTTTAACGTTTAAAGACTTAATGAATATGCTTTTTTAATTCTCATAATTTTCCTACTTAAACTTTTCCTCTCGGTGAAACAGCCTTTTTTCTAAAATGCTAAAAATAGTGTGCTACAACTTCCTCATCCCTAAACAATAATTGAGGGATAACACTTTCTTATCATAATCTCTTTTCCTTTGATAATAAATTTTTGCTTTATGCGAAATATGATTAGATAAGCTTTAATAAAATTTTAAACAAAACATTTAAGTGACCATTGTATTAAAAATAATTAACTTTCGTTTGCATTCTTATCATAGCTGATATCAGTAAAGACAAATCAGTACATTGAAAGGAAAAAAAAAGAAACTTTTAAAGCTATAATCTAATTTAATCTGTTTCATTTCTTTTAATATAATTATGAAAGAAAATTATGCTTTAATTATTATTATATAGGTTGTTCTCTTGGGCTAAGGGCTATTTTTAAACTTCTTTTAACTGCAGTCAGTTACCCAGTTACCACAGAACTAAGCCGTATAAACAAGGATTATTGTGACTTCTTGCATACAGCCGACTACCCCGCCATCACTGAACGTAGCAGTATCGACAGGATTTGTAATGGTCGACTGCTGAATAAGTATTGTCCAACCTTACTTTGACCGAACAGTCAAACTAGCATTCCTTTCGGGATAGTAAACAGCTGTCTTTCTTCCCATCTGCACACTCTCAAACAGTTGGAATGAAACCATCCATCTTTAACATCATATCCTTGAGGGTTTTGAGATGACCCGGTACCATCAGTACTGTACTTAAATCATTATTTACAATCTTCAAGTCCTTCCTTAACTCTGAGATCTTCATACATTCCATTAAATAGTGGTAAACCGTACCCATTTCTCCACAAATGCATTTATTTTCCTGCGTTCTTCCAAATCTTTGGAAATATGCTGGAAATCTCTCATGTCGTGATATTATTTGGATTATTGTGATTGGCTGTTGTGCTGGCTATCCAAATTTTTTCACAAGCGAACAACGGCCAAAATAAATTCAAAGATTCTTCAGAAAAGATTTCAGATAAAAGGCTAGAAATCTTTTCTATCATTTCTTTTAATATTTTTAAATTTCTAGTGTATTGTAATATTGTATTAAAGTTACTATCCATAATGAGTCTTCAAATTTTATTGATTTCGACTCATGTTTTATAGTGCTGAATTTTCTAAGCTGTTATAAAAAGTAATTAGATATTTTTAGAAAATTTATGAAAGTGGTATTTGCAACCGATAATGAGTGATTCATCTTATTTTTACACTAAAATTGACCAAAATAATATTTGATACGTTTATATTAACTCTCTACTTATTTAGCCGTAGATTGAAAATTTTTGTATACCTGTTAACAAAGCTGTTAACAGATATTTTGTTTCCAGCGCATTTGGTGAACTAACTTACAAGTACAATATCTAAAAGCATTTTCACAAGAATGAATATTTCACGCGAATCGATCACAAACTGTGATTGATTCACGAAAAACATGATACCTCAAAATCAATTCAATAAAATTTCATGAAATATGTAGTGCATGTATTCTAAACCTTTAAGGTTGTGAGAGACCACGGATTTTAAGATAGCTTCATTTAGACATGTTTTAGACACTTTAAATTCGAAACATAGACACATTTTAACAAAAAAATCGTCTACGGCAACTTTAAATGCTCATAAAATTTTAATTAAAATTATTTTTATTCTTGTGGTCTGTTTGTTACATTTTATGTAGTTTGATCCATATGTAAGTGAAATAAAAACTAAATATTTACATTATTTTTTAACTTACCCTTTTTTTCCTAACACAAAAAAGTTCTCTAAATTTTCATTAAATGGGTAGTTCAAAATTAAAAATTAAATATTATTCAAAAATTAAAGATTATTGGTGATTTTTTTTTCTTTTTATAATGACCTTTCAAATCTGTTTCAGCTATTTAATACAATAAAAAATATATCATTGTTTTGAAACTTATTTATTATTGTAATTTATTATTTATTTATTACCTTAATAATTATGTAATAAATTTAATTGGCTCACATAATTATTAATTCTGAGCAATTAATACACTCCATAGTTGTAAATAAATACCATGTAACTATAATAATTCTATACTATAAATAAATATTATTAATACGGTAAACGAACAACAGGTCGCTGAAGGCGGATAAAATGTTTTAAAATTGATGGAAACAGCATAAAGCACCTTACAATAGGTAATGAAATTTTTCCTAAATAGAGAACTTAGCAAAATAAAAGAGAAAAAGTCTTTCACTGGAAAAATAAAATAGGTTGTACATTCCAGAAGGTTTAAGTGTAAAGAAATGCACTTACTTATAGATAAAAATGAGGATTAAAAGGACGATGTAGAAAATGGCCACGGAAAGCTCTAGCAGAATATTTACCATCTTAATGAAATGCACACTCCCACTCAACTCTGCTCTTTGTTTTAAATTCGATTTATTTTAAGAAGTATCTTATGTAACTTATCACTTTCCATCATGCTTTAGATGATAAAAATAAATGATGAATAAGACATATCTATCGATCATATTACCACGGTTACCTGTTGTCTCTTTAAGTGTCAAAAGTAATCAATTATTATTATCAACAACAATGAAAAACATATTTCCATAAGTTTGACTGATAAAGAATACCAATACCGCAAAAAGAATAATTTGCTGACTCTTGGCGATAAAATCCTCAGTTTGTTTAATTATCGCATTTATATACATACAATATAGCAAGTCAATCAGATATTAAATCTGCGAATCAATATATTATATACTAGCCGCCTTTGGTGACCAGCTGGTTTGCAATGAATAATGCATTCTAAAATTTTCAATTAAATCTAATATTCATTAGCCTTGAAGTAATTCCGGGCATTGATTGGCCTGAAATTAATATTTTCTCTAAGATGATGGACGGAAAGTTCTAAAAGAACACGTTTCCCTAATAATATTCTTTAATTTTATAAATCAGTCAGTTTTAACTATCGGTTACGCTTCCAAAATATTAAAAATGTTTTTTTTTTCGGTTATGTTGCCAAAATATTAAATATGTTTTTTTAAAGAAAGCGAAATAGGGGAAAAAAATTATTGAATTAATGATACAGATATTGCAAACGATTATAGAAATATGCCATTAAGTCGGGATTCCAATGCATATCCTGTCTAAATTCAATCAGGTTTACCGTAAATAAAGAAGATTTATGGAATAAATGATTTAGATATTGCAAACGATCATAGAATCCTTTGCCTTGCATTTATTTTTTAAAGAAAATATCACTTTTTATATTTATTTTATTTTATCCAATCACCTGCTGAAAGTTACATTTCTTTAGATTTAATTTGCGATGACAGTAGTTTTTTTTTTATTTGAACTTCCGTCAATTTTTTTATTTTATTTTATGCAGTCACGTGCTCAAAAAAACATGGTTAAATTAAATTCTATAAAAATTCGTTAAAAATAGAAGCTTAAGTTATACATTAAAACACTGATACCATTAGAAAGCTAATTTTTTAATCTTTAAAATGATGTAAAAATCATGTTCGTGCGATAATATTTTCTGAAATTATAGCGGAAAAACGTCGAAATTTCGCTTAAATTTGAATTAATTCTAATTCTAATTAAAAATTCGAAAAAAGGGCTCCGAGAGGCACATTCCCCACCTCCAAGGTACAATCTCGGGTCCTAAATAGCTTTATTTGATAGGGAAAAACTTGTTTACAGAGTTTATAGACTATTAAATTTCTCATGGGGATTTCTGAACATGTGATTTTCAAAGCAGGGGAAAAACAGGGATCTTTTTATAAAAACTATTTGTTTAAATCAGAAACTTTTAACAATCAGTCTCACCATGGGTTCGCTGACTAAATATTTTTATAAAGCATTTCTTGAATTAATTAAGCAGATAATGTGGAATCGTATCAGGAAATAACAGAATATTTTTAATGAAATCAATATTGGCTAAATTGAGCTAAAAATTAAGAAATTAATTCAGTTTAAGTTAACTTTTAAAACACCTACAAGACAGACGTTTTTATATAGATTTCACACAAAATTAGACACAGATTCATGAATTTGGAATAGAAGTCATGTAACAAATTTCATCTGTCTAGCTCAAAGCGCTTTTGAGTTATATTTGTAAGGGTTGGCTGCCTGGAGGCAAGGTTCCGGCTTCCAAACAAGAGGGTTTCAGGTTTCACAGGTTTTCATTCCACCAAAAAACCTTCAGGTAAGCAGATTTCTACACTAAGCCAACCCTTACAATCCAAACGTCCTCCAGCTGGTGTGGTGTGGAATCTTAGAAAGGGGCCTACCAGCTCAGGTGTAGTCCTCGTTATCCGACAGCGGTAGAAAACTAAGAGATCCGTCCCAAAATAGTCCTAGTGATGCTTTGAAAAGCGGACCTTAATGTAACTGAATTGAGTCATCTGTGTCACAGACAAATATACGATAGATAAATAGTTACAATACCGAAAATATGTTTTTTGGAATAGTAAATTTATCATTAGGAAGTCTAAAACATAGAGATATGTAAAAATCTCTTTGTTTTTATTTTTTCGATGATTACCATATTTTCTCTTTACTTCGTATATAAGAAAATAAAAAAAGACTAAGTTTTGAATCACGAATAGATAGTCGTGAAATTAGCAGCTTATAAAAATCCAGATATCTGATTTGCACATCAAATGAAAGAATATGTATATAAATAGTACAATGCATTCAATCAGAGGTTAACGACCCAAACGTATCATCGATCAGTTTATGAAAACAAAAGACGTCTGAAGGTGAAAACCAAATTGAGTATTTATCATAACAGCATTTGAAGCGATCGTGGAGAAATCGTG
Source organism: Argiope trifasciata (assembly GCA_026543055.1). NCBI lineage: Eukaryota > Metazoa > Arthropoda > Arachnida > Araneae > Araneidae > Argiope > Argiope trifasciata. The sequence goes on along the minus strand of JAPMOQ010012849.1, from coordinate 3,890,944 downwards.
TTTGAGGGGGGAGAAATCAGAACGAGACCTCGAATACTTCAAATGAAAATAATAGCCATTACTTTGGCGGAAATTATTACAAACATTGCATTGCGTATGTTTAAATGTTGCAAAATACAGTTGAAAATTATTGAAATTAGATGAAATAATTAAAGAAAACTGCACTGAATTGGCAAATTATATAGGAATTATGTTTCTCCCTGACAGCAGATGATCATGCATACATTTGTCTTTAAAAATTTTTCCGTGATGCTGCATTCCTTGAGAAATACAGACTTGAAATAATTAAAATGTCATTTATTACTTTCTCGTATGCTTAATATAGAAAAAATACAACAATCGTCAAAAAAAAAAAAAGAAGAAGAAGAAGAAGAACGAACCTGAAAATTTGGTGAATTTCCACTTTTTAGACATCCCTAAGTTCGAAATATCCATTTTTGGGAAATGTCCGTTTGTCTGTCTGTATAAGATAACCCAAAAACGTTTTAAGCTAGACCGCAGAAATTCAGTAAATGGTATTTACACCAAATTTATATATTTCTATCAAATTATGAATAAAATCTGTTCAGAGGAAGTCCATTGTTTGGATATAATTTGCAATAATGACAAAACAAAGACAGGTAGATAGAATAAAATTCGTTACACAGATTAAACGTCTATAGTATAGTAACTTTTCAAATTTTGAATCAAATCCAATGCGGATTGACTGTCTGTCTATACTTTTAGAAGCATGTAAACGCGATAACTCAAAGACGTAATGACTTAAATATGACTCAAATTGGGTATGAGAATTTGTGACTATAAGTGCAGTCGGGTTAAATTTTTGTTTCAGTTGGTTGAGAAAAAACGTATCTAAAATAAAAAGTCAGTTTTTGGATATTATTAACCCCATGCGAGTGAATAATAGTTAAATAACTTGACAACGATGGCACGACAAATTCATTAAAAATTCAAGCCGAAAATAATATTTCGCAACTATTTTATGCTAATGCTATGTACGCGTTCCCTGGCATTATCAGTTTATCACAGAGTATGCGAAGAAGTCTCTTATTATTATTTATTTATGCTTCTACAATGCTTTTTTATTCATGTTTCCACAAAGCGTATTGAATGGTGAAAGTTACAAAGGGAATATTAAGGGAAACGTTGTTTTATATTGTTTTTATAAAACTCCGAAAATTTAAGAATTTAAGATAGCAAAATTCTAAAAATAGACTCTCAGACTCTAGTGGCAATTTTTTGTCCAATTTATTGACTTTTTAGGCTGTTAAATGATATATTAATGCAAAAACAAATATTTTTTAACAGTTTCATGGCCGTAGATTAAGAAGACATTTTTGAAACACAAACTTCGCTTTATTCCATCTCAGGAGGTATAATTTATGTACAAGAAGCAAGGACGAAACTGACATCGCTCAGAAGCGAAGAAAAAACCAAAAAGTTTGTAGCCGGTCATTATATATTGTGAGATTCTGATAGGGATTTCTTTACACGCGTCAGTTTAAGTCAGATCAATTTAGGAATTATAGGCACCTGTTAAAAAAATTTGATTACGTTGGCAGATTTTTATCCCTTTACTCGGAGAGTGGGAGTTTAGTTATATTAAGTCCCATTTTGAAGTAACACGAGGACTATTATGGGACGGACCTCGTCATCTTGAACCTCGGTCAGATAACGAGGATAACCTTCCACACCACACCAGCAGGAGGACATTTGGCCTCGATGGATTTAACGTGCACCAGACCCACTTACACTGCGATTCTTCAGTGGAATCGGGGCTCTAACCAGTATCCTCCTGTTCCGAAGCCCAGACCTTACCACCAGGCCATTGCGGCCTCTCTTGGAGAATGGGAATTGCAATATTGAAATAGTTTTAAATGTTGAATTAATTTTAAAAAAGTGGAATTGGATCAGCAAATATGCTAATATACGTTAAATTACATAAAACTTTGGAAACCAGGGTTTAAATAAGATTTGAAAATATCATAAATAAGATTTGAATATATTATATTATATATATATATATATAGTGTTTAAAAATGATCATGGGAGATTGTTAGTAAAGTCTTGGCTGCGAAACCGGAGACTTCCAAGTTCGAGTCCCGACTCCATTAAGCGGGCCTGATGAGTGTTAAATCCGTTAAGAGTCAAATACCTTCCCACTAAGAAGCTTGGAGAGTGCCAACTCAGATGTCATCCTAGTCTACTGATTGCCGTTCAAAATTACGAGGTCCGTCTCAAAACAGCATTAGTTTTATTTTAAAAAGGCATGATAATATAACTAATTACATACAAATAAATCGCATTAAAATATCATGCAGAAACATTGTTTCATATAGTGTATCAAGCTTAATTTAAAATGTTATTAAGGTAAAAATTCTATAGATATGATATCGATATCACCAGAAATACTTTTGTTCACGTTAAGTCTTCAGATAATACAAAGATTATGTTTTGTAAGATAACTGTTTTGAAAGATATGAACATCAATTTTCCGAAGGTAATCTATTTTTGCACTCAGATCATGTATTTTTGAACTCGATTAAACTTTTTTTGAAGTCGATTTCCTGCTTTCTTTTATATCTTCTTTCTTATATTTTTAATAACGTGGAGAACCATCTTGAAAACATTTCTAGCTATATTTTGCAACTATTCTATTGTGTTATTCAACGCAGCTTCAAAAATATGCAAAGGAACCATCCGAAATCCATGATGGGTTTACATTTAATTGTTGCATTTCGACAATATACAAAAGAAGCAATTTCTGTGCCAGGTGTATTAGCATTTTTTATATGCATAGATATAGAAAACCATTGTTGAATAATATCAGCATCTCCTTATCTATCAGAGCTGCCGATAATGTGGAATGAAATTCAAAGTTTATGCATTGTTTCAAGTTTAATGTTTCAACTGCGAAAAAAAAAATGAAAAACGCTTTTTTTTTTCCCTATTTAGAGTCTTTTGTTAGAATGACATCAAATAATATACGACATATTATATAATATTGAGTAACATGAAACTATATTGGACGATATCATGCCCATAGCTGGATTATTAAATGGGTAAAGTAAACAATTGTCTAAGGGTTCAAAAACTTTAAAAGATTCAAAAACTTGGTGTGTTTTTTTTGGTGCATTTTAAAAGTTATTAACTATATGTTTTCATTTAATCATATAGACAGTGCAATTTAATTTTTCAAATTAGAAAATACTATTTAAGTTAATTTTGGAACATTTTTCTACTATTTATATTATTAATATTGGAGCATTATTTTATCATCCAACCGTTAATATTATATTTCTAAAAAAAATGATACTTTGTAATTTAAAAAAATATTCTATATTATTATTAAATATTTAAAGGGTTATAAAAAAAGGTTTTTTTTAAATATTTATTTTGATTAAGAATATTTTTAAATTCCAGTTGTATATTTTTATACACAATATATCAAAACAAAATTTTAGAATAAGATCTGTAATTGAGAATTTTACTATCTCAATTCGTCAAAAATTACTTGGTTATTTATAAAAAAATTATAATAAAATAAAAATATATTAGCTTTGGAATTTTATATGAAAAAATGAACCCAAGGAAAGCTCTAATCGTACCATACGTTGAATTCATACAGCATGAAGAAAAATGCAATACCTTTGCACAAAATAATCATTAACGAATGAAAGTGACACCTATATAATAACTGTGCCATTTGGAAAGAAATATGGCTGCGTGTGCTCCTATAAAGGATGCAGAGTGCTGGAAATGAATGCAACATCCTCAGATCCTGCCGGATGCGTGTATGATAGCGTGGGAGCATGTTAAAAGGCATCTTTAGCATCATGGATGCCTCCAAACGATATGAACGCGCGGTAATACAATATTTAACAGCTAAAAACGCGAATGTTCGCGAAATCTTTCATAGAATGCAAAAAGTGAATGACACGGAGTATATGTATCGCAGATCGGTACTTCGATAGTATAGAAGTCTGCGTAATGAAAGAAGCAGTCCTGACGACAGGTCACGACTTGTCCAAAAGCATGTGGTTACCATCAAGGAAGCAGTTGCGGATGCGATCCTTTCGTGAAAATTAATCGAGTCATCACTCGAGAAATAGAAATGAAATGTCTCTGAGCAACGGAAGTGTTCACACAGTACTGCATGAAAGGTTGCGAAAAATGAGTGTCGAAATATTTGCCAGGGGAACAGAAGATTCATCGCATGTTATTTCCATGCAACACTTTATGCGGTACAGCGAAATGAGGAACCAATCCCTTTCATGGATCATTCCCACTGATGAAAAACTTTGATCCAGCCACCAAAAGCATAAGCATAGAATGGCAATACCCTTCATCTCCAAAGGGCCAAGAAGGCTTGCTTGTCAACGATAACTGTAAACTCATGTTAACGCGCTTCTTCGGCGTCTATGGACCACTATTATTGGAATGGATACCAAAGGACAAGACTGTCGATGTTGCAACGTACTTTCTAGATTACATGTACAAAAAACGAATATCAAGAACCGTCGACATGGCATGCTATCAAGCAGGGTTATCTTCTTGCAGTAGAATACTCGTCTTCGTGTGGTTGTGGTGTGCCAAACACTGTTACCGCAATTCCTATGGGAAGTTCTCGAACATTCCACACACACCCCTCCCTTATAGCGCAGACTTCTCGCTGTTTGACTTCAACATCTTCGATACATTAAAGAAAACTCTGAAGGGACGGCAATTTGACGACGATAATGAGGTCCAAATTGCCGTTGAAAATTGGTTCCAGAGCCAAACACGTAACTTCTTCACTTTAAATATCCATCATCGCATGGAACGTAGGGACACTTGTTCCAACCTGCAAGATGTCTTTGTCCAGCCTATATATAACGTCTGTATTACTTTCCTTTATACACTAATTTATACTAATATTTATTTCATTAATTAATTTAAATACTAACACTAATTTATAATAAACCATTTATCAAAACGACTATAATGCCACTTTCATTTAGGCGACCCTTATATGATATTGTATAATATCGAATAATACTACATAGAATTTGTTTGTTCATACAAAAATAATAATCTGAATTAAAGCATTAAGAACCCATAAATGGAAAGACAATTTAACCAAACTAAACAAATATCATTCAATCACACACATAGAAAAAATATACTCTTTATTTCTTTTACAAAAAGTGCGGTCATATATTAATATACGTATACATATATAAAATAATCAATCACAGAGTTATTTTACAATTTCATTGTCTAATACATTTCATTTACATTTCAGAACTCTAGTTCAGAATGTAAACTGGAACTCCACTCATCCATTCACTCATTTGAGAACTCCAGTTATCCAAATTAATTTGATCTTATCTGGATAATTTATTATCCAGAAAATTCCCACAAGATTAAAAAATATATAATAATAATATATTAATTAAATAATTATAAAAAGTTTGTGATTGTCTTATAATCTGGTAATCCAGCATCTCTTAAAGAGTTTCAAAAAATGATCAAAACAATGCATCTCAATGTCAGTGTCTGCACATGTGCCTAAATTATATAGGCAATAGTTAATCATTTATTAAGAAAATTTAATTATAATAGTTAATAAAATGAAGGAATGTATATTATTTGTACAAATCTGTAGTCTTTGCCCGATCATGATGAATTTCAGCATGCCTGCTCTTCAAGAGAAAAATCATTTTCAGTTTTTTCAAATTCCGAAAAATTAATCAAAAATCAAACAAATATTTGGTGTTTTTCAGTTATAATTTCCGAAAATATTCCTACAAAAATAATTTTAAAATTGTTTTTAAATTAAACATCTCAAATTCATTTTTTATTCGATTTTGTTTCTCTAATTTAATCTAGTTTTTAATTCAATCTGATACACTATATGTAATATTTTTTTATTGCTGGAAATTCAAACTAATTTTATTGTTCCATCAAATCATTCAATCAATATTATTTTTTTAATAAATTGCTCTCTTTAACAAAAATACTGAAAAAGGATTTTCATTAATTCGTCTTTTAAAATTTTGATCCAAAAATGTTTTTTTTTATCAGTGCTTTCTTGAAAGTTCCCAACGTTTATTGAAGTGTTTTAAGTATTCATTAATTCTGACTCTCTGACATTAGGAGATGTTAGCCTTTGATGCTAACAATCCCAATTTATCCATTTCAATAATAATAAAAAAATCATTTTCACTTACGTTTTTAATTCGTTATACGCTTTTTAATATGCAAGCGCAGTAATTTATAGTAGACGGATTCAATTAAATCCACTTTTTTCAGTCTTATCAAATAAAAATGAGAAATTTTATAATAACAAGAAAAGCAAATATTGAAGGCGGACAAGTTGATCGCCAAAGATGGCTAGTATAGTATAATTTTATAGATTTTGTTCAAAAACTATGGTGATTTTTTTTAATAAATTAATTAGCAATCGACCGGTTTCATTATATCAGTCATTGTCTAGCCTGATATCTCCCTGTTTGTCGTCAGACTACTGTACTTACAAGCAGTTCTTTGCTCTAGATAATTCTATCTATGATTATCCTCCTTTAAAAAGATCCGGATAACTGGCAATTCAGATAAATGAAGTTCAAATAATCTAGGTTCTATTACATAATCAGATTTATTTGACATGAATCACAGAGTCAATCAACACAGAAGAATCACAGATGTTGTCAGGTACATCCTAATCATAAATAGATCGAAATCATTTTCTACATAAAACATCAATACAAAAATATGGCATTAAGTACTATTTAGCTATGAATATCCATACTGAAAATTCAAAATATTTTTCAATAGAAATAATTTAAATTCATTCACATTTTCAAACACACAGATGCACACACTAAAACTACAAGATATTTTTCACAAAGGATATATTTATATTTTGTTTCTTCATGATTCCTGAGAGCATGGTCCAACGCAGTCCACAATACTATAGATATATCTATTTCCAATATTTTACACTTAAGCTGACACTTCTGATACTGACAGTATGGCAAGAAATAAAAACATTTACTACAATACAAAATATTACCAAATACATATATATTATCACACATCACAAGCTAGTAAAATGCTAAATTTTACTTGGTTGAAATCCAATTTAGGGTGCCTCTTCAAAGATGCCAACAATGCCAAGTCGCCAAAATCAAAAATCAAGATGGCTGACAATTGTTTTATATAGTATTGCTTACCTGGTCAGTAATCTAGATTAGCGATGTGGAATTGTTGACTTTCTTGGCGAGATGAAGTGGCACCTTACATTAGATTTCAAATTTTACATCTTGTTGCAGTTTTAATGTTTAAGAAATGTGGATTCAATTCAGTTTAAATTTTGAAGAAAGAAATTAGTGTTTACATGTTATTGATAGTGAAGAAACATGGTATAAATGCAAATGCAATTTCAGTAAGTATTTCAAATTGTCTAGTATATTTAATACAGGAAGTTCATTTTCAAACATCAAAAAATGTCATGTCAAAGTTCTGATCAAAAAATCATGTTTTATAAACACTGTCTACAAATTTTTCTTCGTTCACTGAAGTTTTTTTGTTATTTTTTAATTGGGATTATCAGGCAACAAGGAATGACAGCCATACCAATTTATCCATTTCAGTAATAATAATATTGAGCATAAGGCTAATTAGAGATAAGTTTGATGCAAATAGTCTAAAGTAGGTAATCCTGAAAACGAATATCGAACAACAGGAGTAAAAAAAATGTATCGTCTGGAGTCAAAAACATGGACACAACAAGCCTTCGTTAAGTTAACAAGAAAAGCGATCATCACATTTTGAAGAGTTTTGATAAAAGATATATTAACTCATGATCTCTTTGAAGATGATCCAGATAAGAATTAAGAGTGATATTTGGAGAAATGTTTTTGAAAAATGCATTTCGAAAATGTTTAAATTGGGTAGGACTCAAGAGTGGAGTCCAGTCACAAGACGAGTCGTCAAAGTTTCGCCAAACACGAAAAAGCTCGCACAAGCCACCCAACAATTCACCAAAAAAACTACCATCGTGAATTGGTATTAGAAAGGGTACAGCTTTAGGTTATTGATCTTCATTCTTGTTCTCCATTCAAAATGTTTATTCAAAAAACTGTTTCTTCCTTCGGACCCTTCTCAAGTCTCTGAAGTTTTGTAACATATATTGAAAAAGCTCTTTTGTTTTTAGGGTTAACAGCCTTTTTGTTGCCAAAAATCCCATTCTCATCCCATTTCAATCAACTTTAGGGTTGCAATTAAAAACAATAAAGATTGCATTTGTCAAAAATCGCACCAAAATAATTTAAGATTGGCGAACCTGTATTGTGCTTAAGTCGAAGTTTATACTGAAGCCATGAAACATACATTATTGAATATATTTTAAAGAAGGACACTATAATTACAAATAAAGCATTTTGACATTTGTAAGATATCATAACATTACCATTCAAGACAAAATTGATAAGAATAGTTTAGAAAAACAATTAAACGAAAAAATACATCAATATAATTCGATCTGACTATTAAAATTAAACTGAAAATAGATAAGAATAGTTTAGAAAAATGAATTAAATGAGAAAAAAAATACATCAAAATTCTCTCTGAATATTAAAATTAAACTGGGTGATATTTAAAAAAATATTTTACAGATTTTTCTTTTTTGCAACAAAGTACAGTAATAAAAGTCGTCAGTTTAATAAAGTATAAAATTAAAACAAAATTGGGGGGAAATTATATTCAGTTGTGTATTTAACCCTCTAAACCATTTTTTTTTTTCTAAATTTGGCTCTTAACGGATAGTAACTGAAATTGAAATTCGATCAATGAGCCTTTAAAGCACATAAAAACCACTGAAATTTTGAAGTTCGAATGTTTTAACTCAAAGTCTTTTATACACGAAAAATATCAGCAAGCTGTTTAGAAGCTAAACTGGAACAACTACATCAAAGTAAAAGTACTGACATGCAGTTTGCCTCTCTTGTAATGGCTGCAGTGGACAGAAAATTTTTCTCCTATTGTTCAATCACATCAAGTATTGTTACAAAAATGCAACTTGTACCCACTCGATTATTTCTACAGTAATTTAGATTAATAAAATGAGAATACATGAGTTTTATGTTAAGAAAAAATAAATATAAAATTACATTACAGCTTATAATTTGTCATGGATCAAACAAAATCTTGAAAGTAAGAAGGGTTTTAAACTGACTTGAACCCTTTTCAACAGAATTAAAGATATAAGTACATATAGCAAGAAAAAGAATCCTCTGGCTATTTGGAATATTCAATAATAAATGCTCAATTAGTATTTTTTTTAATTAATTTATAAAATTTGTACTTGAAAAAATTGTTCAATTAAAATATTTTCTTCATTATTGACCCACACAAGCTCTTTTTATTCTTTGAATATCAACTTTAGAAAAATAAGTTTCATATATTTGCAATAAATTTTCATAAGAATTTTTCTCTTTTAATAACCTATTAATTATTTTGGTCAAAATTTAATTATTTTTCCTTTATCGTAAAAAGGTGCTTTTCAAAAAGTATCAGACAAAGTTGGTTACAAAAACAAATTTTTATACAATTGGCTTAAAAAAGCTATAGCAAAAAAAAAAAAAAAAAGCTTTCAAGAAGATAAGTACAAGGATTAGTATCACAGATATTCATTGCTTTTTTTAATCAATCAGCCATAATTGATCAATTGAATCTTTTCAATCATAATTACTAAAGAAAAATTGCTTTAGTGATCTGAAATGCTGATGAAATAATGGCAGGACCTTCATTAAACAGAATTTGCTTAGCTTCAGATTTTACAGTTATACTTAAATACTGAATATTCTATAGTAGAATAAGGCAAGAAAATTAAATTTGCCTGACTTTGAATTAAGTGGATTTGGCAATTGGTCTGTAAATGGCACATTTATGCTCAGAATAATTTTTTTAACTCATTTGATTAAAAATAGAAATTTAACTACGCAAAAGACATTCCTTTCAATCAATAAAATTTCTTCGGAAACTGATATAATAATAATATATTCACTTTTAATCATACATTACCCCTATACTAGAATAATTCAGCTGTCATTTGAATATAAATTGTTGATTAAAATTTGTAAGCAGTAGAATACAAATGAACAGCTCGCTGCAATAATATGAGGAGAAACAATTATACATAAATTTCAAAGCAAGCAATGAACTGATGTCAGTGATGTGCTACTTGTTTTGTTATTCACTCTCACCATTAATTTCATATTTAAAAAAAATTTTAAAAATTTGATAAATTATGTAAGTATTTTTAAATAATTTTAGATCGATTATTTCCTTAAATTTACATCATAAATTAACATCAACCAAAACAAATGTATAAATAATTAAACAATTTAATAAACAATAATTTAATAAATAAACAATATAAATAATTAACATATTTCCTAATACGCCAATCTCAACAATCGATAACTGGTTAAAAAGTAATGGTTTTGAAAAATTCAACTATTTTGGTAGTATGCAACACTCTCAGAAGAAATTATTTATTTGGTAAATTGTAGAGAATAGAGAAAGAAAACAAGACACTTTTTAATATAGTTAAAGAATCTTCGCAAGACATAAATCTATATATTAAAGTAGAATTAGTAAACTCAGATGCTATTAAGTAGCATACTATTATAAAAATTAAAAATACTACTAAACATGTATCATTTATAAAAAAATACACAGAAAAAAAATATTTACATCTCACTTTATATATGGACATTAAACAGTAGGATAACTATAGTATTAACTGCAACTAATGATAGGTATCATTTAAAAAAATCAACACTTGTTCAAAGAAGACATTAATATAAACAAATGTCCTACAATATTGTAAAAAATTACATCTAAAAGAGGTACTAAATTTTAAGTCAAAAAGTAAAATATAAAAACGTACATTGCTTTCATATACTAAAAAAGAAAAAATTCACGAGGTTGGAACTTCATTAAACTTAATGAATCAAACCAGAAAGCACACGTGAGAAGGGGGGGGTGACAATAAAGTATAATAAATGACTGTTAGAAATGCTCATGTATCTTGATTTTATCATGCAAAAAAACCCTGAAATATGAATCATTTTTTAAGATTGGAAGGAAAATATGGCTACTAAATAAGTTTCATATATAAATATATATGCTTAAAACAAAACTTATCAAAGTTAATTTGCAATTAAAAAAATATTTTTAAAGTATAACCTTGATTTGAAAATTATAACCATGAAAAAAATATAATTAGCATAACAAAATAAAACAGTTAAAAATTAAATTAAAAAAAAAAAAAAGTGAATCTGAAAATCACTGGAAATAGAAATCAACATCAAGCTGTACTTTGGTCTTTCCTGTCAAAATCAGTCGGAAATGCATGAAATTCCAATGTAGAAAATTATAAATAACTTAACAAAAATTAAAGTTCTATTAATTTAATTAATTAAATTCCATCAATAATGTCATACAAATCTACCATATTATATATATTCTTTTCAGCATTAGAAAACAGTATTTTCAGCATTAACAATTTGAAGGCACAATGAAACTTCCATATATTTACAGATTTCGAATCATAACAGTTTATCAAAATGTTATTCAATAACTTTATAAATATGCATTTTTTTTTATTGTCATGGATAGAAAAGTATTTTCAAATTTCCATATTTAATCACAAAATCTGAAAAGGTAAAAGACAAATAATACTGGCATTTGGCAAAATTATATTTCTCAAAAAAATAGTATGATTTTTAACAGATTTACAAATTCTAAAACTTACATATGTTTTCATTTGAAAAGCATTTAAAAAGAAATCAATATTTAAAAAATTTCATAATCCATTAAATAAATAAAATATTTGAAATTAAATGACAAAACAATAATTGTATCAATAAATAACAATACTTCATTGCTTAGCCTCTTTAAATCTCCAGTTAACAAAGAGGTTATTTGTCCCCACAACCTATGAAAATATCGCAAAAATGCAATGTTTGAAATTTATTGCAATTTGCGTAAAATCATATCTTTAAGGTTTAATTTATGATGAACTATTTTAGCAGTGGTAAGAGAATTTCCACTGAATAAAAGGAAGAAAATAAAAGCAGCAGCTGGCACCTAAAAAAAACATTAACAAACAAAGTAAGCAACAAAATTATAGATTTTACAAAATAAAAAGATATTACATTATACATTTATTGCACTATTTGAAAACATTTTTGCTGAAATTATATTTTCTGAGTCATCCAAGTTATGAAACTGAAATAAGAATTTATAATTAAAATCCCCTTTTAATCAAAAATTATTTTACTGCCCACTTTCTCAAATCTGCCAAACAGTAAAAAAGTATATGCATATGCACATGTTTTGTCTAAAAAAAGTTAAAGTCAATCACTTCATGTGTTAATTTAAACAGGGCATCTTAATTACTATTACTACTTTCTTAAAATGAGATCAGGCAGAAGATGGAAAAAAAATAATGCAAAATCTTTCACATAGATTTCTATATCATATTCAGCATTGATTAACAAAAATAGTTAAATAGAAATTCTGTAAAAACAAATTTTAATTTTTAAGCTCGATTAATTTTTAAAAATAATGATTAATTATTATTTAATTTATTATCTTTGGGGGTTTTAATTTCTTCAAGTAGAATAAGACTATCCTTGCATCATACCCTTCATATAGAAAAAAATCAAATATCCCCAAATAAATTATGAATATTTGAAATCAATTTGTTTCTTGATTTAAAAAAGTTTTTAATACATTTTATAATAAACTGACTCCAAATTTCAATTGAGTATCAGATTTTTCTATTGCATATCTATTTACACAAATTTTGATAATATTCAAAATGTTTTTATCCTTCTGTAATTACGATTTTAATCATTTCAAAATTAGATTTTTGATGGAGGGAGGAGAAGAATTAAAAGTGTGCAAGAAAAAATTATTTTCCTAATTTTTATTAGAAAATTTTAAAAATCATAATAGCTGGATTGAAAAGTATTGTAGAAATAAAGAACAGAAAAACTGAAACTAAAATGTACAAAAAAATTAATGTTTGTTAGCTTGCTTTTTTTTCGGATTTATTTTAATTATATAATAATAAATCTTTTCTTACCTGCCACTCTACCCCTTGAAACTGAACAGCAATTTTGTAAAGAGTATAAGCATTATATAACTGCCATGTCTACAAAAAACATATGAAATATACTGAATAATAGGCATCAATTTGGCAAAGCTAAAATATTTATGTTTTGTGACAACTTATAACCATTCTTTGATTTCAAATTAAATACATATGCTGAACTTGTTAAATTTCATAATAATTCCAATTAGTAATTATCCATGCTTAGTTTGAACAGCTAATTGCATACTGACTACAATGTTTTTTTATTTTAATCTGAACTCAATTTTAATCCAGATATTCATTAGTTAATGATTAATTCTAAGTCAAAGACCAGCATGTTTCACTTAGATCAATTAATAACAAAAAATATGACCTAATGAATCTGAAATATAACAGTCAGAAATATATATATTTACAAACATATATTAGTTGATATTTACTTTAATGAATTAAGTGTTACATTAATAAATTGAATAATGCAATCTAAAAGTTCAGTTTCTATAAGTTTGCAAAAACATAGTTCAAATGTAGGAGTATGACAAAATAAACAGAAAATAATTCATTCATGATTATCAACACTTGATACGAACTTTTCTTATGGTCATGACCACAAATGCAGCAGGGCTAATTGTATATTTAATAAACAATATGTATTGCATATTTAATAAAAAAAATCTGTCTTGAATCATTTTTTAAATATTGTTACAAATCTATATAATATTTCTTCTCTGCAATTTTAGCAATATTGCTTAAAAAAGATTTAGAAAAAATTCCAATAGATGCCTATCAATGATCCTCAGCTTTGGTCACAAAGGTTCTGGAAATACAAAAATCATAGCAATATCTCAATAAGAAATTAAAATCCATAGACCCTTTTAGAAAATTTTATATCTTGTTGGAAAACCATAAAAAGAAAAGTGCTTATATAATGAATAAATTCCCTTTTGTAATACCAACTTTTTTTTGTTTATTTATCTGCTTTTTCCATGTAATAAATAAACATTATCATTATCGATAGAGATTTACATTTCCTGTAACATTTGTCCTAGAAAATTTTCATAATATGCTGATTCAGTTACAATAAATCTCAAAAAAAGATATATTTGAAATTGTACTACTCTATTAGACTATCTCAAAAACTTTATAAAGCATAAATGTAAAAAATAAATTTGAGATAGCAAGATTTTATTTTCATACTACATCCCAAAAATTTGCAAAGCATCTCGTGCTCTTTTTTTTCCCCTCAAGTCATCAATTTGAGAAATACTGATCAAATATCTCTCTAGGCAAGACATTTCGTAAAAATGTTTTATAAGATTTAAAGAAACAAAGTATTCTACAATATCTCAGCTTTTGCAGATTTTCTTTAATTATAAAAATGAAAGGTAGTAAAAAGTTGAAAAGCTTTCCATATGAATATAGAATTTTAGATTTCAAATCATTCTTACTGAAAATTCCAAGAAATCTAATAATTAAATTTAATAGCTGTTTTTCACTGTTGTTTAACTTTTTTGCAAACCAATATTAAAACTTTAACTACAAAAAACTATACAAGAATATATTTAATACTTTAATTAAGAACCACTGATATAAATAATATAAAAAAAAGACAAACACATAGAGATTACTCACATAGCCAATTGTTAAGAAAGGCAACAAAAATTTTAGACCACGCCACATCCAAGAGTGAAAGCCATCTAAAGAATAGAAGGTGAAAAAATACTGTTATGAAACAAATATAACAAATTCAGAAAATCAAAATAATAAAGATAGGTCCAAATTTTCAGAAAAATTTTAAGCAATAGTACATCCACTACATTTTTTTTAATTCATTTATAAGGAAATTCTAAAAACCTAGAAACATTGTGAAATGATACTTTTGACTTGATTCACCTATTATTAACTATTTTTAAAATTTCTTTTAATTATATTACAGTAATAACAAGCAAAAAACATTTAATATCATCACAACATTAAGTATAAATCCAGAAAAAACAAAAATATTAATCTAAAATATACATAAAATATATTTTATACTAAATAAAAATATACAAAAAAAAATTGTGCAAAAATAAAATTGACAATACTGAAAAGATTTTTCTCTTAATTTTAAAAGAGACAAAAAAAATAATTTTTATAAAATCATGTTTCAAAATTGTGGCGAAATGTTAAAATTCTAATTAATTTCTAATTAAAAATCTATTTAAAATTTTGATTAATTTCTTATTTAAAATTCGTACAACACTGTTCTAAGTGAATAGCTACTAAAGGAATAACTTAGTGCTAAATTTGGAAGCTTTAAGTGCAGTGGTCTGATTCGAAAGATATTTTTACCGAAAGAACTTCATATGAAATAATTTACAGACAGTACGCGAAAAAATATCAATATGTTAAAATGCAAACAATGAAAACTTTTTTTTGATAGTGAACTTATTATATGCATACCAACAGTTATGTCCATATTATGCCTTTCTCCGAGAGCTCTTAGACGATATAAACAACCTTGTTGATAATTATATTGCAGAATTTGCACAAAACCTGTTTTAAAAAAATCAACATAAATGAAAATTAAATTTTAAGGCTATTACAGAAGTATATTTAAATACTTACAAAAAAAATCTTTTAATAATGCAGAATTGACTTTAAAACAATTTTATGAAAACTTTACAAAACAAAATTGATTGTAATACAACACAAAATCAGATTATTTTAAATACTTTAAGTTCTCAACTTTTATCTTAGTATGTTTCAACCATTAATAAAGTGTATTTCCTTAATTTAAAATCAACAAGATTAGAAGAATTCAGAATAAATTACTTGGTCTGTATTAATTACTTGATAAATTAAATATTCTTGATCAAAACAAATAGAAATCATGCCCCAATTACTTCATGCAATTTTACAGCAATATTATCACAGAAAATGATTTTTTCAAGCTGCTAGCAAGTTGAGTTATATTCTTAGTGTGGCATATAGGTAGGAATTAAAAACATTGGTCAGTTAATAATCAATGATTAAGAATAAAAATGACATTATTAAAAAAGATTAAATACAAATATAATATCAAAATATTCCAAAAATAAATATTAAATTAAAATTATTCTTAAATGATCAAACTCATAAAAAAATTTGAAAGAAGTTTTTTTTTAATGTATTGCATTTTTATACTTTAATTCTGTTTAACCTATATAATTTTTAGAAATTCAATCTGAAAAATTAAGAAATTAAACTATAAAATCAAATTTTTCAAAAATGTATCAAAAATATTTTGATACCATAATAATCAACAATGCTTGAAATATCTATTTTTTTTCTATTTTTATGCTTACTTGAATAACATGAGTACAGCATGAATTGTTTTCTAAAGAGCTGATAAGATGCTCCATCATGCCTGCAATTAATAACAAAAATAATAAATCTGGAATGGAACAATGAAAGGTAATCTAGAAAAATCAAGCATAATTCAAAATTTTTTATCCAATAACACATTTTAAAATGAGACAATTGATCTTTGCTACAGATATTATATAAATGTTGTGCAATGCATTTCTGTTCTACGTAAGAAAAAGCATTGAGGGGAAAAGTTTCAGATCGTTTTAAAATGAAAAATGCTTAACTTTTGACTGAGCTTCACCTAAAGGGGGGTTCTCGGTTAAAAAATACTATAACGCACCACTAATGGTACATTACAGTATTTTTAGTGGTAATTTTTTTAATAAAAAGCATTAACATGTATAAAATGATACCTTTTAACAATATTAACATATATATTTTGCATACCTACTCTTAATTGATAACCACACTGACCAAATGCTAGTAGAAATTCTGAAACTACTATAAATAATAATTATGTGAAAAGCAAGAAAGTTGCTATATTATCAACGTAAGAATCATTTCTCAGTGGAAATACATAGACACCGAATAATAAATTAATGATAAAAAAGATGGTACAAGACTTCTTAACAAGTTCCATTTCTATTTTATTTTTAAATTTTAAATAATGAAAATTGAATAAGTGACCCATTTTCTAAATTAAATTTCAGAGATAAAGTTCCAGCTAAAGAAAAAAAATCAACTTTTGAACATTGATGGATATCTCAAGAAAAAATTTTAAAAAATGATAGCTCATATAAATTTTGAATTTAAAAAAAGATTTATATTAAAGCATTTCTTTAGAAAATGATAAAATTTGCACTGCAGTTCGAAGTATTTTTGAAAAATCGATTTTGAATCCCCAAAACTGGACTTATTAATAAAAAATAAACTAATGAATATTGATTTAAATAATGAAGATAAAGTCTAAGGTATAAAACTGGCTAAAATAATCAAAGCAATCATATTATTCTTCCTATTCAATCTTATTTACAACTAGCCGCCTCTGACGACCAGCTGGTTCACCAGGAGTGAGGCGTTTTAAAATTTTCTATTAAAAACTCTCAGCCTAATATATTTAAACTTTGATAGTCACGTAATTCATATAATTATAGAAGCCTTACGATTGTTTGTAGATTGCACTATATACGTCTCCAATTAGCAATCAGCTGTCATGGAATTATGTGGAAAATATTACATTTTATAACTGTTCCAAGACATTATGCTTCTATTTAAACACGAGCTGAAACTCGCACTATCCTCGGTTTAATTTGCAATAGGAATTAATTATTCAGTTTGAGTTTTTGTCAAAGTGATGGCAATCATTGGTACACTCTTAACGTGCTCTTGCAATGTTAGATTCTACTTTCATTTTGTGAGAAATTAAATGGCAGAAAATATGAATTTTTTTTCAAATAATTCATTAAAAATAGAAATTGAATTTACAAGTTAAAACATTATTATCAATGAAAAGAAAGTCATTCTGAAGAGGATTCAAAAAAAAGTTTTGTGCTGTAATGTTTTCGGAAATTATCGCAAAAAAAATTCTAAATGTTAGATTAAATTTTAAATAAAGTTTCAAAAAAAATCCTTCTAGGCATAATTTTTCATTTTCCAAAAGTTAATATGAACATATCAAGTGCGGTAGCTCTAGATCATACTATCTAGTGTGGAGTGCTCTATCACACATACACATTCATTCCTATACGCAAACACATATTCATTTGATTATCAGCCTTGGAGTGATTCTTGTATTGACTGGCCTAAAATTGATATTTTCTTTAAGATGGTAGATGAAAAGATATAAAAGTGCACTTTTCAATAATAATATTCCTTTTTTACATAAATCAGTCAGTTTTAATGATTAATTTAGAAGATTGATTGATTGATTGATGTAACAACTTTTGTTTAAAATATTATATTAGTAAAAATATTTTGTAAAATATGATTCGCAGAGCAAAGTATGAAAAAATTTAAAACTCATTATTCATCAATGCATTGTTTGACTCAAGTTACATAAAATGTAATTATTTACTTCATTTAGACCAAGTTAACAGTACTAAACAATCTGTATGCCTATTACTAATGATTTACAAATTAGCCATTTTGCCCAAACTTGAATCTGTATCCTGTATAAATTCAATCATGCTTACCATAAACAAAAAGGTGATTTATTGAATTAATGATATAGACATTGTAAACGATCATAGAAACCTTACCTTGCATTTATTTTTTGTTAGAAAACATAACAATTAATATTTAATTTCATCCAATCACGTGTTGAAAGTTACATTTTTTCCAATTTAACTTGCAGTTACAGTTGATTTATTTTTAAATTTGAGCTTCTGTCAATATGATGGCAACACTAATAAAAACTATTTTTTCCACATTGCTCATTTATCCTTTTTCATTTGTTGTAAAATTGTATTGTTTTGTCCAAAATATATTGCTGAAAAATTTAGTTAAAATATTTCTTTAAAAATTCGTTAAAAATAGAAATTTAAGTTATATGTTAAAATACTAGTACCATTATAAAGCTAATTTTTTTATCTTTGACTTGATGTAAAAATCATGTTTGTGTAATGATATTTTCGGAAGTTATAGCAGAAAAACATCAAAATTTCAATTAATTTTAAATTAATTCAAATTTAAAATTCGAAAAAATCGTTCCGAGGTGCATATTCCCGATCTCCAAGGTATACATGTACCAAATTTGGGAGCTATAGATCCAACGGACTGACTTGTAGAGCGCCAACACACACATTAAGCTTTATTATTAGACTGTTATTACACACTGTTTCCTACAATATATAAATAGTATACTTATATTATGTTGCCAAAATTTTTATTAATATAACGGAATAATAACAAATTTAAATGTATTGTTTTTTGATTACAAACCGTCTATTTAAAATACTTTGATTTTTAATAGGAAAATTCTTTAAAGATAATACACATAATTTTTATTCTTATTTATGTAGAATACTTTAAAAGAAAAAAAATATTGAACAGCAGCAAATAAAATAATTTTTACTTAATGCTGTTAAAAATAGAAATAATTCTAAATAATTAAATTTTTCATAAAACGCAATAAGCGACCGAAACATTATCAATATCTTCATTGGAATGAATTAAAATCTCCGAACTTGTATCAAATGACACAATACTGTTTGTTTTTTAAGTAAAAAAAAAAAAAAGTTCAAAAAATTACCATAAAATAAGGACACCTGTTAAAAGTGTTGCAATGAAATGATGTAGTCTCCACCATCCTTTAATTCTAAAAGAAACATAAAATTAATCTTGTTGAAAATTGTAAAAGATTATATAAATTAAATATTAGTTTATCTTTTTCTCTATCAGAAATTACTTGGAGGAGTAAGGTAATTTCGCATATTTGAAAATACTGCAAAAGGTGTTAATTTGAATATTAAATCAAATTTCACATAAATTTTTTCGTATCAATTTAATGCCCGTCACAAATTTAAAAAAAGACCAAAAGTATAATATGGGAATTCAAGGTATTAAAACAACTAAAAAGAAACATTTATTTATTTAAATAAAAACATTTTTATTTTACATAAATTTATAGTTTTTGATATACCATAAAGAAAAATACAAAGAACATCGTCAACTTTTCAAAGTACAAAAGCATCAGCTAATCAAAAAGAAAAAAAAACACCAAAATATTGCTCATCTTCAGGAAAATTATACAAAAATAACCTTAATAGCAGATTTTATTATTTATTATTTCTTAATGAGATCAACTTAATTGTCAGGAATATTTTTCTCAGACTTTTACAATGCTTTATGTTATTTTTTTAATAATTTGAAACAATATTTTTAATCAGTGTAATGAAATTCTAATTAATCAAATTTTTCTACCAATGATTGAAATTTTATTTTTTTACAAAGGAGGGGTCACCTTTTTGACGATTAGCTGTACACTTTTGAATTATATTTCTGAAAGTTTCTGAGCTTACTGGAATGAGTGATTTTTTATTATATTTGATAAACTTTATATAATAAAATATTTTCAACCCAATTTAAATAGAAACATTTCACAATGCAATAATAAACATGTGGTTTTCAATTATAGACTTTAAGTCCCATCTTATTTTCACAATTATAATTTATATTTGAATGCTTTTAATCATCTTGACTTTAAAAAATTTGAATAAAAATAAAATTTATTTAAATTAATTCCATTTATTATCTAAAAATTTTGAAAAGTTTTTTAAAGATATTTTTATAAATGATTTTGAAAATTTACCATCGTTCCTAAATTATATTTGCGAGGTTTTTAAAATATCATATTAAGTTTTCATTTAATATATATAATTCATTAGTCATTGTGTAAATTGTCTGGTCGGTTTTTAGCTACAACATTCTAAGGTGTTTTTTTTTTTTTTTTTTTTTTTTTTTTTTGCTTAAGAACATTTAGTCCAAAATGATTAATGTTGAAATGTTTAATTTCAAAATCAGGTACATAAAAAGGTGATTCAGTTAAGTATGAATTTAGTTTCCGGTAAATTGATAAGTTGCAGCCTTGCAAGCAATCAAAGTAAAATTTTCGAAAATTGCATATTTTATATTAATAATTTAATAGGCGGGAAAATAAACGTTCGGAAGAAAAAAGCTAGTTACTAAGTCAAAGATGTAAAAAACCTAAAATTTATCAAGGATGTATAAAAATATCTCATTTGTTTTTAAAATGTAGGCACTAATGATGATCATTTTTTAGAATTTTTTTTAAGTATATTTTGTATTACTGTTTTTAAATAATTCAACATTATTGCCTTTAAAAAATTAAATTAATCGCCGTCACTAATTATAACCATATTGTTACGAATCTGCAATGTTTCTTTCCTGCGCAGTTAGTTCTATCGCAAAGAAAACGGTTTGATAGATCCTTGCGAAACTTGCTGCCGGGATGCCGGATCAATAATTCCCGGCCTTGGCGACAAACTTGGGGCATTGGCGACAAAATGGATGATACTAGAATTCTTCTGAAACTTTGATGATAGGCCCATTAAGACGCGATTTAAGGTGATTTTTCAATAACCTTTCCATTTTTATCTTAGAAACTATAAAAGACAGTGAAAAAGTATTATAGAGGCTACATACGTGCTGAAAATCGTTTTGAAATCAATTATTAGTTAAACAAATTCCCTCTCCGAGGGCTTTCAGTTTCTATCATTGTTCTGCTGCTTGCGTTTTGCTGTTTACAAGAAGTGCTACTATTTATAGCTTGTGTACGTCAAGTCTGTGTTAGGTCTTCTTGTTCTTGGTGTGTATTCGTGCCTTCGTGATAAGAAACGTTGTTGTTTGTTACTATGGCTTCGTTGGCTGCCACACACCGACAACGAACCCGTCGATTTGAGAATTTTGCGGGATGAGGAGAATTTATGGAATATGACATTACAAATTCGTAATAATAATTATTTATCTTTCAATTCTTAATTATTTCCTGTAATACTATTAATTGTGTTTAAATGATATTATTTAGAACGAGAAATAGCATAATTCCATATCTGCAATTCATTATACCAAACTTTTTTTTTTGCAAATTTACAATTGATTTTAAATTGTTTGAGTTTTTATTTCTAAAAAAATATCTATGACTTCTTTTTAATCCAATTTACAGACAAAGGAAATTCGATTAATATAGCTAATTTTCCTTGAATCATCATCATGCCATTATGTAACTGAAATATTTTAGGTTCCCACCCCTTAATTATTTTCTTCCATAAAGCTGGGATCCCTGGCTGCTAGTTCCCCCTTTCAAGTTCTATTCCCCTACTGTTATGTCAGTGAATCATTTTCTTGCCATTTTAATAGAAAAAAATTATAAAACAAAAAATAAATTTTAATGGCATTCCTTTTGCCTCTTTAAATTCTTTTATGGAAACAAATTTTAATAACAAACAACAAAAATTGGTTTTTCAAATCAGAGCTTAAAACTGAAATCCCAGGATTTGATTTTCTAAGAGAGTTAATAATAAAGACATTAAGTTCATTGAAGCATATATTATCTTAGCATAAATAATGACACTTTATACTTCATTAAAATATTAAATATTGTGTTAGATATATATGTACAACAACTGAAAATATGTAAACTTATTAAAAGAAATTTAAAAAAAACATTTTACCCTATAAAAAAAGTTAAACCATAAGAAAATAACTATTTTGTATAGTAGTTTTAATTGCTCAAAATTAATTCAGTATTGCAAATTTCTTTTATCAAAATTTAAGTTTCACATTCTTCTTATGTTTAAAAAAATAATTTCCAAGAAAGTTTACCAATAACAAAAATAATATTTCTCTATTTAGTCATTGCCCACAAATTTTTTTTATTTGTCAAATGCCAAAATAAAGAGAAAATTTCCTTAGCCAAGTATATAGATTCATCAATAGTTGTAGGCTCATCACATCAAAATAATTCATTTAATATACAGAAAGTAACACAATTTCTAATCAATCTGCATAATATAATTTCTTCTCATCTTCCAGTTATTTGAGTGGTTAATTTCCACCTATTTTTTGGTAACTTTCTGCCATTTTTTAAATATAAAAGTTCTGTTTTCAACTCTATTATTTTTGTTACTCAGACAATCAGATGAATTGTAATTCCTAATAGACATGGTAGTTTTACTGTGGCATATTGGAAGAGATTTCAATATTTCAGAAGGTCAAAAGGGGCCAATTGTTGAAAATAAACTTATACAGTGTCATCATTTATGTACTGATAACAAGTTCTAGAGGATTCTTAAATAATTTTTTACCCTTTTCAAATAATCATATAGAATGAAAAACATCTTATATTTTTATTTTTTAAGAGAATTTATTAGCAAATATTATTTTTAAAAGAATGAGTGAAAAATACATCTAAAAAATAATATTAAATAAAAACGAACAATACCTACCGTGATCCATTCACAACAAGGATACTTTCCCGTATTGTTAAGGTACAATAATACCAGACTAGAAGGAAGTGAAGTATAGCATCCAGACTCCTGAAATAGTTTCTCATAAAATAAGTTCTAAATACCTTTTATCAGAACAGATTATAATTTTTTTTCAATTTCATTTACAGACTCAAATGTAATAAAAAATTTTAACATTAAAATTTCTTGTTTTCATACGATATATATTGACTAGGTATGACTGTTAGAAGAATGTAAGCATGTACAAATAATTTCCACAACAATTATTGCATTTATGTGTGATATTATAAATATATATATATATAAACAATGTATATGTAGATAAATTTTTATTTAAGATAAATAAATTCCTTAATTTCTATACTTTTTGCTATTTCATTCAAAAATAATTTAAACACTAAGAAATTATTTTATTTTTTCATTTCATTTTTTTACTAGGATTTTAATGGAAAGCTTCTAAATATACATAATCTGATGAAAGAATAAAAAAGCACTAACAAAAATCACTAATACCATGACCACACATTTTAGACCAAAAATAATTCAGTACTTCACAAAATAATGTTTACAAAGCTTCTTAAATCTGATTTAAAGTATTTGAAGACAAAGTAAAAAAATATAATAAATATTTTAAGTACTAATCAATTATTGTAAAAAGTTTAAAAACATGCATTTGTCTAATTATAAGTTTATATGATATAAAATTATATTTATTTCATAAAATATAACAATGCTGTTATGTGTGAAATAAAAACAAATACCTAGCTAAATTTAAACTATGCTTTAAAAAATTGTTACTTTACCGGAGTGAGGAAGTAAAAAATATACACAATAAATTTAATTTAATTTTAAAGTAAATCAAATTGTCAATTTCAATTACTGAATTACTTTTAAATTGTAATCGAAATCTTCACAAGGAAGAAAAGTAAAAACGTTAAATGTGCAACATTTCACTGATCATTGATTATACATTACTGTTTCAAAAGGCTAACAAAGAATAGTTGTCTGGGCTAATAATTGCAACTCCAAATTAAGTAGTTGTAGAAGAATAAAAATTTCTCAACAACTGAAATCATGGAATTAAAATAAAGCAAATGTAATATTTTTTTAAAAATCCATTGCACAGAAAATTATTTTTTGTTCATTACAAAGCTGATTCAAACTCTCTAAATTTTCAGAATATATATATATATATATATATATATATATATATAGCTAAACAAATTTCCCTAAAAATCAATAACTTAAGCAATTCACATCATTTATGAATATTTTATGATTATGAACTAATCACCAACAGGTTTAATAGTTTTTTTAATGGATTATGTTTATAATATAATTTAACATTTTCTTAATGTTCAAATTAAGAACCCAACCTCTTTACAAATTTAGAAATCTTATTGTTTCACTTCATTACTAGATCTATAAAAATGCTCAAGAATCAAAATGTTTAAAATTTAGCAACCCTTTTGGGAAATTTAATTTTCACAGCAGCTTATTTATAATAAATATGGTGCTTAGGGAATACTTTAAACATAAAAATAATTACAAAATAATTTTTGCATTAATAAATCCAATTGCACACCTGTAAGCAGTGAAAACGTTCAGAAAAGACAAAGATAGAACAAAGCATGTCACAACCAGTTTGAATCTTTCATATTCATCTTTGTATTTAAACCTAGAAGACAGAAGTATAAGATTTTAAAGAAAAAAGAAAAAATTTTGAAAATTGTAGAAATAAATTTTAACATCAGAATATGTATTCACCTCTCTTCCTCATTTAGAAGGGTAACATTTACACTTCCCAAAACAATTTTCAAATACAATCTACAAAAATGAAACATTTTTTAATTTATTTCAAACATTTATAAACTTAATAAATTTTAAAGTATATAAATAAATTAAACTCAAATAAATTTTTAATATCACTAATTACAGTGAAAAATTCTGAAACAATGATCATCAGTTATATTCTTATTCATAAATATACTTAAAAAAGACAAAATAATACAGAGTAAAAATATTAACGTTCTTTTTTATACTTAGTTTATTAAAGCTATAATAAAAGATATAAC
This sequence comes from Argiope trifasciata, assembly GCA_026543055.1. Lineage (NCBI taxonomy): Eukaryota > Metazoa > Arthropoda > Arachnida > Araneae > Araneidae > Argiope > Argiope trifasciata. The sequence continues at coordinate 3,865,400 of JAPMOQ010012849.1, read as the reverse complement.
TTCATGTAGAAAACAGTTATATTGCAGCAAAAAGAATAAGCATAACATTTTGTACATAGTTTTTATTGTTGTTGGTATTTGGATAAGTATATTATATACAATAAATGATAATCAACTTCAGAATTTTCTTGTTATGGGAAAAATGGAATTCCCCCAATATATAGAACAAGTTACAGTAGGCTACAGAATTACTGAGGAAACTTTTTTTTAAACTTGGATAGATGAGCATCTATTCAAAGTAAATGAGTCTATTAAAGCAGAAATAAAACTCAACATCAAAAATTGTATGAAAAAATGAGTAATATTTAATTATTTGGCTCGGCTATAATAAAACATATGAACACATATTAAGAATATACAAAGAGGTATTTGAAATCTTTATTAACTATAATCTCTTGACCATAGATTTACAAGAAATTTATTAATCAAGAAAATATTAATAGTAGTCTGAAAATGAATTTAAGAATTGAAACCTTTTGTCATAAACTTGTAAAAAATTTGTAGACAAGAACACAATTTTCAATCACAGATAATATGATATATTAGTCTATATCTATACTTATAATAAAGTTCAGTGTGTGTGTGTGTGTGTGTGTGTG